>SJXQ01002544.1:798208-815564 GCA_006408695.1 Aepyceros melampus
GAGCATTAAGCCAAAGGGGGAGGAGGGGAGGGCGGGGAATGATGCAGAGGTACGGAGGCCCGCAGAGGCAGAGTGGCAGGGAAGATGGAGAAGAGAGGCTGTCTGGGGGACAGTCAAGGAGAAAAGACTGGCGCGTCAGGTGAGGGGTGGAGAAGGTGGAAGGGGGAGGGGACTGGAACCAGGGAGACAGCTCAGACATCCTGTGCTCCCCGACCAGCCCCCGAACATCCCAGAAGGTCTACTGGCCACATCCCACACCCCCCAGCAAGGATGCGGCGGACGGGACCAAGACCGAGAGGCGGAGGTAAAGGAGGTACTCGCGCAGGGCGGGGCCTCAAGCTCTGCAGTCAAGGGCAGCGGCTTCGGGGCCAGGATGGGTCACTGAATTCCCATCCCCAGCCTTCGGCAATTCTCGGCACCCAAAGATGAAAGCAAGTCCAGTAAAGAAAAGGGGTAACATCCCCTCTCCCTGCCAGGCAGGGCCCTTGGGAAGGAGGATGGGCTGAAATTCGGAAGCTCGAGGGCCGGCCCTGGGCGGGGCTGCGGGTGCAGCCGGCGTCGGGGTCCGGGCCCCCCCCAACCCGCCCCGCAGGCGGAGCAGGCACTTACGAAGCAGCTGAGCATGGAGCAGGAAACGCGGGCGGTCAGGCTCATGGTCGCGGGCGGTCTGGGCCAGCGCACATGTCCCCGGAGCCGCTGCGCTGCCCGCCTGTCCCGGGCGCCCGCCGCATCCCGGCTGCGGGGCCGGCCAGGTGCAGCCGCGGCGGCCAGGAGGCGAGCGCGGGCGGCGGGGCTCGGCGCGGCTCCCGCGCGCCTCTCCCCTCCGCTCCACAATGGAGCGAGCCCAGCTCCGCCCTCGCTCACGAGCGCGGAAGGGAGGGGAACCCGGCGAGGGGAGCGCCCCGACCGCGCGGGGCGGGGGGCGGAGGGCGGGGGCGGGGCGCCCCGGGCCCCGCCCACAGCCCGGGCTCCTCCCTCCCCGCCGCCCCTCCGGGGCCTAGGAGGCGTCCTCGCGGGCGCTTCTGGGGTCTCTCAGGACCCGGGGCTGAGCGAGTGCGCCCCCAGACGGCATGGGAGGGGACGGCGAGGCCGCCTACATCTTTTCATTCCTCTTCTTCCCAAGGGAGCCACCCCACACCCCTCTTTCACACGTCCGTCCCCACGCCCTCCCCTCCTCTTTGAGTCCCCCCAAATCCTGCTGTGAGTCCCAAGATGGATCTCACCTCCCTCCACCGCGGGCCCTTTCCAGTTTCTAGGCTTCCTTCCTTTCCCTCCAAAACCAGCACTCACCATTCCCCTGTCCATCGGTGTCTTCCAGTCCCTGGACCTCACTAATCCCACTCCCCTTTTGCCCCTTAGAATGGACACAAGTCTAATGACAGTTGGGTCACTGCACACTCCTGAAAGGGAAATTCTCAGGGGTTTTTATTCTAAGGCCTCTGCCCAGCTCTAGTCCTTAAGCTCCACCTCTCCCCTTGTTTCACATCCTGTGTCTTAAGGGTAAGAAAGTCCTAAGAAATTTCTTAGGCTAGAAAAGAGAGGAGCTGGAACTATAAACCACAGAAGCTATGCAAACACAAAACTCAAAACCTAAGGGTAGGGGAATGGAGGGAGTTGCATAGAGGGCCAGAGAATAAGGGCAGTGATAAGACGCTTGAAATGTCACCGAGAGTCACAGGAGGAACTGTTTGAAACCCTACACTCCCAGTGCCTGGTAGCTTTCAGAAACCAGGGATTTTGTTTGGGTTTTGGTCTTGGGGGAAGGGAGAATAGGAGAAACCTGACACTTTATTAAGCATCTACTATGAGTCAGACATGTTTCAAACATTATCTGGCTAAAACCATTCAACTCTGAAAGAATTTCGTGAGATTTGAGGATTACAGAGAAAGTCAGTTTACCTAAAGTATTTAAGTGGTGGTGCTAGGATTCAAAATTAGATCAGGCTGACTCCTTTCATGGTATCAAAGAGAAGAAAAAGGACAAGGGCTATCAGTGGGTGGGGGCCAGGACCAGCAGGCTTTCTGAAAGAGACCAGAAAAATACTATACACACCACACACCCACATGTCTATGGAAGGAAAAGAGCAAGTCCTCTCATCACCTGAATGCTCTGACCTGTCCTTAAGCACTGGGGACATGTGAAAGAAGTAAAGAGATACAGCCAGAATTAGGGCCTACTCTGAACCCTGGCCTGCAGCTTTCCACTCCCTTCTCATCTCACTACTTCTTCCTCCCAGCTCTCAGGGACTAAGGGATTCCTTGTATTTGAGGTGAAAAAATGGCAGTTACAGTTAGTAGAAAATGTACGGGATCATTATAACACACACACACAGCCCCCAGTGATATTCTGGGCACCTTGAGGGTGCTTCAGTCAGCTGCTGCCTATAGTAGTTTAATGAGAGCAGCACTCTGGAGCTAGAGAAGCCCCACAGTTTTAGAGGGGTCACTCCTGATGTAGCACCCACAATACTTCAGGGACTCAGTAAGAACTACAAGGGTCTTGATATAAAGGAGGTTTAACTTCTCAGACCAAAGCAGAGACCTTCACCTAAGGACCAGGAGGAGCAAGACAAGGGCCAATATGAAGAACTAAGGGAGACAGTGGCGGTGTGGGGAAAGCATGTCAGAGCACGTGCAGAAAAAGATTTCCAGAGGCCTCCCCTCCCAGTGCTGTGTATCAGCTGATGTTTTGCAACCTAAGAAGCCCTAATTTATCTCCAGGGCAGATGAACCTGTTTAGTTGCTGAACAGAGTTGCCTGGAGCTCAAGGTCCAGGAGGGGCGGGCAGCTTCATGGAGAAAGACACCAGGATTACAGAAAACACTGCAGTCTGAGGAAAGAGTACTCACCATTCTACCGTGGTGAGGGTCCTGGCTGCCTGCTTCTCACTGTAAGGAGACAGAGAAACATATGAGTCAAGAGCATGGTTAGCATCACGACAATATCAACAAATGCCACACAACTACTCCAGAACTTCCCCACAACTCTTATCTGCCTCCTCACAGAGAACCCAGCCTCTCCACAAGTCAGCATGCCAGAGGCAATGGGGCTACATGCAGAGAAAGCAACAAGTGACTCTGCAGGGCATGAAGGCAGCCACAAAGTCCTGCAGCAGGACTCAGGAGTCCTGATTCCCAATCCCAGAAAGAGAATTAAAATGCTCCGAACCCCGTTCTTGGTGGGAAAGCAAAAGAACCGCCAGCTCTGTAGAGATAGAGGATGCCCAACCAGGGCTCACTTCTGGTCCTGGTGGAAACATGAATCCACAAGCGCACTCTGCCAGCCTCTGAGTCTGGGAGCAGCACCCACCTGACCTGTTTACTGGGGGCAGAGTCCAGAGCAGAGGCCAAGAGGGAGGGGACCACAACCTGTGATCAGAAGGCAGCAGGGCTGGTCGTGTCCCTCTGAGGGCACTTGACACCAAATGAGGTGCAGGTTAGTGGGAGGAGGCCACACAACAGGGACAGAATCAGGCAAGTGCAGGCCTCAGAGTCAGTACCTGTCAAGTGGGCCCAAGCAACAGGAATGTCAGGATGGGCCTCCTTGGCCCACCTAGGGAGCCACTGAGGTAACCAGGCCCAGGTTTCACTGACAGTTTTCTTCATGCCTGCTACCCGAGCTCAGGGGGCAGTCCAGCAGTACCCCGAAGAAGGCTGTGTGGATATGTCTCCATCCGTGGCCCTCCCCGCCTCCATGGTCACAGCCCACCCTTCCTCATGGAAGCGGCAAGTCCGGGGTTGCTGCCTCACCGCCCACTGGCAAACAGCCTCAGAGAAAGCGAGGGAGAGCGAGAAAAGGACAGGCCTGCGAGGCCCACGGTGTCCGGGACCTCGGGAATCTGGTCACGGGGTGGGGAGGCGGGTCAGGCTGACAGGGGAGCCCAGGTGCCCAGGTTTTAGGGGCGGAGCCTAAAGATTCGGAGGCGGAGCCCCGAATGACAGAAGGCGGGGCTCACGAAAGCCGGTGGGGCCGGGGCGGAGCCGGGCAAGACGCGGTGGTTCGGTTCGCAGACCGGCAGTGCACGGGGCACGGTGACTCACCCAGCCGGCGTCCGCCCGACCCTCCGGAGGCGCGCTCTCGCCACTTCCGTCTCCCGCAGCCGCGGAGGCCACGCAGCTCCGACCCTCCGCGGCGCCCCTCGGCCCAACCAATCCTACCTCCAGCCCGTGCCCGCCCTGGCCAATAGCCACGCCGAGTCCCGCCCTGCCCCCACCACGCAGCCGCCGCCCTCGCTCTTCGCCCCGCTCGTTGGTCCAGTGGGGCAGACGCCCTCCCAGCTTTTAGCCTATCGGCTTCCGGGAAACGGGGCTGCGCCTGGAGGGAGGAGGTGCGGCGCCGGGGTAGAGACGCGACCAATGGGAAATCACAGCGCGTCCCTGCGGTAGCCAATGGGAGAGCAGAAAAGGGGGGCTGCAGGCGAAGGCTCCAGGGACCGGAAGTGGGGGCGGCCCGTGGCCTCCCGGTAGCGCAGTGGAGGGCGGAGCCTCGTAGGGGCCCGGGCTTTACAGCCACTTCCGGTGACCAGCCCGCCTTAGGGGTACTTCTCAGAGAAATCCCGAGAGGCACCTAAGCTTTATCCTGTTCTCCGTTTGGTTTCTCTGCGGTCGTGCGTCACAAAGCCAGAAGGGAGAGAAAGATTCTGCATGCTGAGAGAGAAGGGGGACGGTCTGGGCCTGAGGCTCCGTCTCGGTCTTCGACTGGTGGGGGTGAAGAGTCTCCTTTTCCGCACCCTGACGTCTTCCTCCAACCCTCCCTTTGCGTCGGCGAGCCCGCCCTGTTCGTGACCTGAATGAATGGTGCTTTCCGTTTTGAGAAGCTTTCTCACCTGAGAGATGGGGCTGAGACTGCCACGAGCTAGTTGCGACCTTCTGGTCTGTAAAGGGTGTGGGGAGTCGGACTCCCCTGAAGATCCAGCTCTTGGCGCCTCCCTTCCTCTCTGCCCAGGGGAGCCAGAGCGGGCAGCAGGGCGGAGGATGGCCGCTGGAGGTCGCCCTGGCCCCGAGATACCACCAACCCGACAGAAATGGAGAACAGTTGGTTCAGATTCTCAACCGACAGCTTCAGTTAGAGTGGACCTGAGTGCTTTAATATCGGTCCCGGGGCCAAAATGTCTTCACTTCTCTTTTGCAAAGGACATTGGAGCTTTTACTCCGTATTTAGTAAGTCCCAGGAGAACTGGAACCTTACCTGTGTTCACTGTTAACTCCCCAGGTTTAAAGTAGAGTCTGCAACCTAGCAGATACTTAATAAATATTTGTTAAATGAATATTTAATTCTTACAGGACGACGATTGTACTTTTTCCACTCCCAGCACTTACTATAGTGTTTGGTGATTACAGGGATTTCAACTTGTGTTCAGTGCTCTATCAGAGGCTTCCTAGAGTGCAGAGTTTAATTCTGCATATCCCTTTCCCCAAAGCAGAGGAAATATGAAGTTGGGAGGCTGCATGCAATTAATACCATGTTTTCTTGAGGGCAGATAATTCTAAAACGTCTATAGGATTCTTAGTAGTATATGTGGGAAAGATGATGGGCTCCAGATAACAGAGGCAGGACAGATACCGTCAGGAAGACAGACTAGCCAGGCTGGATTCTGGGCAGGGATTGAACTCTTGTCATGGGAGGGGAAAGTTTTTCCCATTTTCCTGCCCCTACTAGAAACCAGAAACCAGCACCCTCCTCCAGCAGCCTTTCAAAACTGGGTCCTAGGATCTTCTTGGTTTCCATGAAATGGGAAAGATACAGACAGTGACACCGGAAGCCACCTACAGATTTGTTAAACTTTTATTTCCTCTGAGTCTCTGGGGAGGCAGCAGGGATGTAAGGCGAAGTGGCAGTAGCTGCAGGGGCCTGAGCGGAGCTGGTGCTGGGAGGGGCCGACGTAGGCAGGACGAAGAGGCGGCGTTTAAATATTCAGGGCTGAAAGGCAGCTAATGGGTCTCCTTCATCTGTCTCTGGATTTTGTGCAGCATCTCCTGCATCCGCCGCAGCTGGAACAGGCACACGCATCAAAGTGGGGCCTCTCAAGAGTCCTACAGATTTAGGGACGTGCCCCCCCAGTCCCTTCAGTCAGGCCCTCGGTAGCCCTGGGGTGTGATGGGGTCCCTGGGTAGACCACTAATCCACCAATCCAGGGTCCAGATGTGTCCCAGGGCCAGGATATTCCTATTCCCAAACCGAGAGAGACTGAGGTTTATGATTAAACAGGGGTCCGCTCAGGCTGGCAACCCCTACCCCCCCATACTACCCTCACCTCCTCATCTTTCTCTCGGATCAGCCTCTCAGTTTCTGGATCTGTCCCTGGTGGGACGGCAGGGAGAGGGAAGTCGGTACCACTCTCTAGAGTCAGTTTGCTGAAGGGAAGGCGGAAAGGAGGTTGGTAAGGCTACGGGAACCCCAGGACCTGCTTGGACTGAGCCCAGAGCCTGCGGAACAAAGGAAGGCTGGGTCTCATCCGCGGAGGCGCGTGGGGCCCCACCCCTGCCGGCTCCGTCCTGGCCTTTGGCCATACTTGCGATTCCGTTCTTTCACCACCAGGCGGGTCATGCTCTGGATGCACTGCGCCCGGTAGTTCTCATAATGTGTCTCCCGCGTCACGTCCTTCAGGTCCTGCATGTGAGTACGCACCAGCATTGTCCTCAGCTTCACAAAGTCGCAGTGCCCTGGGTTTTCCACTGCACAGCAAGGCTAGGGGTCAGCCAGGGGCATGGGCAGAGGAGACCCGTTGAGGGCAAGGAGATACCCTGGTCACAAGCTCACCGCTTTACCTTCCACGATGCCCCAGGGGTAGAGCCGGCCCCGAACTCGACGCCCTCTGGCCTCTACCACAGTGTTGCTGCCAATGACAGCAAATGGGATGCTTTCCTGGAAGAAGTTAGAGGTGTCTCTCAACACCCCCATTCTCACCTGCTCCTTTGCACCAATATCTTCATATTCTTCTGCTTCGTTCTAGGAAACCAGGGTCCTCTTCCACCCCAAGAGCCCCTCCTCGTTACATAGAATTCTACTCCCTCTTCCACCCAGAAGAAACAAGCTGAGAAAGGGATCCCTGGGGTGGCCCCACCTTTAGGGCCAGGTCCTGTGATTTGAACTCCTCATCCTCATCAGAGTCACAGTCTGGGAACTGGTAGACCTTGTTCCAAAGTGCTCAATCTCCTCCCGGATCTGGCAAATACACGAGGGGCCCATGGTTCTGGGGGGACTCCAACCTTTCCAGAAGCCCACCTGCTCCCCTGCCCCACCAGCTCCCCTCACTTTGCGTTTCTTGCGCTCCACTTCAGGAGGGGTCAGTGTGTCCGCCTTGGCCAAGATAGGCACGATGTTGACCCGCTGATGCAGGGCCTTCATAAATTCAACATCCAATGGCCGGAGCCTGGGGAACGGGAACCTGTGACCACCTGCTAGTGGCAGCCCTGCCCCGGGTGCTCCTGGCCTGTCCCCTTGGCAGCACCTGGTGGGGCCAGGAGCCCCAGGCTCAGACCATACCCGTGGCCGAAGGGCGAGATGAAGTACAGGCAGCAGTGCACCCTGTTGTCTTGAATGTTCTTGCGGTTCAGGCCACTCTCATCTCGGAAATACTGCTCAAACTGCTGGTCGATGTATTCGGCCACAGGCTTCCAGCTGGGGCAGGGAACACAAGCAGAGAAACTGTGCGAGTGAGGGCTGCCTAGTGAGCTCTGGGGCTACAAGGAGCCCACGCCCCGGGCAGGCTTTTCAAGACTTTGCTCTTCCCCAACTTGCTTTACCGCATCTTCAGGGAGGTACCTGGGTAGGTCACGGTACATCTCAAACATCCTGATAGAAAATCAGACTAGGCACATGGGCAGAGGTCATTAAACCCTTAGTGTGATGAGAGGAAGAGAGCCCAGGTGACCAAGCAAAGCAGTAAGACTAGCAAGATGCGGTGAAAACCAACTGGAGGCCAGGGCAGCCCTAAGTCAGCTTCACAGTTCAGCCTCAGGGCCTTTATTCGGGTGGGTCCAGCCCCTCCTCCACCTCTCCAAGCCCACTCCGTCCCTCAAAGCCATGTCCAGGAACCATCTCTTCCACAAAGGTTCCAGTGACTACACCAATGCACACTGCTCTCCCTTCCCTTCACCACACGTGAAGGCCATATACATATATGGTATATATCATCCATACGTATATTCAATATATAATTCAAGAACCTCAGTTTTCAAGTCTCTTGCCCTGCTGTTACTGAGTTTTGTCCTCACTGATAGATGCCCTGATGGGTAGACATTATACGTATCATTGTTCTCATACATCAAGAAGTTAAATCCAGAGCAGCTAAGAGACTTACTGCAGATCATTTTAGCCAGCAAAGTCTCTACCCATCCAAGTGCCTGGGCTCTGACTCCTAGTTCAATGTGTTTGCCACTGCACTAACCCATTTACTAACCTAAGTTTTTGCCTTAGAGACCTGCCCCCTCTCCTCTCCCACTCCCACTGCCACTAGACTGTAAGCTTCCCAGTGACAAGGACTATTCATACTTGTTCTGTATCCCTTAAAATGTCCAGCATGGGCTGGACACCTAATCTGTGCTCAGTAAATTCCTGCTGGCTGACTAAATGGGCACATGTGCAGGTACACTGTAAACTGGGAGGTGCCAGGCGAGGGGAATTATTACTACAGTATGGAATGTCAGAGGAAGTGAGTAGACTGATTGAAGGAGGAAGCGATACTTGCTAAAGCAGGAAACAGGCATTGGTTGGGGCTAGAATTTCAAGGCGAGCCCAGTTGGCTGAGACACAGTCCTAGATTAGGAAGGGGGATGACATGGAGGCCACCTCAGTCCAGTAGGAGTATGTACGGACACCACACACTACGTATTAGCCCAGCGCTATGGCAAGAACGTACGAAGTGGCCCTCCCCTCAAGGCTTTGATCAAGAAGCTGAAGACGAACCAGCGTGCTGAGCCAACGTCTCATGTAATGATAAAGCATGTAAAGTGGGATCAGAGCACAGGAGGATCTGTAAGATCCTGATCAGTCTGGGGGGCAACCATCCAGGGCCAGCTTCCTGGGCATGTGACCTGTGCAGTCACACGCGGGCCCTGCGCTCAGAGGGCCCACACCTGGTTTACTCTCTGCTGTGGCCATCTTGAAATTCTTTATCATTTTGAACAAGGGACCCCACACTTTTTTTTTTGCACTGATCCTGCAATTATCATCTTTAAATCATGAGTGTAGTGTACACAGCGCTTTACAGTTTTTAATGCACAATTACATGTATCTTTCTGGGATGATTTTTAGATCAACTGGTAAAGCCAGCATTTTTCAACTGAAGAAATGGGAATGCAGTCATTTGCTCAAGATCACGCAGTTACTAAATGCTAAATCAGGATCTGAATTCTCAGTCCAGGAGTCTCAACGCCACCCTACCTAATGTTCTTAACAAAGACACCACCACCTTCTCCCCTGTTTCTATCCCCATTCTCCTCTCATCTACTCCCTTAGGTCTGACCACTATCTAAGCATCTTTCTAGTTCATGAAAACAAAAAATGTCAGGGATGACTGGGGAGGTGGGGAGGTGTTGTTTAGTCACTAGGTCGTGTCTGACTGTTTTGAGACCCTGTAGACTTAGCCCACCAGGCTCCGCTGTCCATGGGATTTCCCAGGCAAGGATACTGGAGTGGGTTGCCATCCCCACCCAGGAATCGAACCCGTATCTCCTGAACTGGCAGGTAGATTCTTTACCACTGAGACACCAGGGAAGCTTGACGGAGGGGTGAGGAGTGGCGAGTAGCCACTTTTCTTTTGGCAGGTAGCCCAGAGGGTGCTTGGAGTTTAAACGCAGTTCCACCCACACTTTCCCTTTGCCTCTTCTTTCTCACCTTCACCCACCCCTCCAGGCACTCTCACCCCTTTAATAACTTGCTTGTAGCACGTAGCCTTTAATAACTTGCTTGTAGCACGTAAAACTACTTCGCTAGTGAAAGGAGCAGATGGAGGGAGGGGGGCCGTTATTGAGCACCTGCTCTATGTCAGGTCCTTTGCTACATGTTTTCACATGTTTGTTTCTTGAGGCTCCTCCCTCAAAAGAGGGGGTGCCCTCACCCCTATTCTAGAACTGTAGGTCAGAGTCAAAGGAACACTAGAAGTCATCTATACCAAGGCTGTCCCTCTCACCTGACAGAGGAGACAGCTGTCCAGTAAGGGGCAGGGGCACGCTCAAGGGCACACAGCCCTGCGTCCTGACTCGAGGGTGTGTCTGCACCTCTGTGTGCGTGTCTAGGGAATGGGCGGGCTGGGCGCAGGGTCTGTGCTTGGTCAGACTTACCACTCTGTGTTGTTGACGGCGTCCCCAAAACCTGGTGTGTCCACAATGGTGAGCCGCAGCTTCACGCCCTTCTCTTCTATGTCCACGGCGTGCTTAGTGATCTCCACCGTCTGCATGATACGCTCTGGAGAAGGGGGAAACTGAGGCCAGGGCTGGGGCAAGGACCTGCCCACTGGGAGGACATGGCCCATCCCAACCAGCCCTGCTGCCCAGGCTGCCTCACCCCCCATGCCCCCTCCCCGCCCCCTGGGGCTGCCGGGGGCCTGTCTGTTCTCTGGGAACCAGCGAAGAGCACATTTCCCAACACAGGAAATGCCGGTGGCTGTTGGCTCCGGCCCCAGCCTCCTCTCTGCTCCGGCCTCTTTTCTCGGATTCCTGGAATCCTTTGGGGGGTCAGAGAGGATTCTGGCCCCTGCCCTGCTTCAGCACCCAAGTCTTTAGGGAGCTGGCTGGTGGGCTGCCAGGCTGGACAGCCCTCCGGAGAGATGTGGCAGGCTGTCTAGGAAGCCACAGCTTCCTGCATCCCCCAGACCCCGAGTGAGCTCCATTTCTCAGGTCAGCTCTGCCCGCCTGTCCTCACGCTCCTTCCCTCACCTTCTGCACTGAGCAGCTTCCGGTCCCGGTACAGATCCGTGAGGAAGAGGCTGTTGACCAGCGTGGACTTCCCCAGGCCCGACTCTCCTGACAGGGGAGACAGAACAGAGGCACTAAGTCACAGCGGTCACCAAGAGACCACCTCACGGGGCAGAGGGTGTGGGGGAGCTTCTTGCTTGTCTCATTGGGAAGAGACTAACCCAAACACAGCACAGCTGGAAGCAAGCAGAGACGAGAGCTCATCCAGCCAGTGAGGCCCAGAGAGGATAAGGGATTCCTCAGGGTCACACAGCAAAAAGCAAATGTGAGGAACCTGAGGGTTAAGGGTTCTCTGGACCTTGTCGCTGCCCCTCCCCCACAACACATAGGATACGGACTTCGGATAGGATACAGATCTGGGGCCACCTACAGCTTCTGGCTCTTCTGCAAAAAGGCACAGCCACTTGCTGCTTTCTCCTGCCCTGGCCATCCCCCAGTGGCTCAGACAGTAAAGAAGCCAGCTGCAATGCAGGAGACATGGGTTCCACCCCTGGGTCGGGAAGATCCCCTGGAGAAGGAAATGGCAACCCATTCCAATGTTCTTGCCCAGAGAATCCCATGGACAGAGAAGCCTGGCGAGCTACAGTCCATGGGGTCACAAAGAGTTGGACACGACTGAGCAACTAACATCCATACCCACCCCCCCACACACACACACAGACCATCCCCACCTGAAACGCCTCTTGCCCAGCTCTGCCCGGCCCCTGCTCTACCTGCCACCATGAGGGTAAAGTCAAAGCCTTTCTTCACAGACTTCCGGTGGACTTGATTGGGGAGGGTCGCAAAGCCCACGTATTCCTTGTCATCCTGGGGGACAACGAGAAAGCAGAGTGCATTATGGCAGAGGCAGAAGGACCCCAGGACCCAACGCCAGCCTTCTCCCCGCCTCTTGGGTCTTTGCCCAGCCTTCCAGGATCAATGCCACACTTCTCTGAGGCCCCAGGTGGGGCCACCAGCTGGGCTCCTGTCCCTGCTGACACTGTGGGGTTCCAGTGCATGGGGGGCGCAGGGGTGACCCCACAGAGCTGGGGCCAACACAGGACAGGGCACGTCTCCAGCCACATGTGGGTGCACGCGCACGTGCGCACACACACACACACACACACACACACACTTCTGGGGCTCCCTCGGCTCCCTCCCCAGGTCCTCCTGCATCAGCCCAAGGCACAGACAGGGCTGGAGGCTCTACCTCGGAGGAGTCATAGGGATCGAGCTTGCCCCACGGGCTGCGGGGCCGGGCTGAGGGGCTGAGGGGGGCTGAGGCAGAGAAGTACTGCTGGCTGTCAGAGGGCTGGGGCCACGAGGGGGGTTTGAACTCCAGGTCATCCTGCAGAGGTCTGAAGCCTGGGGCCTCGGCTCCTGGATTTGGGGCCTGGGCACCAAGGTCTTGGCCTCTGGTGGGTGGTAGGTCTCGCTTCCTGGGAAATCCGTCACGAACTTGTTCAGTTCTGCGTCATCCGCGTCCTCCAGAAAGCGCTTGATCTGAGGGGCAGGGTCGGGGTGGGGTAGGCGGGTCGGTGGCAGGAAGGGAAGAAGGAAGGAGCAAGACAGGAGAAGGCAAGAGGGAGAGAGGAAAGCACGTGTGGTTAGAAGGGAAAGGAGCTGCACAGGCGGCCAAGCCAGAGGAAGCGCTTGCCACCCTCCCCTGCTCACAGGCCTCCCGGCCCGAGGGTCAGGGTCCGCGACAGCAGGAGAGACCCCAGGGAGCAGCGGCAGCCCCTGGCGCCCCAGCAGCCGCTCTGGGGACCCAGCAGCTCCGGTCTCCATGCTCCCTCGCAACAGGGTGCTGGTCGAGGCTGCCCCTCCATGCCAGGGCCAGGGACTGCCCTAGAGGCCAGGAAGCCAGGCCGAATGAGCGGAGCAGACAGAGGCATTAGAGCGGAGAGGAGAACGTGGCTCAGGACGGAAGGAGAGTGCAGACCATCAGGACGGGTAGGGGCGGGAGGCGGGAGGGAGCCAGGGCGGGGAGAAGGGAGCCTCCAGCCCCGGGCAACTCAGGAGCCAGCAGGGGGCTCCTCACCTCCGGCCGCTGCAGCTCTGAGCTCCGGGAGCGGGAGCCGACTCTCCCGGAGGTGTTCACTCCCGGAGCGCAGAGCAGCTGACCTGAGCCCCCTGATTCTAGACCCTGAGCCTGGGCTCCAGGGGCAAAGGGGAAACGTGCCAGGGATGCTCGCGAGGGACCGGGTGAGGGAGGGTGGGAGGACACTGCGGACAGCCCCCAGCCGTGAGGGTTGTAGAGGCGGAGGCACCGCCGGCTGCCCCCTTCCCCCTGCCCCGAGCTAGGCTTCAGCTGGCAGTACCGGAAGGGGTCTGGCCTCAACAGTGAAGCACACGGGGCGGGGGGGGGCAGACGTGGCTGGCTCCTCTGCGGAGACCTGTTCCCCCACCATCTCCAGCTGGGAAGATAGGCCACATTCCCCTTACTCTGACCCTCAGTTCTAGACCCTGAAGCTTCCTCTCTCCTTTGGGGACCGGCCCCCTTCGTGGAGTGCCTGGCGGTGCTGGGCTCAGCTCTGCCTTACAATACCCACGTGCCACCCCCAGACAATGGACAAGGGCTGGCTTCACAGGCTGACTCATCCCCTGGGAATCGGCCAAGCTAGTGGGGGCTACCCCAGACCACTGTGGAGTCCCAGACGGGGGAGATAAGACAGCCACCGTCTTCAGCAGTTTCCCGGCGGCTATAGCGGGAAGAACGGAGGGATGCAGTCCTATGCATTGCCAGCTTTCTGCAGAGGGAAGGGTCTAGAAGGGGACTAGAGGGGAAAGCCGCCTAAGAGCTACTTCTGGGCTATAGCCTCTCAAGTGCCCCCGCCAGCTTAGGGCCACAGTCTCCAGGGCTTGCCTGGACAGGAAACGGGGCATTTAGCCTGAAACTGGAACCAGCGTGTGGGGGCCAAGTGGCCAGAAGAGGCTGTCCTGAGGCAGGCCTGACCCAGCTGGCCTGTTCTCACCCACAGTATCTTTGGGGGCCACTGGGGTGACCATTCATTCCGGTTTATGTTTGCTGTTCTAGCAGAATTGCCCCTTTCTACTCTTAAAAGTGTCCCAGCTCAGACGATTAATTATACAGCAACAGGGAAGGGATGGGGGTGGGGGTGGGTGGAGTGTGTGTGACAGGTCTTGTTTTCTGGCAGCCCAGGAGTCTGGGGAATTTGGGGAAATCCTGTCCCTCTGCACAATCCCACAGGAACCCAGAAGTCTGTCTGGGGGGCAGACTGAGGGTGGGAGAGAGGGGACATTCTCCGCCTCGTTTCACCAGTGGCACTGAGCCAGAGGGGCAGCAGCGAAGGGAGGAGGGAAGGCCCTGACGGAGACCCCCAGCCTCCTGCAAACCTTCCAGGAGAGCCGCCAGCACCACTCTCCCTCCATGACACGGGAGGGACCCACAGGAGCTCCAACCAAGGGGTCAGGACCCCAGGGGCCTCATCGGCCCCCAGCTCTGCCACGGAGCCAGTCCTTCTCTGCCTTTGAGCCCCGATCCAGCCAACACAAGGGGGAAGACGAGGCAGGTCCACCCTCTCCCGGAGTAGCCTTACCCCAGCTTCAGCCCTCTCCTCGGGGACAGAACTGCCTTGCCGTCCCAGGGAACGGTCCATGTCCCACGCTTCAGACTCCCTGTCAGCAAGCTCTAGGTCTAATTTTATCTGCCAGGCAAAGTTCCTCACGCACAGAAACAGCCTGGTCTTGATGCTCTTGTAACCCGGCGTCCTGACTTGCTCCTTTCCCTTTCTCTCTGAACCCCCTGTCTCTGTCAGGGGCCAAAAAAGCCTGTGGAATGTCCTTCCCCACCCCCTCCCTCCTCCCTTCCCTTGGCTCCCACCCTCCAAGGACAGCTCAGCTGCAGCGGGACCGCTGCTTTCCTCTGCAGTCCCATCCTCCTCTGATTGGCTCCCCGGTGATGCCTGCCCGCTGCCTGCCCTGGTGGGCACAGCACCAGCTTCCCAAGTCCATCTGCAGGCTCCTGATCCACTTGGCTTCTCTTGTTAACCCCCAAGGACACCGAGGCCTGTCAGGGGTTTGAGCCCTGTCCCCAAGGTGACCTGGTCCAGGAGACTTCATCCTCAAAGGATTCTGACCTCTCTCTTTCACCTTAATTTCAAGCGGTACTGAAGTAGGGTGGGGTGTCCTACAGCCCCCTGTGTGTAGGTTCTTATGGGAATGGACCCACTTTTCTTCCCAGCGTCGCTGTGGGTTCTTCCCAGCAGAGAACTGCACTACCTTCAGAAATCGCCTTCAGAGGTTTCGCGGTGGAGGGCCTCAGGTGCAGCGGGGCCTTTGCCACACAGACGCCTTCCATCCTGGGATACCTGCCCTCTCAGCTCAGCCGAATCCCTTCCATCCCCCCATCAGTCTCAGGGAGTCAGCTGCTAACACCTGGTCTCTGTGGGGCATGCCTCAGGTGAAGGAGAGGCTGGCATCCCAGAGGATTCCAAGTTACGGATCAGGTGGGAGATGCATAGGGAGGGACCTGGCTGAGAGTGAGCGCGTGGAGCACCTGACTGGCAGACAGCAGGCCAGTGTTTCTGGTTTGGCTAGAAACACCCTTTGTGATTCTGAACAGTGTCTTAATTTCAGGGCCTTAATGTCCAAATGTGAGTGGCCCTTCCCTATCCCAGGAAGGCTGAGGAAAGCAAGCACTCCCAGATGACAGGTACACCTCAAGCTGCTTTGAACCTGGGGAGAGAAGGGGCAGCTCAGGTCACAGGATGATTATTAACATGAGCCGGTCATTCTTTCTGTATGCCAATTAAGCCCTGCTGGGGGGCTCCCAGGCTGGAGAGCTCTCCCCACTGATCTCCCAAGTACCTGGGTCCCTCACCTCCTTGCACAAAGAGACCCTCACAGACAAGTTTCGCTTGTCAGGAACCTGTCAGCCTAAGGACCGGGCTGGCTTGAAGCCAGGGGCCTGAGGCCGAGGACTCTGGTCGAGACAGGGTGTCTTTAATTAGAGGAACAGGCCAATTACAACTCAGCCAAGTTGAAGCCCAAGACCTCAGTTGAACTGAACATAACGTGTGGCAGAAAAAGCCTCCCTCGGCCCCTGCCCTAGGGACACTTGGCACTATGAACAATCAGAGCTCCCCTCGGCTCCCATCCCGGTACCATCAGTTGTCTGCCCCCATGTGGGGAGAAGGATGCGGGCAGAGATAAAGGCAGGCACCACTTGGTCTCTCCCAGGAACCCCCCTTGGGGAAGGTCACAGTGTCACCCAGACTTCCTGGCCAAGACTTGGGCCTCAGCCTGGACACAGCTTGACAGAGGAGAGACCAAAAGGTTGGCCTGTCTAGACCTGGAAGCTCCTGATTCCACAGGGCTCGGGGAGCTCCTTTCTGGAGGCTGCCCACAGCCAACATCCTGCCCCACAGGCTGGCAACACATCTCCCGCTGCTGTAAACAGCCTGTGCCTCCCACACAAGGGCAAAGGCGAGGGGGCTTCCAGACCGGGAGCAGAAGCTGGCACAGGGCCTGAAGGCCCTGACATCCAGCACAGTGTGTTTGTGGCAGGCCTTGAGGGCAGGACAAGGGCTGGCACCCTCACAGTCAAACTTCAACACTTCCTACCTGGGGGGTCTCCGGAGAGGCGTGCTGGGGTTACTGCTTCTCCGCCCATCGCAGGCAGGTGGCAGGAATGAGTTCCCTCCACCCCTCATCACTGCAGAGGGACCTGGTTTGGGGGGGAGGGGTTGGGGCGGACAGGTAGGATGCTGCAGGAGGAAGATTTCCTCGGGTCCCTATCTCAGGGGCAGAGGGATGTGGGGTGCTGGGTGTGCCGCCCTCTCTCAGAGGTCCCTGGGCAGAGGGTGCTGTTTGAAGGGCCTAGGAGCGGCCCCTTGCCAGGCGGTAGGGAGGAGGGCCCAAGCGTCTCACCAGCCCTCTCGGGGAGACAGGCAGTGTTTGTGAGCCTCCTGTGTATTTTCCAAAGGAAGCTGCTGCTTGTCCCTGAGCCCTGGCTAGGTGGGGGTGAGGAAGGGTCACCCAGGTAACAGCTGACCCAGGCAAGGGCGGGGACCCTCAACTCCGCCCCTGCCGGACTCGCTCACCCCAGCCCACCTGCGCATCTCGACCGGCGCCCTCTCGCCACCCTGCACGAACCCATCCCTTCGTCCAAGAACGGGGCAGCACCCCGGGGCCGGGGCCCACTCCGTGTCTGCTCGGATCAGAAGGAGAAACTTGGGAGCAGCGACGCAGTGCCGTCCGCCACCCGCGCCTGCCTGTGCCCGCGGCGGGTGACAGCGCCTCCAGCCCCGCGCAGCCGGGGCTGCAGCGCCGCGGGTCTCGGAGAAGCCGCCCGGGAGCGGCGGGCCCTGGGCGCCCGGCCCTGCCCCGCGCCCGCCCGCCTTACCATGGCTGCAGCCCGGGCCGGGCCGGCTCCGCCTGGACAGCGCCCGAGCGACCCGCGGCCGGAGCTGCGCGCCGACCTCGCCGCACCGCCAGCC
>SJXQ01002544.1:815999-897436 GCA_006408695.1 Aepyceros melampus
AGAGCCGACCGGCTGGGGGCGGGGCCCGCGGCGGGGGCGGGGCGGGGCGGCCCCGGGGCGGGGCCTGCACCTTCTGGGCGCGCGGGCCCGCGCGGGCTGAGCCGGGGGCCGCTGGCCTGCGTGTGGGCCTTGCAGCTCGCGACCCCCGGAGGCAGGCGGCGGAGAAGCGGTCAGGCAGGGCTTCGCTGGTCATCTGGCTCTCCCTGAGCCCCTCAAGAGTGGCCTGCCCAGGCGGCGCGGCACCGCGGGGGCTTGAGCCTGTCCCCGAAGAAAAAGGAAGGGCCCACCTGGCACCCCCTAGAGAAGCCTTTGGAAGGAGAGGGGAGTTTGCCCCATGGGTTGGAGAGAAAGAGTTACCCCGGAGAGTCCACAAGGTCTGTGGAAATTGTACAGATCGTCCATACCCTCTGTATACCTCCTAAGGTGGACGTCAGAGACTCCCCACCTCCAGCCAAGCTGTGAAGGAGAGGCAGGAGGTTCCCTTCGTGCAGGACCCTAGGTTAAAGATTAAAGAGGATTTGCTGCATAAACTATCCTAGGATCATCTGCTGGAAGAGTAGAAGGGAGAGGCAGAGTGGCCTTTCTGGGCAGTGAAGCCTTGCCTGAGGCTGTGGAAGGTGCAGGGGGCCTCAGGAGAGGCCAGGCTGGGCAAGCAGGTGAGATGCTGTGGAGACAGATGCCCCAGCAGCTTTAGAAGCATAGAGGCTCAGGAGGGTGAGCAGCAGCTCAGAGAAAGTAGATGCGTGGGGCGGGGAGTTGGTGGGGATTTCCTGAGCTAATACGGGTCTGAGCTGGTCAGGCTTCTGTAGAAGTTTCCAGAAGCATGCCCCTCTGTGACATCTAAGAGTCCTCCTCCAGGACAGACTGAGAGGCCCCAGTACATTTTGGACAAAACTAAGGCCATGGCATCCCACTCCAGTACTCTTGCCTAGAAAATCCCATGGATGGAGGAGCCTGGTAGGCTGCAGTCCATGGGGTCACTAAGGGTCGGACACAACTGAGCGACTTCACTTTCACTTTTCACTTGCATGCATTGGAGAAGGAAATGGCAACACACTCCAGTGTTCTTGCCTGGAGAATCCCAGGGATGGGGGAGCCTGGTGGGCTGCCGTCTATGGGGTCGCACAGGGTCGGACACGACTGAAGCGACTTAGCAGCAGCAGCAGCAAGGCCACACATGGCCCCCTCTATTGGTAGTAGTGCCAGAGGCCTGCCTACACTCTTTGGGTCTGATCCATGGCCAGGTGGTCTTGGTTGGGATCCGTCAAACGCAGCAGAGAGAGGGATCTGTCAAACTCAGCTGGGTACCCCGGGTGAGATCAGATTCAGAAAACATGGGGCTGCCACTAAATATCTGGCAGTGATGGGAGGAGGAAAAAAGGCGTGTCATTCCTTAAAGAAGTCAGGGCATTCAGGAGCCAGCAAGTCAAAGAGAAAACTTTCTATCTGGGTAACCTCACTTCACCTCTCTAGGCTCACTTCCCATACCTCAAAATGAGGGAATTAAACTAAGCTAGAGACCAGCAGATTGGCTCCAATGAGAGGCAACCTCTGAAAATATAGGAGGTTCCTGGAAAAGGTCCAGGGTAGATCAAGAGATATGAAGCTCTACTCAGGAAAACAAACACATAAAGGAGTTCCTTTCGAGAGAAACCAGTGTGTCTGTTGGAAGTCTGCAGAAATAGCAGCACTTGCTGCTGTTGGACCCAAATGTCAAATTCGGCTGCACAAAGCCCCTCTGTTGGGATCTAGCTGCAGCCACTAGTTCTCATGTCCGCACTCCTCATAGGAAACCTCTCGGGTATTTCAGCCCTCGAGGCCTGGGCTGGGGGTGCTGTGGCCAAGGGAGAAAGCCTAGATCAAGGAGGACAGGCCCCGTCACAGAGCCTTGTTTTTCACAATCATAATGTGCCTCCTCCCCCAGGGTTCTGGCTGCTGTCCAAGCACAGACACAACTCAGCTAGCAGCTCATCCTCTGCTGCAGCTGGAACCCCAGGCTTTGCTCTGGCACTGGCTGCCCAGACCCCAAAGAGCCCTGTTTTATGAGACATGTTGATGCCCACTTTCTTGGAAGGAAGTGAAGCCCCAAGAGAGACTGGGGACCATGAAACTCATCTCTAAGCCAAGAATCTCGGGGTCTTGATGATCACAGGCCCAGCATAAGGCACGGGCTGGGCAAAAATAAAAGTCTAAGACAGACTTTGGGTCACGCTACCTACACAACCCCACACGCTCACCCTGCTGAAATTCAGGAGTCTCCATGAGAACTTGGCCTGGGAATAAGTCCTTGAGATAATTGCCAAAATTATCTCAATGTCTGCAATTCCCTTCCCTTCCCTGTGTTTCTGAAAGAGAGAACTGTTCTACTCTTAATAGCAACTCTCATGTTCTATGTCGGGACAGGTGGAGTTGGACACTTGGAAGCAGGGCTGAGATACAGCAGCCCTCATATGAGTCACTGACCACTGAGCGCTCGGCACCACCCCCAGGCAGCAGGTAGCCTGGCCAACCTTGCCTCAGTACCCTCAGCTCCTGGGGCTCGGTCTCTCTCCCTCTTGAAATTCAACATCCCGGGAGTTCCCTGGCAGCCTAGTGGTTCAGATTCCATGCTTTCACTGCTGGGGCCTGGGTTCAACCCCTGTTGGGGAACTGAGATCCTGCAAGCCATGCAGGCAGGAAAAAAGAAAAAGAAATCCAATATCCCACCAGGCATTGACGTCCTTGACTAGAGTAACATTTCTTGATACTGCTGGAGTGAGGTATTCAAACCAAGTATCTGAAGATTAGACACTTGTCTCGCACAGGGGGTAACTCTTCTGGGAAACTTGTATCTGCAAAAACAGCCCCAGCCTGCTGTCCTGGGCTCCTTCCACTTAGGCCAGGCCAACGTGGTCTGTACGGAAACCTCCTGGCCCCGCCTCCACTGGATCTTTGCTGCCCAACCCTGGGTGAAGGGTGTGCAGCCCAGAGATGTCAAACAGGGATGCTGTACTTGGGCCAAGGCAGGGCCCAGGTTCAAAGCCAAGATTAAAGAGTAATTACCACCAGAAATCAGGATTTCAGATCTGCCTGACTAGCAAAGACCACTTTAGTCTCTCGGTAGCAGTTTCCTTTAAGCGGTGCAAGAGCTAATAGTACCTGTGCCCCAGAGGTGCTGAGTCAGTGATAATTTAAGTCAGCGAGCCCTGGCGGAGCCGAAGGTCTATCTATCTCTGGGTTGTATCTTTCAAGGAAACCTTAGCCAGTCTGTATATCAAGGTCTGTACAGAGAGGCAAGAAACCAAAATACCCTAAGCCCCACTCCTCCTCTCATTGTTCCCCAGTGTTCCATGATCCTGGGACAGGCGTGAGATGTAGGCAGCAAGGTCAGGGAACATGGTGTTTCCTGGCCCCTGCTGAATGGCTGCAGCAAGGGACAGTAGCCAGCCAGAGAGCCCTTCCAACATTCTCTATGCAGCAGGGCAGGGCACAGGAGGCCCAGGGGTGGAAGGGACCTACACACCTCCTCATGCGGCTACCCACTGTCTGTCTGACTCCCTCCAAGGTCCCCTTCGCTTGGCCTTCCAGCCTCTGCTTAAATATCTTCCCTGGTCAAACCCTCACTGACTCTTAACAACTGCCCTTCAATCTTTGGGTGGTGAATTACCAAGGTCTTCATTACTGAGCCAAAATCTGCCTCCTCCTGGTCGTTCCCCTCCAAGGGCCTCTGTGCTAGAAGCTTTGCTGACTCATTGCCCTGGACTTTGTCCTTTGATATTCACTTCCTTCGAGTGACCCATCTGCAAGCTTTTCTCTCCAGGTCAACCACAAGCCCCTCAAGGACGGGAGAATGTTTTCTATTTCAACCTCTACTCATTTCCACTCAGCATATATGTCATGTGATGTTTGTCTAGGTGACCAGGCCTCTGCCCCCAAGAGATGTCTGATCAATATGGATGGACTGAGAGGATCCACTGATTAGTTTCCACTCTGATTTTGGAGGACAGACAAGCCCCAAGGCTCTGGGCTTTGCTGACCCATAGCCTGCCCTTTAATCTGGCAGTTTCCCAGCTCACACCCACCTCCCAGCCTCTCGGTTCAAATGCAGAGACACAGATCTTACCCCTACTACAACCTTTGCTCTCACAGTTCTTAATATCTAAAGGTGCTGCTGAAATATTACCAGTTATCTTCCAGGAATAGGTGACTACAGAAAAAGGGTTTATATACCACATAACCCTTGAGGCAAGATGCTCCCCAGAGACTGAGCAAGCTCTGAGCCTTGGTGTCCTCATCTCTGAAACAAGGAGAAAAAGTCTACCTCATAGGTTTGCTATGAAGTGTTACCAAGACGACACACGCAGTGTTGGGACAATCACTAAAATGAATGGTGGCTACTATCTCAGCTAACACCAAAATTATCAACACCACACCAGCAACTGTCAACTGTGACTATTTCAAATGCCTTCCCTCCAAAGAATTAGGCACGTGCTTGTGTAATGGATGTAGAGGGATGGGAGAAAAGCCTTCAAGTGCCACTGGAATGACCACACTGCCACCAACTGTGGAGTCAGCTTCTCCAGTTAGCAACACTCTATCTCTAGAGAACAGGTCTTGGTTTCAGACTTACTGAACTGAGTTCCCCAAAACAGCCACTGCTGAGATCCTGGGATTGAGATGATTTTGCCAGCGGTGGGTGTGCCGAAGAAAGGGCTTTGGTTGGCCCAGCGCCCCCGCCCAGGGTAGGAGTCGGCGTGCCCCTGAAGAACTGCCTCCGTCCTGTCCCCCTCCTCCAGGCTGCCCTCAGCCCCAAGGGGCAGCTGTCTCTTGCTTCTCCCCTACCAACAGCAGCTGGGCCAAAGGCAGCTGAGCAGAGGCGGGGAAGGGGCATGGTCATTTCTGCCGCTCAGGGCAGGCTTCCTCTGGCTGAACAGCTGTCAGATGGCTTCTGCATTACTGACTTGCTTCCGTATCCAAGTGGGCATCTGAAGCGAAGCTCCCTAGTCGGCTGGGGTCCACTGCCTCTCATCTTCCTTGAAAAACCCACCATTTCAAACACCACCAAAACACTCCAACAGAAATGTGTGATGTTGGAGACGGGTTCCAGGCAGGGAACCAAGTAGCTTCTGGAAAGGCACTAGCAAGTCCAAAACGGATGCGGCAGATTCTTCCCTACGTGTGCTCCTTCTGGGCGGAATTATAAAAATGAAAGGACTTTGCCATCAAGCTGGGGAAGAAGGCAGAGCATCTTCCTGCCCTCACTTTGTAGGCAGAGGAAGTGATCTGCCTGCGTCTCCCACGGGAGGTAGAGCACCACCTCCCTGCCCTGTGCTGCCAGAGGCGCTCACTGAGGTGCCACACCACCTGTCCTAGGGCGACCCACTGTCCAGGTTTGCTCAGCACTCAGGGACCTCCCAGGATGCAGCATTTTCAGTGTGAAAGTCAGGAACGGCCAGGGCAAACCCTGGGAGTTGGTCAACCTAGCCTGTCCCCAGAATAGCGAGTCTGGGCCGGAGGTCACCAGCCTCCCACCCTGCTCTCGATTTGGCTGCCCGCGGTAGCTGCAATAAACAGGGTAACATCTGACAGGAAAAGCAGCGGGGTGGTGAGGGTCAGGCTACCATAAAAAGCCTCCCAAGGTGTCCTGCCCCATTTTCAGCAGCTCTGCTCCATCCTCTCAACAACCCCCTTTCCTCTCAACTCTGAGCCTCTGTACCCAGCAAGAGAAAATGAGGCGAGAAAAAGATGGTTCTGGGGTTCCTTCCAGAGGGCCCATATCCGAGGATTCTGCTAACGTCCCCGGGAACACAGAGCCTCCTCTGCTGCTCTAGTGAGCAAAACTTCCTTGCGGCTCCAGAGCCGATGGGAGGCTGGCCATCCCATCCCCAAGGCCGAATGACACGGCTCCCTGAAGATACTGAAGTCTACCGTAGGGAACCCTGAAACAGCCTCCTCTGGTTCCTGGCCTGTTTTCCAGAGTTGATTCCTTGCCTGATTGATGGATGTGGCAGGGAGTAAACCCCCTTATCCCCTGACAGCCTGAGAAGGGACATCCAAGGGCAAGTCAGTTAGCTGCCTCAAGGACACAGGCTCTTGGGACCAGGGCAGCCTCTCCCAACAAGAACTGCTTTATTCCAGGGAATTCCCCCAGGGCTGTGTGAGAAGACAGCCCCCGCTGACCCCAGAGGCACCCTCAGGACCTTCCTGTTGAGCTGCTGCTAGTGCTGATACAAAAAAGAAAAAAAAAAAAACCCTCAGGAATGTTTCTCTTAGTCCAGCATAACCTCCTCCAGGAAGAAGTCTCCATACCGAAAGTCCCGATCCAAGGATGAGAAGCATCTGTCTGTCCTGCTCCTTAGATAAAAGCTTTGAGAGACTGCCTGGGAGGAGACTGACACGGCGCGACAGAGATAGGCGGAATCACGCTCTGTCCCCAGCTATGGACCCTGGAGGGTTCATGAAGCTCAACAACAGGCTGCTGTCCACGAGCCCAGCGCCGTGGTGGGGCCACCAGAGACTTCCTGCCGGGAGTGGAATCTGGAACAGACTCCACAGTCCGCCCAGCTTCTGGAGGAGAGGGGCCAGAGGACACCAGCTCCCCAGAGTCTCCATCCCGGGACCACGCTGCTGGGGGACAGTCTGAGGCCAGCCTCACTCGTGCATGTCCTGCGAGGAGAGTATCAGGCCCACCTCCGTGTCACCCACTTCTAGAGTCCGGAGAAGACCGGCAGGCCCTGTTGCCGGCCGGAAAGCCTTCTCTTGCCGGCTTCTGGGGACAGCTCTGCTCCTGAGCAGGGCTGTAGAGCTGCAATTATGGAGACAGGATAAGAGCTATTTTGGGAAGGAGCCGTGTGCTGCCAAGGCTTTTGACTTCCTAAACTAAAACAAGACGCGCCAAGAAGAGGGTGAGGGTGGAGACCAACAGGGAGGGACTTGCTCTGTCAGAAGCATCCTATCCAGGATAAGGGGAAATATAACCCCTTCCCAGAGCTATAGATCTGCATCAAGGAGGGATCAAGAGGCTGGCTGTTAAGCTCTCTGAGCCCTGGCTATGGGAAAGAGTGGGTAACCTGACCACCTCTCCCCACCCCCGAATTCCCTGCTGACTCCCTCACACCTAAGACCCCCAGGAGCACTTCCTCAGGCTGTTGCATTTCTTTGGACATTTGAGCACAGATGGTTTTGTATTGTTGTTGAAATATTTCCTGTCCACGTCTCATCTCCCCATCCAGACAGTAAGCCAAAGAACGTGTGTGTTGTGCGGCTTTGATGGTTTCCCCAACAGTGCCTAGCAGAGTGCTAAGCCTCTGATAAAAATTGCTGATGGAAGGAAGGGAGGGAGAAAGGCAGGAGAGAGAGAAGGAGTACTGTCTTGCATGGAGATAATCTGAAAGAAGCCGTTCCCACCCAGAGCTGAGCTCAGGGTAGAGGGCCAGATAAGCAGCATGGCAGAGGGGGTGGCAGCCCCATTCCTGGCACCTCCCCTGCAGCCGTGCCGTTATCGGAGTTCAGGCTGTTCTGCCCCGCAATTTTATATACACACACATCTCATTTGTTTTCCATCTGCAGTCAACTGTCCATCCTGGGCTAGTCCACGAACAGGACCCATTACGGGCCATGCTGGGCTTTGGGTAAGGGAGAGATAAGGCAAGAGAAAGAATAAAGGCAAGAGAGCGTGGACTATCTTATCAAACATGGGTCAAGAAGAATGAAAGTACTTAGAGGAACAACACGCTGTGAAATCAGGACACTCTTTGCCAAATTCAGGACACGGGGCTGCCGAGAGCACAGTTCACCTTGTCCCTTTCCAAGTTAAGGACTCAAATAGTGTGTAACCCAGAAAAGCAGCCCCTTTGTGGAGAGCCCTAGGCCAGGAGGGGACAGCCAAGTGGGGATGGAGCCAACCTATGGCTCCCCAGACAGCCTTCCCACAAAGAACCTGGTAGGATTTGTCGTTTGCCAAAAGGTCTCTACTCTTTCTCTCCAGGGTTGCAGCAAGCTCTGGTACCTTCATGTGAATGTCTCTCTGGAGATGCCACCCCATAGGTGCCCAGGTTGGCAAGTGGAACACAGGCTGGATTTCAGCCCCTGCCTCTCTGCCAGGTACCCACGTGCAGAGAACAACCTGCCCAACCACAGGGAGCACCTCTGTCTGTCTCCTTTCATATCTGCTTCCATGAAAGGGTGAGAGGGGGGACTTGGGTCAGGGGGAGCACAGGAAGACTGGAAGTAACTTCCCAGGGGCGTTCTTACCTCCTCATCTGTCATAATGGAGAGAGTAGAAGCCAGGCATTCCCAGGGGGCAGCAAATGGAATTCAGAGAGTGCCAACAGGAGGGGAAAAAGAGAATTTTACTAAAGACGTCCAGTGGACTTGGGCATAACCTGGCCCAAATTCCTTCCTAGTCCAAAGTGGCCCAAATAAAAACAGCTAGCATGTGTTTCCAGGCACAGTGAGCACTATGCTTTACATGTAATAGCTTAGCAAGTCCTTGCAAGAACCTCCAAAGGAAGCCAATAATAGATGGGGGAACTAATGACTGGAAAGGTAAAATGACTTACCCAAGGTCACAGTCAGAAAATAGAGAGACCAGGGCTCACACCCAGTAATATAGCTCGAGTCCTTATTCTAAAAGCCTCTCCTTCGTGGAGCTTTGCTCCCTCTGAGGGGCAGAGCTGCTGGTGGGGACTGGGACTGCACCCCAGGGCTCTCCCCTCTCTAGAAATGTCTTCATCCAGAGCCCCGGCCTCCCTCATGCTCACAGGCTGGAGTCTGTTGTCCACAACACTTGAAGCAGGAACTCCTTGGCACTAAGACACTCTGTATTAAGATTGACCCCGGCCTTCCCTCCCACCAGAGAGGTCAAGAGCACAAAGTGAATGGGGGTGGGCTCAGCCCTGGGGGTCCTCCAGTTGGCTGAAGACCCACTGATGTTCTTAAAGGCTTTCAACTAGACATCCCTGGAGATCCTGCTTCGCCCACAGCCAGTAAGTACTTCCCCAGTCCTGGGGTGGGGGTCTTGAGGAGGGTTCTGAGGAAGCAGAGACACACACAAGGAGACCCCTCAAGCTGCATTAGTTTGGAGTCAGTCCTGAGTAAGACCGTGATCAGGCAGTTTGTGTTGGTGGGGCTTTTGACATTTGCTTTTTAATCACACGATAGGTTAAGACCAGCTTGTCTGAAAGGCCGTGGGCTTACATCATTCTCCATTCCCAACGTGACTACTCTCCTATCAAAAGGAGACTCTTGAAAATGAAGAGATTCCAAGTTCCAAAGGAATGACTCTAACGGTAGGATTTTAGGCAAGGTGAGGAACTCCTCTGCCCCTGGGGTCAGAGCCCCGGCAGGCAGGCACCGTGCTGACAGGCCTAGCTCTGGGGTTCAGAGGCCGCCCTCCCATCTGTCCTCCTGCCCCCCAGCCCCCCAGAGCGGACCCATGGGAGGGAAAAGCACAGACCTTTTAGCCACCAGAAGACACGATTGTACATTTCCTCAGAGACATCTGAAAGTAACAGAGATCGTTGCTTTTTTTCTCTCTCTGTGGGATGCGCCCCTCGCCCCTCACTACTTCACGGCTCCCTTCCTAGCTCTACTCTTCTCCACCCAAAGCTGCCCTCAGCCCTTGGCGCTCTCCCCGAGAAGCTCCTCTGACCTAAGACCAAATGCCATGTTCCCGCTCTGCTGCCCCCCATTCTCCCCACCCTCCCTCGTGCCCCCTCTCGGAAGCCTAAGTCCCAGCTCATTTACACCCCACCTTCTCCACGTGGTTGCTGGAATATTTACCTGAGGACCTTTATTCTCTTTACCAGCCCTCACCCAGCTCAGTTCTTCGTCTCCACCCCTGGGAAGTAGCTTCCCACCCTGCAGACCACTCTCTACTACCTTCCATTGAAAGGTTAAGCAGCGTTGCCTGGAAGATCAATGACTGACGCCGGCCCAAGCATCGTCATCGGCGTCATTAGCTTGGAGCTCAGAGAAGCTGGTGGGGAAGGAAGGGAGCAATGGGCTCAAGGATGGGTCTAGCTTTGGCACTGGCGGGAGGGCAGCTCTGAGGCCCAGAATGAGGAGGGGGGACTTTCTCCCACCCCGGCGTCCCGCCTCACTAAATCGGGGCTGCACCTGGGCAGTCTGCTTCTGAACATACCCATGAAGAAAACACTAAACCTTTGAGTGGGATGTCTGGAGGTGTGCTTGGGGGCCTGTGGCACTTCCCTCAATGGTGACGGGCTCGGAGACTCCTTTGGTGATGATAGTGGTGATGGACTTGCCTTCTCTCTCTGGAACATCAGATCCTCACAGAAAGGGCTGGTTTCCATTTCAAAAAAAGGCAGTGAAGGGTCTGGGGGAGGAGGGGACTTGGGTTCGAAATCAGGTGTTGTCGGCCGACTGTTGGGCATTTCCCCTTCAGGGCTGAGTAAGGCCCACCATGTGGAGTCTGGCCCGTATCTCGGTAAGCACCGAGGGGGCAAGGGCCGAGGGGTCAGTTCCAGCTCTGCGTGGACAGAGTGCTTTTTAGAAGAGGGCTCTGGAGGCCTAAGTGTGGGTCGTGGGAACTCGTAGATACTGTCTGAGGGTTTTGCAGTATATTGCTTATATTCAGGCTCCGAAGTGACAAAGACAGAGGATTTGTGGAGGCTCTCAGATGGTGCTCGAGACGTTCTGTGGGAAGCTGACTGTGCCCCGGGGGAGATGGTGACCCTGCGGCCACTCTCACTCTCTCCCCGTGTTGAGGGCTTCATGCTGGGCTCCACTTCTGATGGTATTAAAACCTTTGGGGAGAACTTGGTTTCGTTGAACACAGAGGGCCTGTGGCCAGGCTCAGGCTCAGGGCGCATAGAAGCCTTGTGTCCACTGTTCAAATCTTTAAGGACAGAGAATGTGAGGGATGATTCCAGGTTCACACTTCTACGCAAGGCCTTAGGTTCTGCATAAATTGAGTTTGGCGGCCCATTTCAGATTCTGGCCCAGGAATTCTTCTCTGGGTTGACCGAGAGTCTGGATAGATGCGGTTGCCGCCACGTTCTGGGCTAGGGGGTCTCCTTGGAGATCTGATATCCCCAGCAGTCACACTCTTTAGAATGGGCTCAGTTTGGACTGCTTCATCCTTTGGGCAAATCAAAGGCCTCCGGGGAACTCTGACCCCTTGTGGGTATTGGACCTTGGAGGGTGGCTCGTCTTCTAAGAGTGTGAAGTCATCCTTCTGGTCGACAAAACTCAACCGGCGAGAGGATTTGGCCTCTGGAATTAATGAGAAACGATTGCTGATGTCACGCCCTGGCCTGATCTCAGCCCCTCTTCTAGTTGATTCCTCTCTGGACGGACTGACATTCCGCTGCATCTGACCAGTGTAGAGCATCGACTCGGCCTGAGTCATCTTTCGAGGAGGAGAGGCCCGGCGGGATGTATCAGTTCTGGATCGGGTCTCAGTTCGAGGGTTGGGTGCTCCAGAGGGGCCGGGCCCTGACTGAGGGGAGCTAGAGCGAAAGTAGTCTGATGATAAATGGAGAGAAGTGGCGTGCCCAGCTTCTGATCTTCGATGGCCTATCGGGATCGTGGAGGCTGGGCCACTCCGCTGGCTCGGGAAGACAAGGTACCCCTGTCCCCGCTGAGGGGTCACGCTAGCAAACTCGGCCCCTTTCTGTGTTGAAACTGCTACCCTGGACCCAGTTTTATTTGTCTTGACCACATGATACGTTGTGCCTCTTTGGGTAGAGCCCATATTTTACCCGCTGGCTTGTATTCAGGGTCCTAACAAAGCCTGAATATTTATCCTCAGTTTTAAAAGCTGCTGTTCTTGCATTCCCACAAAAGTGGCTGTTGTTCTCCAGGTGTCTCTACTAGTCCCCTTAGCTACCTGCCTGGTGATGTCATAAAGGAAAGAGCCTCCTATTAAATATTCTGGCACATAGACACAGTTCTTCAGACTATCAAGCAGTAACAGCAACTGTGGGTTGTCTTTCGTTTGACACCACCAAAGCTTTGGCCAAGTTCTTAGCAAAACCAGGATTTCCTGGTGTAGAAGGCAGGCTCTAGATCCTCCCTTACTCTCCCCAGGTTTTAGGAACTCTCAGAGACTCATCCAGAGAGAAGGAACCAGTTTGAATATATCCTACTAAGGCAGGGCTCCTCAAATCAATCCCACCGTGTTAGCCCCAATTTTAATAAGATGCAAGGTACAAAACTGTCCCAATCTGGTTTGGAGCTGCACTGAATATAAGTCACAAAATAGAATCCCACCTTCCTACAGATTTTGTGGGTGGTTTGGTTGGCCATGGGGTGAAAACCCAGGTTGCTCAAATCATAAATTCTCACACATTCTTGGCCCAGGAGTGCGCGTAGGATTGTAGAAGGAGTCAGTCATTGGTTTCAATCACAGATGGCTACTTGTGTACCTTGGACAAGTTACTTGACTCGCCTGAGACTTGGCTTCTTCATCCGGAAACCCCTGCTTGGTAGATGCATGTCACACAATAAATGGTACTCCTTTCTCACAAGCCCCTCCTCTCAGCTATCCTGATCAGCTAGACTCCAGTCCTTTCTTCATTTGAAGAAAGACTTTCCACCTTGGAGGACCATTTATTTATTCATACTTATTTCTGGTGGCCCTGAGCCTTCACTGCTACCTGTGGGCTTTCTCTGGCTGCAGCGACTTGGGGCTATGCTCTCCTTGCAGCGCGCGGGCTTCTCACTGTGGTGGCTTCTCTTGCTGGGGAGCGCAGTCTTCAGTAGTTGTGGTGCATGGACTCAGCTGCTCCACGGCATGTGGGACCTTCCTGGAACAGGGCTCAAACTCATGTCTCCTCTACTGGCAGGTGGATTCTTAATCACCAGGGAAGTCCTTGGATGATCATTTTGGATAAGAGAGAAACACAGTCATCTTTTTCTCCCTTTCGCATGCTGGTTCTCTCTCTCCCTCTCTGAGACAGACCCCACGTAATCCAGCATTCCACTGTTGACTCTGAACATGACAGTTATTGGGTGTTTGGATCACAGTTTCTGGATCTTTATATTCAGAAATGATTAGAGACATAAAGTCAAAATTTAAAAAAAAATTTTTTTTTTTTGCCATGCTGTGGGTCTTGCAGGATCTCAGTTCCCTGACCAGGGATTGAACCCAGGCAGTGGCATTGAAAACACCAAATCCTAATCACTGGACCACCAGGGAATTCCCCAAACAAAAAAACGTTTTTACATATCAGGTATCACAATAGATTGAGAAACTTTGAGCTAGCCACACAGGTCTCAAGAATATAAAATTCTGGTCCTCAAGCCTGCCAGGCCCCTAGCGATGAGAACTCAAGGGACTGCTTGGCCTTCTCTTATTCATGAGTCCCAGGTGCTTCTCTCACTTTTGGTCCCTGCTGTCTGCCTGTGCCCCAGACTCAGGGAGGAGCTCCACCAAAGTGAGACACCACGCTCTGCCCCGCGCCTGCTTCCGTAGTTGAAGTGACGCCACCAAGAAGAAATGGGAGATACAAACGCCTGTTCCACTTTCCAAAAGGCAAGGTTCTGTATGACATAGAAGGAGAACAATGGGTACTGAGCAAGATGACTGGCTCTGGAGAATTTGGTTTGATATATTTAGCTTTTCCCACAAAAAACCTGGGCTTCCCAGGTGGCTCAGTGTGTAAAGAATCCACTTGCAATGCAGGAGACGCAGGAGACATCAGTTTGATCCCTGGGTTGGGAAAAGCCCCTGGAGGAGGGTATGGCAACCCACTCCAGTATTCTTGCCTGGAGAATCCCACGGACAGAGGAGCCTGGCAGGCTATGGTCCATAGGGTCTCAAAGAGTCAGACACAATGGAAGCGACTGAGCATGTATGCACAAGTAAACCAGATAAAGACTGGATATACATAATAAAAGCAGAATATCAAGAAAATGGCTATTATCAGAATTTAAATTGTTTCAAAGAGCTCCCCCCAAAATACTATCAAAAGGTGGATAGAACCAAAACTACATCCTTATTTAGGAATTCCTCTGTTTTACAGATCTGGTATTATGGATTCAAGGGAAGAAGTTACAGATTTATGGTAATAGAAAGACTGTGCTCTGTGCTTAGTCATTCAGTCGTGTTCAACTCTTTACAACCCTATGGACTATAGCCCCCCAGGCTCCTCTGTCCATGGGATTCTCCAGGCAAGAATCCTGGAGTGGGTAGCCATGCCCTCCTCCAGGGGAAGTGGACTCATAGATCTCAGACCAAAATGGTACTTTAAAAAAGGCAACTGTCTTGCAGCTAGGTATCCAAATGTTGGATGTACTGGAAAATATACATGAAAATGAATATGCTCACGGTGATACAAAGGCAGCGAATCTACTTCTGGGTTACAGAAATCCAGATAAGGTTTATCTTACAGATTATGGCTTTTCCTACAGTTATTGTCCCACTGAGACCCACAAACAGTACCTGGAAAATCCTAATAAAGGCCATAACGGGACTTAAGAGTTTATCAGCTTGGATGCTCATAAAGGAACAGGTGAAATAGCCTAGTACTTGGCATATACTCGTAACTCACCCTATGATGACTATGAGGAAAAGCCAAACTATCAGTGCTCAAGAAAATTCTGAACCCAAGTGGAATGAATACCTTTAAGGTCACTGGAATTTTTCCACTAGAGGAGAGGGTGTAACTGCATACTCCAAACAGTAAAAAAATTGATTCATGAAAGGCTGCCCAAAGCAAGTTAATCAAATGCAAAATAGGTTAATGGAGAAAAGTCAGTGAGAGTGAGAGAAGTGAGAGAAGTGCTGAGTCCCGTGCAACATGGAGAAAAGAGCAAAAGAGGAGAGGCTGATTGGACTGCTTAACAATGAAACAGCTCAGGAAAGACAAAAATATGGTGAGTCTCAAGAACTGTTGAAGTAAAAAGTTCTCCAAAAAATCCAGCTGTATACAATTCCCAAACTCATTTTATGAACCCTCTCAAGAGCTTACCAGTCCAGATGTATTCAATCGGTCAAGTTCTCCATTTTGATATACACTTTTTTAAAACTTTTTATTTTGTGTCGGGGTATAGCTGATGACAATGTTGTGATAGTTTCAGGTTGACAGCAAAGGGATTTAGCCACACATGTGCATGTATCCATTCTCCCCCAAACTTCCCTCCCTTCCACATAACATTGAGCAGAGTTCCATGGGTACACATACACTTCTGCAACTGGTGTGGAAGTCACAGAACTAGAAATTTCTAAAGAATTTTGCCTTACAATTTCCCAGTTTATTTTTAATGAAGAGACAAACGCAGATGTGAATTATTATGGCTTCTTAATTCTTTTTGTTTTGATATTATTGTCTTTCTTTGTATTTTCTCTGTAGATACCAAATAAGATACTTCTGAAGTGAAGTGAAAGTTGCTCAGTTGTGTCCGACCCCATGGACTATATAGTCCATGGAATTCTCCAGGCCAGAATACTGGAGCGGTTACCCTTTCCCTTCCCCAGGGGATCTTCCCAACCAGGGATCAAACCCATCTCCTGCATTGCATGCAGATTCTTTACCAGCTGAGCCACAAGGGAAGCCCAAGAAAACTGGAGTAGGTAGCCTATCCTTCCTCCAGGGGATCTTCCCGATCCAGGAATTGAACCAGGGTCTCCTGCATTGCAGGCAGACTCGCTACCAACTGAGCTATCAGGGAAGCCCCAGATACATTATTTATACACACACACACACACACACACACACACACAAAATGCTTGGTTAGCCATTACATATCTTGTTTTATAGAAAAGGATAGAAGTGTAAGGGTATTTACAAGTCAGCCATCTTGAGGCCACTAAGGGTAAACCAGATTGAAGTGAAGATAGCTTATTGATTATGCTTACTTGATATCTTGTCATATCATAAAATTGAGACTGGTTGACTTGAATAAAGCTTTCTCATGAAATTTTACTTTAAATATGATGGTTTACTTGTTTGTCTAGGGAGATTACACTTCTGTTTGTATGTTTGGAATTTGAATTTCCCTATCAACATGTAACATTGTGTGCTACCACTTTTCTGATCTTACCAAAATCAGCTTGGTTGTTTGAACAATTTTTTGCATTTTTTAATGTTGGAGAAATAAATATTTTCCTTTCGGTGTTCAATTTAGGTACAAGTGAAGATAAAGGGTGATTTTAGCAAAAATGTTGCAAGATACAACACAGAATCTTGACACTTTCCTCATCACAAAATGTTTGCTTCTATTAGCCTGAGACACAGATGGGTTTTTTGAGGGTGACCCCCACTTTTCTTGCTCTCCCTACTGGCAGTATGAAGATAAAAGGCGATGACAGGTGTAAACGCTCTAGTATAGTCTTTCATTTTGAATGAAGACATGTAGTGAGCTCAGGGATGGTCACTTGGTTAACTGGTTCTGGGACAGCCAGTCTCGGAGATGGTTCCAGGGATCCTCACCTCCCAGCACTCATGCTTTTTCACAGCAGCCCCTCCCCATTCTGAAGCAGGGCTTTCTTTCCCTGTGTGACTGGTAGAATATAAGAGAAATGATAAGTGGTTACTGAGACTAGATTGTAATGACACTGTAACTTTTGCATTGGTATCTTGGATTTTCCCCATTCTATGGGTTGCCCCTTTACTGTGGATAGTAAAATTTTACATTTTCATTAAGTCCAATATAGCTATTTTTTCTTTTGTTGCCAGTGCCTTTGATGTCATTACCAAAAAATCATCCCCAAATCCAATGTCATAAAGCTTTTACCCTGTATTTTTATCTAAGAGTTTTTAGTTTTACATTTAGGCCCTTGATCCATTTTATGTTCATTTTTGTACATGGTGGGACTTCCTTGGTGGTCCAATGGTTAAGAATCCACCTGCCAATGTGGGGATCACAGGTTCTGTCCCTGGTCTAGGAAGATTACACACGCCATGAGGCAACTAAGCCCATGTGCCACAACTACTAAAGCCTGCACACCTGGAGCCCGTGTTCCACGAGAAACCCCACTCGCCGCAACCAGAGAAAGCCTGCACACAGCAATGAAGACCCAGCACAACCAAAACTAAGAGTAAATGAATAAAACTATAAAAACCTTTTTGTATTTGGTGTTAGATAAGGGTCCAATTTCATTCTTTCTAGTTTTCTCAGCATCATATGTTGAAAAGATTATCCTTCCCCCATGGTCCTGGCCCCCTTTGTCAACAATCATCTAACCATATATAGAAGGGTTAACTTATGGGCTCTCTAGTCTCTTCCATTGATCTGTTATGTCCTGATTACTGTAACTTTGTCAGTTTTGAAATCAGGAAGTATGAGTATTCTAGTTTTGTTCTCTCACAAGATTGTTTGGACTACTCGGGGTCCACTAGGATTTCATATGAATTATAGGACTGAGATTTTGACAGGGATTTTTGACTGAGATTTTGCATTTAATCTGTAGATCCTTTGGATAGTATTATTTTAACAATATTATTCTTCCCTTATATGAACATGGTATGTGTTTCAATTTATTTGTCTTCTTTCTTTCAGCAATTTTTTGTAGTACACAGGTTTCACAGTACAAGCATTTTACCTTCTAGGTCAAGCTAATTCCCAAGTATTTTATTCTTTTTGATACTGTTATAAATGGAATTGTTTTTATAATTCCCCTTTTAGATGGTTCATTGTTCATGTATGGAAATACAATTTATTTTTGTATGTTGCCTTTTCATCCTGCTACTTAGCTGAATTCATTGATTAGTTCTAACAGATTTTGTGGACTCTTTAGGGTTTTCCACATACAAGCCCATGTCATCTTCAGAGATAATTTTAATCCTTCCTTTTCAGTTTGGACGTGCTTTACTTTTCTTGCTCCATTGCTCTGGCTAGAACTTCCAAAATTATGAACAGACGTGGTAAAAGCAAGAATCCTTCTCTTGTTCCTGATCTTTGAGGAAAAGCTTTCAGTCTTTCCATACTAGAGGATGATGCTAGTCATGGGATTTTCATATATGGTTTTTACTGTATTGAGGTAGTTTCCTTCTATTCCTATTGATGTTGAATTTTGTCAAATGTTTTTTCTGTATCAGTTGAGATAGACATGTGGCTTTTTCCTTCATCATACTGATATGGCATATTGCATTCCTACTTTTGGCTGTGCTGGGTCTTCACTGCTCGTGTGGGCTTTCTCTAGTGGTGAGCTGGAGCTACTCTCCAGTTGCAGTGCAAGGGCTTCTCTTCGCGGTGGCTTCTCTTGTCGTGGAGAACAGGCTCTAGGGTGTGTGGGCTTCAGTAGTTGAGGTGCTTGAGAGCAGCAGTTGCAGCTCGAGGGCTCCAGAGCACAGGCTCAGTTGCGTATGCGGGAGCTTCCCAGAACAGGGATCAAACCGGTGTGCCTTTCGTTCCAAGCTGGATTCTTAACTACTAAACCACCAGGGAAGCTCTACATTGACTTTTTTATATATTGAAACATCCTTACATTCCTGGAATAAATCCTAGTTGGTGATGGTGTATAACATTTTCAATATGCTAAATTCTATCTGCTAGTATTTTGTTGAGGATTTTTCCACCAATGTTCATAAAGGATATTGGTTTCTATTTTCTTGTAGTGTCTTTGTCTGGCTTTGGTGTCGGGGTAAAACTGGCCTCAGAATGAGTTAGGAAGTGCCTTCCTACTCTTCAGTTTTTTGGAAAAGTTTGAGAAGGATTGATATTGGTTCTTTAAATTTTTGGTAGAGGACTTCCCTGGCGGTTCAGTGGTTAAAACTCTGCACTCCCAATGCAGGGGGTATGGCTTCAATCCCTGGCGGAGGAACTAAGGACCCCACACGCCACATGGTGCAGCAAAAAAAAAAAAAATTGTTCACCAGTGAACCAGTGAAGCCTTTAGGTCCAGGACTTGTCTTTGTTGGGAGATTTTTGAATATTGATTCAATCTCCGTAAATTTTAAGTCTATTCAGACTTTCTATTTCATTGTGATTTAATCTTGCTAGGTTTTATGTTACGAGGAATATGTCCATTCATCTAGGTTATCCAATTTTTTGCATATAATCGTTTGTAGTATTCTCTTATAATCCTTTTCCTTTCTGTAGACTCAGTAGCAATTGAGACTTTCAGCAATTTGAGACTTTTTTCCTTAGTTGACCTAGCTAAAGGTTTATCAATTTTATTGCTCTTTTTGCAGAACCAACTTTTTGTTCAATGGTTTTCTCTGTTGTTTTTCTATTCTCTAGGTCACTTATCTCTGGGTCTAAATCTTTATTGTTTCCTTTCTTCTGCTAGTTTTGGGTTAAGTTTGTTCTTTTCCTAGTTTCTTAAGTTATAAAGTTACATATTTAATGAGATTGTTCTTAATTTTTAATGTAAACATTTATAGCTATAATTTTCCCACTGTTAGCACAGTTTTTTTCTGCGTCTCATAAGTTTTGGTGTGTTATATTTTAATGCATCTTATAGTATTTTCTAATTTCTTGTGATTTCTTCTTTGATCCATTGGTTGTTTAAATGTGTTATGTAATTTCCAAAAGTTTGTGAGTTTTCCAGTTTCCCTTTAGTTATTGATTTCTAACTTCATCCCAATGCAGTTAAAGAAGATACTTCATATATCCATCTTTTAAAGTCTATTTTTAAAGGGACTTCCCTGGTGTTCCAGGTATTAAGAATCTGCCCTAGAATGCAGGGGATGTGGGTTGAATCCCTGGTCAGAGAACTAAGATCCCATGTACCACAGGGCAGCTAAGCCTGCACACCACGACTAGAAAGCCTGCCTGCTCCAGTTTCCTATCTCTCTACTGATACTTCCTTTTGTTCACACATCATTTTCATGACTTTCTCTACACGTTAGTTCTTTGAGCTTCTTCAAAAGTCGTTTATTTTGCAAAAGTCATTTTAAAGTCTCTGTCTAGTATATCTGCCATCAGGTGCTTTTCAGGCACAGTTTCTGTTAATTTCTTTCTTTGCTTTGAATAGGTCATACTTTCTTTTTTCTTTTTTTTTTTTTGGCATGCTTTGTGATTTTTTTTGTCTTTTTTTTTTTTTTTTTTACCGGAAATTTGAACCTAATAATGTTATAACACTGGAAATCACTTTTAACCAGGGTCTATAATCCCCCTAATCCATCTCCAGCCTTCTATCACTCTCCCCACAACTTACTTGGCTCAGCCACACTGACCTTTTGCTGCTCCATCATAATGCTTCCTGTAGAGGAGCATTTGCTTTTTTTGCAGTTGCTTTTCTCTTTGCTGGAATGCTCATCTCTCAATGTCACAAAAACAGGCTCCTCCTCTTCATCCCAGTTGAAGATCAAAGGTCACTCCTTCAGAGCAGCCTTCCCTTGAATATCCTTTCTAATGTTGTGTCCCCCTGTGCCATCATTATCCCTTTACTTACTTTCTTCATAGCACTTATCACTATTAAAAGTATCTATTTATTTGTTTAATGACTGTAGGCTCAAGGAGAGTGGGATTTCTGCTTTGTTCACTATTTCTCCAGCACCTAGAATGGTGCCTGGCACAGAGGAGTCACTTAAAAATTATTTGTTGAATGTGGGACTGGATGCAGTAGGACAATCCAGTAGGCTGTTGCAATGGCCCAAGTGAGAGTTACTAGTGGTCAGATGAGGGTAGCAACAGCAGAGACACAAAGAAGTGGGTATAATGGACATGTGTTTTGGGGGTGGAAACAAACTTTTTTTTTCATTTTTTAAAATTACAATGTTGTGCCAATCTCTGCTGTTCAGCAAAATGACTCAGTTATATATATATATATACATACACACACACACTCTTTTAGTATTCTCTCCCATTATGGTTTATCACAGGATATTGAATATAGTTCCCTGAGCTAATCCTATACATAGCAGTTTGTATCTGTTAATCCCAAACTCCTAATTTTTCTCTCCCCCACCCACTTACCCCTTGGCAACCACAGGTCTGTTCTCTGTGAGTCTTTTTCTCTTTTGTAGATAGGTTCATTTGTGCATATTTTATATTCCACATATAAGTAATATCAGATAGTATTTGTCTTTCTCTTTGTGACTTACTTCACTTAGTATGATAATCCCTAGTTGCATCCATGTTGCTGCAAATGACATTCTCTTTCTTTTTTATGCTGAGTATTATTCCACCATATATCATCTATATGTACCATATCTTCTTCAACCATTCATCTGCTGATGGATATTTAGGTTATTTCCATGTTTTGGCTATTATAAATAGTACTGCTATGAACACAGGGGTGCATTATCTTTTTGAATGATAGTTTTGTCCAGGTATATTCCCAGAAATGAGACTTATGGATCATATGGTAATTCAATTTTTCATTTTCTAAGGAACCTACATACTGTTTTCCATAGTGGCAGTATCAACTTACCTTCCCACCAACAGTGTAAGAGGATTCTCTTTTCTCCACATCCTCTCTTGCACTGAAACAAATAAGTCTTAATGATTCATATTTCAATGTAAGGAGTAAAGGAATGGGAGGAGTCAAGAATGACTCCTGGGTTTCTGGTTTGAGTGCCTGAGTGAACAGAAATACCATGAGCTGGAAGGGAAATTCTGGAGATGAAGGAGATTTGTGATTCAGACTATGGGCTTGGTTTTGGGTATTATCAGTAAGACACCTGAAAGAAACCCAAGCGGAGACATTGAATACTTGAGTAGATGAGCTGAGAGGAGAAGTCTGGTCATAGACTTCCAATACGTATCTGGGAGTTGTCAACATACAGAAGCTAAGCCAATGGATGTGAGCAAAATCTCTTAGGAAGAAAGCTTGAAGTAAGAAAAGGAAGAGGTAAAAAGGTAGGTAAAAAACACAATTCCTTTTAAAATCATATGAAAAACACCCCACAATTTAATGATAACCCTGACCAAAGAGATGAAAGACCTATATGCTGAGAACTATAAAACATTAATTAAGGAAACTAAAGATGATTCAGAGAAATGGAAAGAAAACTCATGATCTTGAACTGAAAGAATTGTTAAAATGGCCATACCACCCAAAGCAATCAACAGATTTAATGTGATTCCCATCAAATTACCCATGACATATTTCATAGAATTAGAACAAATAATCCTAAAATTTACATGGAACCATAAAAGATCCAGAATTGCCAAAGCAATCCTGAGGAAAAAGAAAAAAGAAGGAGGCATAACCCTCCCAGACTTAAGATGATACTATAAAGCTACAGTAATCAGAACAGCGTGGTACTGGCACAAAGCAGACATATGGATCAGTGGAACAAAATAGAGTGCCCTGAAACAAACCACACACCCATGGTCAGTCTTCAACAAAGGAGGGAAGAAGAAACAAAGGAGAACAAGTGGTATCTTCAGCAAGTGGTGATGGGAAAACTGGACAGCTTCATGTAAATCAGTGAAGTTAGAACACACCTTCACACCACACAGAAAAATAAACTCAAAATAACTTAAAGACTTAAATATAAGACAAGTCACCATAAAACTCCTTGATGAGAACATAGGCAAAACATGCTCTGACATAAATTGTGCCAATATTTCCTTAGGTCAGTCTCCCAAGGCAATAGAAATAAAAGCAAAAATAAACAAACGGTACCTAATCAAACTTACTGGCTTTTGTACAGCAAAGGAAAACATAAAACAATGAAAAGCCAACCTACAGATCAGAAAAAAATATTTGCAAATGATGTGACTGACAAGGGCTTAATTTCCAAAATATACAGTTCATACAACTCAATAACAAAAAACAAACAACCTAATTGGAAAATGGGCAGAAGAACTAAATAGACATTTCTCCAGAGAAGACATAGAGAAGGCCAACAGGCACATGAAAAGATGCTTAACATTGCTAATTATTAGAGAAATGTAAATCAAAACTACAATGAGGTACCACGCACGTTGATCAGAATGGCCATCATTAAAAAGCTGATGAATAACAAACGCTGGAGACATTTGCTGGTGTGAAGGAAGGGGGATCCTCCTTCACTGTTGGAGGGGACGTAAATTGGTGAAGCCACTATGGAGAACAGTATGGAGGATCCTTAAAATACTGAGAAGAGAGTAGTCATATGATCCAGTATTCTCAATCCTGGGTTTATATGTGGGCAAAACTATGATTCAAAAGACACATGTACCCCTACATTCACAGCAGTACTATTCAGAATAGCCAAGACATGCAAATAATTTTATCTATCAACAGATGAATGGATAAAGAAGACATGGTGCATGGGTATACAATGGATTACTACTCAGCCATAAAAAAGAATGCCATTTGCAGCAACATGGATGGACCCAGAAATTATCATACAAGGGAAGTAAGTCAGACAGAAAAAGACAAATACCATATGATATCACTTATATGTGGGATATAAAATATGGCACAGGGTTTCCCTGGTGGTTTGGTGGTGAAGAATCCACCTGTCAATGCAGGAGACAACAGTCGGATCCCTGATCCCAGGAAGATCCCACAGGCTGAGTAGCAACTAAGCCTGTGCACCACAGCTACTGAGCCTGTGCTCTAGACCCCACAAGCTGCAACTACTGAAGTCCACGTGCCTAGAGTCTGTTCTCTGCAACAGGAGAAGGCACAGCAATGAGAAGTCCGTGTACCACAACTAGAGAGTAGCCCCCACCCACCGCAACCAGGGAAAAGCCTGAGCACAGCAACAAAAAGCCAGTGCAGCCTAAGAAAAAAAATTAAAAATGAGAATGCTAACTGCTGTGGGAGGAAAAAGACGGAACAGTGACTGGACAGGGATGTGGGATAGAGGGAATACTGGGTTTCCTCTTTTTTTTTTTTTGGCCACACCACACAGCATGAGGGATCTTAGTTCCCCACTCAGGGATCGAACCAGCACCACTTGCAGTGGAAGCATGGCGATCTAACCACTGGACCCCCAAGGAAGTCCAGGGAATACTTTTTAAGGATGGGAAAAATCCAAGGATGTCAAGTGATGAAAAGAAGCTAATAAATAACACGTTGAAGCTATTAAGAAGGGAGATGATAACCTGAGAAGGATAACAGACAAAAGATGAGACTGGCCTTGGGTAAGAAGAGAGATGCCTCCTTCAGGGTAGCATGGAGGGAAGTAGAAAGCATACGTGTAGAACAGGTCCACCTTGAGTTTAGCGCAGACTGCTTCACAACTCTCCTAGTCACAGAAACAGATGTGATCTTGTTAGTACTTTTGGTGGTGGGAAGCTGAGTTTGTTCCCATCTGATGGCTTCTAATTTCTCTGTAAAGTTGGGGTTAAGTCATCTGTTAACTGGTGACAGGAAGTGAAAAATAAGTTTGCAATTATAGCTGGTGAGAATAGGAAAAGCAGCATACTAAGAAATACAGTGAGAGTGCCATGTGTAGGGAAAGTACCAAGTATATAAAGTATCTGGCATATAATAGGTGCTCCATAACTAATAACATTTACCAACATTATTACTGTTAATGGCCCATATTATGCAGTCACTGGCCAGACAGAAAGTCTACTCTGTAGACAAGAAGATTACAAACCACATCAGGGCAAGTTTGTGTAGGACTTGTAGCCTTTATGAATACTAATAGGTAATGCTCATCCTTTATCATGATATGTCTGCTATTAGTTCTCACATTTTTATATGTTGCTTTTGTCTCAATATATAAAATTTTTTGAGAGGAAGTACTGCATATGACCAAGTCTCTGTATTCCTCAAAGTTTCTTACACCTAGTATTATTTGTAAAGTAATTTGTCTTGGTTTTCCTCTGATTACAATAGCAAGCAACTGTTTCCTTGCTTTTAAATGGTCATATTAACTTGTACCTTCCTGTTTTATCTGTGTAGGGTAAAATTTGAGGGAGCTAAGAACTGTATTGAATGTGACCATCCGCAACAGGAACTATCCAGTTTTCACAAACAAAAGATCTACTACTTACAAATAAAATAATTAGCTGGCTAGCACTGTACAAGAGGCTAAATTAGAGAAAATACTGTGATCTTTCTTACCATAGTTTCATTCTTCTGAGACACTAAGGATGTGAGGTATACAAACTGAAATATAGAGATGATGTTTGTTCACTTAAAGAGTTCAAAATATCTTGGGCTTTTATTCCTACCTATACTTTTATCATGTAAGTCAATTACAGCTGGAATGGGAATATGGCAATCCTGGCAAAGAGGAGGGCAACATTTCTATAATAAAACACGGATGGGGTCCCTGGTGGTCCAATGGTTAGGAATCCACCTTGCAATGCAGGGGACGCAGGTTTGATCCCTGGTCAGGGAACTAGGACCCCACATGCTGAGGCGCTACTAAGCCTGCGCCCACAGCTGCTGAGCCCTCACACTCTGGGGCCCTTGCTCTGCAACAGGAGAGCCCGTGTCAGAACAAAAGATCCCACATGACGGAACAAAGGCCCCATGGGACACAACGAAGACCCGACGCAAATAAATAAGCAAAACTTAAAAAAAAGAAAGCATGGATGACTGGGGCCCATTTGTATGATGGCTTGTGGTTGCTGTTTAGTTGCTACATTGTGTCCACCTCTTTTGTGACCCCATGGACTACCAGGCTCCTCTGTCCATGGGATTTCCCAGACAAGAATACTGGAGTGGGTTGCCATTTCCTCCTTCAGGGGATATTTTTAACCCAGGAACTGAACCCGACTCTCCTGCAATGGCAGGCAGATTCTTTACCACTGAGCCACCCAGGAAGCCCATGATGGGTGGTAACAATAGTTAATTATTTGTCAAATTTTATAACAGAAATTAAAACTTCTTTGGGTGGCAGTTCCTTTCTCAGCAACTAAAATACAGAAATATATCTTACAGGGCTTCGCTGGTGGCTCACTGGTAAAGAACCTGTCTGCCAATGCAGGAGACATAGGTTTGATCCCTGGTCCGAGAAGATCCCATGTGCTGCAAAGCACCTAAGCCTGTGCGCCATGACTACTGAGCCCACGCGACTAGAGCCCGTGCTCTACAAGAGAAGCCACCACAGTGAGAAATCTGTGCACGGCAACTGGAGAGCAGTCCCCGCTCACCACAGCTGGGAGAGGCCCGCAGCAACGAAGACAGAGCAGAGCCAAAAACAAATAAATAAATAAATAGAATTTTTAAAGAAGAAATATATCTTACAAGTGAAATTTAACTGGTATTAAAAGGAAACGTTTTATTAGATATAACATGAATTTAAAGTTTTTGAAAATCTGTATCAAAAAAACTGAATGCCATTCGGGGCACAATGAGAAAGTTTTACAATCAAAACACCTTTTACTTTTCAGAAATCTGACTGAAAACAAATGGTTAAATGTGCTGCAAACAAACAAGCCATTCTGTCTATAGTGGAAGCTGAACAAAGTGTGAGCTACAGACTCACTGCCCTAATGGTGACCGCAGCAGACGAGGAAGAAGGGAGCTCACGAGCAGGACACTCAAACTCAGGCCAGGAGTCCACCTAGAGTCCACTTCCGGTCAGTCTGACAAGTCACTCTGATCCAAGACGATTATCCTGAACAAAAAAAGGGAGTGTCGAGTTGGTGTGTATGCTTTTTAAAGCCACAAACAACAGCCTCTCTCTATTCAACTGAATTCAAGGGAAAGAAACTTCGATCTTTATCATCAAAAGAGCTTATGATAAACTAGTGCATCATGGAAATGCAAAATGGCTGCAAGGCAAGCGACAGCACCCTCTTCTGTACTTCCTCCACCTAAAGCCTTCTTGTGCTGACTACCAATTACATAATCGAAGTTGGCATTTGTTTCCCCTTCTATTTTAATTAATTATAAACATTAGCATTTCAAAACTGAGCAACTCTGAATTCAAGTCTTTGTCATTAATGTTTATTTAGATACTGGTAAATGTTTAAAGTCTGTTCATGTTGTCTATACAGTGGACTCTGACTTACAAAAACATCTGGTATCTCATTACCTGGATGGTTCAGACCAACCCAGTCGCTTCCAAAAACAGGGTTTTAGTTCCTCTTGATGAAATATAGGAGGAAGGAAAAACAACTTGATTATTCTCTGGATCAAAGGATGCCAGCGTTGAGAAGTCCCACTAGTACTCTCTCCAGTTTAGGGTGGACTGTTTTACCTCCAACAACTGTTTGCTTCTACAGAGATAAATATGTCTAAAAACAATTACTGGGCTTCCACTCCTAATATCCTACAGCTTCCTGTCATCAACAGACACCAATAACGCTAATTTCACAGGGTCCCTGCATGTTTTCAGTGAATTCAGTACTAGCTAAATGCGCACATAGTCAGGGTCCTGGAGGAAACAGAATGTACCCCCAGGCCCTTTCATGAAGTGCCTGCTTACAGAGGTGTTAGAGCTAAGGGATGGCAAAGCATCCAGTGACCAGCACCAGTGGGAAGCCTTGTCACCCCTAAGTCTAAAGGGACTAGGGGAGAGCAGTGGTAGGGAGGGCAGTTACTGGGAGAGAGTGCAAGCCAGAAGTGGAAGCACGGGACAGAAGCTGTGGAGGGACACCATTTCCACACAGACACGAGGCATAGAGGCGGCAGCCAGGCAAGCAAGTAATATCCAGCTACTTGTCAGCCCTCTGATCTGCGAGGGCCTCTCACTGGCCAACAGGGAGCTGGCTGACCAGTAAGCCCAGCAGATTCAGTTCACACAGATCAGGAAGAGAATGAAAATGGACTGGGGAAGGGATGAAAGAGGTCCTGGGTGATCTGAAAGAATTAATGACCATAACTTCCTGAGTAGGAGGATCTTAAATGCAGGAAGGCACCATTTGCGGATGGTCCCTTAAAGCTCTATCAAAAATTAATTTATACTTCTCACATTACTTGCAGGTACCACTTAAAGTCCACAATTTATGATTTCTTATTGGAGTCTTATTTAGCCTCTCCGTGAGATAAATCTAGAACTCTTTTGAAGATACATTAGGAACAAAACATCTTTCCAGAGAGTATATGTGGATGATGAGAGTAGCTGAAGGCTTGATTCAGAAACAAAATCAGATGTCATTACTGTTTTGTGATGAAGACATAAGTAGCAATTAATAGAAATCCTGGGCTGAACTGTAGGGGGAAAGTGTAAGGAGGACTGTATACAGCATCTGGGAAATATTTCTAAATAACTCTGATGCTCAGTGAAGCCCACGGACTCCGGGTTACATTATAATGACCATCCATTCATACCTTCTTCAGAAGTCCCTAGAAAGCTCTCCGATTTCCTTCTCTCTGGCTTCGTGCTTTCTTCCCCTTTCTGCTTCTTTTCACCAACTTCTTGATCTTTGCTGCTTGCCTCCCTTCAATGACAATGATTGTGGTCATTAAATCATGTGCACAATGGCCTGAGGGAGAAGACTGTGCTCCCAAGGAAATACAGCAATAGCTGGCACTAACTGTGTGGGTTCCCTATGTGTTCAAGTGCTGTAATGTACATTAACTCATTTAATTCTCATCACAACCACGTAAAGAGTTGAGCGGTGAGAAAACTGAGGTACAAAGAGGTTGAATTACATGCCCAGTACGTCCTAGAGCTGAGGTCAACCCAGAAAGTCTGACTCAGGCAGGATTCTGCTCTCAACCACTAGGCTATATTGTCTCAAAGGAAACAAACATTTCACTTATGTTGTAACTGATGTCCTTTTTACAGCCACATATATTTTATTACCTTATCTTCATTTCCTAAAACTCTCAAGTGAAATATCTAATTGCAGTATCTAACAGTTGATCTGTCAGACTAGTAAGCAGAAACCACCTCCCCCACTCAGCTCTAAGCTCCCTAAGGGCAGAGATCTCCTATGGCTCTGTACCTCAAATGCTCAGAACAGATGATGGCAGAATCAAACCAATATGGTGTAGGGACTTTTCTTGCTTTCACTTGGTGGATATTCAAAACAGAATATGCAAAGTGAGAGAGAAAGTAAAGCCAGCTAGGATGAAAAGGATTTTTTTCTTCCTAACCTCTCATCACTAATAGAATCGCAGGCTCTAAAGCTGGAGGAGGTTATCTCTTACTTCTGTCCAAATGCCCTGGACCAGAGTCATCCCGCTTATGCCTGGGTGGGAGGAACTGCTGTTAAAGTAAAGGCAGCTGTTTTCTCTTTCTGATTGCTGTGGCTACTAGAAAACTTGTACTTTATTGAATAAAAGTCTTTTGCTTTGCAGTTTCTAGTCAGTAGCTCTGTCCTTCGGGACAGAGGAGAGTAAGCTGACTCTCTTTACTTTACAGTATTTCAGGTATTCGGGAACAGCTATCTAATTCTCTACTCCGCATGCTTCTCTCAGACTGAGCCTCCCCAGCAACTTTAGCTGTTCTCATATGACAAGGTTTCCAGACATCTAGCTGTTCTGTGGCCACCATCTTCTGTTTGTGACTGTCCCTTTAAAAATATGACACCCCACCAGGAGCCCCAGAGTGAACCAGAGTTCGGGGAGTTCTAGGAGTCCTATAGCCCGTCTGAGACGTCACCTTGACCTGGATAGTACATTTTCTCCTGTTCAGTGTTAGTGCAGCATAGACCTTTTTAGTACCCATATCAAACTGAGGTCTCGGGGGGTCCCTGTCCATGTCTTCTTCAAGAAGAATGTCTTGAATTCTTACCATGTCTCAAAATGCATGTTAAATGCTGGGCGTATAAAAATAAGACGTATTTTCCATCTTCAATGAAATTACAGTTGAGTACGAGCTTCTAGTCAAAAAATTCTCTATTAGGTCAGCCCTCTCACATTCAGTACTTTTGGATCCAAATGCTCACCTTCATCTTGTGGACAAATTTAACATTTCCACCTGTCAAGATCATTTTGAATACACAGTCTATCGCCCATCATATTAGCATTCATCCTTAGATGTTATCTAACCTGTGTTATCTACCTGTGTTATCTAAAAATTTGATAAGCACGCCTTTTCTGATTTAATTCAAACGACCGATGAAAATGTTGAAGGTGACAGGGCCAAGATATAGCAATTTTAGAGGCTTCTCTCTGTACTGATATCAATCTGCTAGTCAGCACTGTGAGCATGGTAGGTGGCTGGAGGGAGAGCGGCAGGCAGGAGGTGGGGCCGGCTTATCTACAGTGACATAATACCCTGGCCAAACATTCATTCTCCAAGAAGTTGCTGTACTTTCTAAAGAACTAATAATAAAATCTATTAAAAAAAATGAAACTAAAATCTCGTCCCCCTTCCTGAGAAAGAAGGAAAGGATGCCCTGGTGGAGAACAAGAACCTTGCCGGGCCCTTGGGCAGATCCGGTAGTTGAGTGCTGTCCCCGGGGGGCTGCAGCCATCTCTCCAGGTCCTCGTCGAGTGTAGAGTGAGCTCTGTCCAAGGCAAAGGAAGAGAATGAGACAGCGACCATTCTCCCTCTCCCCTGACAAGGAGGCACGCCCTCTAATGCAGGAAAGGACCTTCACACTGCACACATGAGAAAACAAGAGCTTGGTGAGACTGCACCTGAGTTGTGGAGGTCACTGAGAGCCCACGTAAATGTGCACCAGGACCTGCCTTCAGCCTCTTACAAAAAGCCTCAGCCCTGGGACTTCCCTGTTACCGGTACAGTGGTTATGCCACCTACCTGCCTCTACCTAATCTTAGACCTCCAGCCTCCAGAACAGTGAGAAGTAAATTTCTGTTGTTTATAAGCACACACAGGCTTCCCAAGTGGAACTAGTGGGAAAGAACTTGTCTGCCAGTGCCAGAGACGTAAGAGACATGGGTTTGATGCCTGGGTAGGGAGGATCTCACGGAGGAGGGCATGGCAACCCAGTCCAGTATTCTTGCCTGGAAAATCCCATGGACAGAGGAGCCTGGGGGGCTACAGTCCATAGGGTCGCAGAGTTGGACACAACTGAAGCAACTTAGCATGCACACACACGCATAAGTACATACACAGAAAAGAATCCACCTGCCAGTGTAGGGGACACAGGTTCGATCCCTGGTCCAGGAAGATCTGATATGCCACAGAGCAAGTAAACCCATGCACCTCAACTACTGAAGCCCACACACCTGAACCTGTGCTCCACAACAAGAGAAGCCACGGCAATAAGAAGCCTGAGCACCACAAAGAAGAGTAGCCCCCGCTCCCGCAACTAGAGAAAGTCCGTGCACACAGCAACGAACATCCAATGCAGCCAAAAATAAATAAATTAAAAAAAAAGCCTCAGCACCCACAATATCACTGCCTCCCAAAGTGCGATACTAGACTCTGTCTCAATTCTAGGTCATTACGTCAACTTCCACCTGGGGCTAGAACTGCACACTCATTCCCACAAGTTTTCCAGATTAAGAACCGCCTCTGAGGCTACAGGATGAGGATAATGTGTTTTCAGAGGCCTGAAAAGTCCCAACTGTCTGAAAAAAATACCTTCCACTCTGGTTTGGTGCAGGACTGAGATGGCTGAGCAGCTGTGGCCATCTGCCTGCAGCCAGTACAGCCAGCCCTGCGGGAAAAGGAAGAGGCAATGATAACAGTAGCTAACTTTGATCAGGTGCAAAGCAGTTTGTATTTGTATAACTGAATGTAACTCAGCCTTCTTGGGTTCTCTCTTTTTGCCTGAAATAAAAGCATAGATTTTTACTGAAGATGCACTGGGGAGATGGAAGGAATGGAGTTACAGCATACATCACAGACAAAAGCTTGCCTCCTCTTTTGCCTCTTTTTCTTGTCTCCCCATTCAAAAAAAACCCTCTCCCTCCTTCCTCTCAGGTCCTAGGGCTCTAGTCTCCTCATAAGACCTTCCCACCCAGGTCTCTCTCTTTTCCTTCTTTGTAAAGAATAGTTTAGCCTTTGAAGAGTGTGACAGAAATGGGATTCACTACCCAAAAGTTGTTCATAACCTTCTTCTCCCTTACCTTCCTCTTCTATAGCAGCTGAAAGCTAGAAACTCAATTTCCAGTCTCCCGGCAACCAAGGGTGGCCATGTGTCCTATTTGGCCAAGAAGATATAAGTAGACATCTGCTGAAAAGGGCTTCTAGGAAAGTTTTTTGCTTTCCAGATAAACAAGCACAGAGTGGGCTAGACTCTTGCCCTACCCTCTTATTTCTGCCTGGAACAGGCACAGAAGCTGCCTTGTCCAAAAGTTGACAAGTCTGAAAACAAAAGCCAACCTGCTATGTCTGGCAGAGCGGGAAGATCAGAAGAGCCTAAGTCTCCAGAGGCATCACTGATTCTACATCAGCCAAGCCCTGCCAACCGCTGGTGAGACAAACTCATCTAAACAGGAGTGGTGTTTTCAAGTGTATTTTTTCTTATGTTTGCAGCTGAAAGTATTCTGCATGGCTTCCCGAGGTATCTGCTGGGCCAGGAGGAGGTTGAGGCAAGTGGTGTTAACTGCAGATTCACAGCCTCTCTTCCTTTAAAATGTAAATATTCTGTTCATCAAAATATGGATTTTGTTTTTTTGCATTAGTATTGACTTTTACAAATACAGCATTAAAATAGTACTTTCTTGACTTCTGAGTTTTTTGGTGCCCCCCTTCAATTTTGTGCCCATGGAGGGTGTCGCCTTCACCTCCCCCTAGTCCTGGCCCTGAGTTTGGGACAAAGTTTGACAGCTTGGAAAAGCTAGAGAAGTTGAGCTGAGGTGGTTTACCTTGCAATGCAGGTCCAAGGAGAGCTCCAAGGCAAGAACAGAATTGGGTCCCTTGAGGGAAACTTGTGTTTTTAGACTGAATTGTCTGGATCATTGCCCCCATCTTTTCTTATTTGGCTAGGAAGACCTAAAAATTCTCTTTAACTAAATGTTTTGAAAGAAACTGAAACCTATGTTTGCCTCACAAAATGAAGTAAAAACCAAAACAAAAAACAACTTGAGAAAAAAAAAAAACAAATAATCCTATTTTAAAACTGGGCAATTTCTCCAAAGAAGATACACAAATGGCCATCCACATTCAAAAAGATGCTCAACAGCACTAATCATTAGAGAAATGCAAATCAAAACCACAATAAGATATCACCCCACACCCATTAGGATGACTACTAACAAAATAATAAAGCAATTATCCTCCAACTAAAAATAAATTATAAAAAAGATAATAAGTATTGGTAAGGATGTGGAGAAACTGGAGCCCTTTTGCACTGTTTGTGGGAATGCAAAATGGTGCAGCTGCTGCAGAAAACAGGATGGCATTTCCGCAAAAAAATAAAAATAGATTTATCATATGATCCAGCAATACCACTCCTGCATATATATATATCCAAAAGAAATGAAAGCAGGGGGTCTTAAAAAGATATTTGTATACTCACATTCACAGCAGCATTACTACGACAGTGAAAAAGGTGGAAGCAACCTAGTGTCCACCAGCAGATGAGTGGATAAACAAAATGTGAGACACACATACACCCTCTCAGTGGAATTCAGTCTTAAGAAAGGAAATTCTGACAGGCTACATGGATGAACCTTGAGGACATTGTGCTAAGTGAAATAAGCCAGTGACAAGACAACAATGACGGCATGATTTCACCTACAGGAGGTATCAAGAGAAGGTGATGGCACCCTACTCCAGTACTCTTGCCTGGAAAATCCCATGGACGGAGGAGCCTGGTAGGCTGCAGTCCATGGGGTCGCGAAGAGTCGGACACGCTGAGCGACTTCCCTTTCACTTTCATGCATTGGAGAAGGAAATGGCAACCCACTCCAGTGTTCTTGCCTGGAGAATCCCAGGGACAGGGGAGCCTGGTGGGCTGCGGTCTATGGGGTCGCACAGAGTCGGACACGACTGAAGCAACTTAGCAGCAGCAGGTATCAAGAGTGGTCCAACTCAGAGAGAGTAGAACTGCGGTTGCTAGGGAATGAGGGGAGGAGGAAATGAGGAGTTGTTGTTTAATGGGTACAGAGTTTCAGTTTTGCAGGATGAAAAAGATCTGTTGCACAACAATGTGAATATAACTTAGCACTACTGAATTGTACACTTAAAATGTTTATGTTGTATGTATTTTACCACAATGAAAACTTGGTAAAAAAAAATACTTTTAGGAATAGGGGCTATAAGGATAACATGAAAAAAAAAAAGACCCCTTTTTCCTAATTTGTCAATATCAGAAGAAAAATTAACATAAACTAACACTACAGTTTTCTAAACCCTTAAGAAAAATCCAGCTTTTTCTGTTACCTCTCTGTGTCCTCTTCTAGATCCTGGGTTTCTTTGGTCCAAAGCATACTGGTGTCTTCTTCATTACTCTGAGTTTCTTGTTCTTCTAAATGCCTTTGATCTAGAAACAGTTGAAAGACTTTATTAGAGCAAAAAAAGTTTTTTTGAGAAAACCTGCCTTAAAATGGAGTGCAAAAAAATGAAGGCTAATCAGTGGACCCTGAAGTCTGCAAAGCACGAGTTCCCCTCTGCCCAGAAGAGCAGGGGGCCAGATGGCAATCTGCAGGGTGCCCGTATCCACAGCAGCTGCTTCGGAGGTCTGGGGAGCTCTCTGCCAGGTGAGACTACAGGAAACCATGCCTGTGCCAAGGCTCAAGAGAGAGAGAGGAAAGAAATGGCACATAAAAGAGGCCGCAAGAGACCCAGAAAACAAGTTGTACAGATTTATTTCGGGGGACTACCCTCTTCCCACTTGTTAGATGTTTCCATATTGAAGCCAGGGAAGGAATTTGGGGGGGAAGGGTATAGCCCTTTAATGTATGCCAGGCATTTTACATATGCTCTCCCATTCCATCCTGCCAGAAGTTCTATGAGAGGAAGGAGACTAACAGTTGCTAAGTATCTTACAACGTACCAGGCACTGTGCATGAACACCATTAGGTGAAGTTATCATTCTCATTTGACAAATGAGGATAACTGAGGCTCAGGGATATAAAAGTTTGTCAGACCAAAATAAGCCATGGAGTCAGAATTGAAGTAGAGTGTGCCTGACTTCAAAGTCCACAACCCCCAGGTGTACCACTATGCTGCCAAGGACAGTTACAGCAAAACCTGGTGAAAAGATCGGCGTGTGCTCAGTCATATCCACTTCTTCGCAATCCCGTGGACTGCAGCCTGCCAGGCTCCTCTGTCCATGGGACTCTCCAGGCAAGAAAGCTAGAGTAGGTTGCCATTTCCTCCTCCAGCGTATCTTCTTGATTCAGGGATCAAACCAACAACTTCTGTGTCCCCTGCACTGGCAGGTGGATTCTTTACCACTGAGCCACCTGAGCAGCCCGAAAAAGAGCTGAGGATCTGGCTTACCATTTGCGATGCTGCCCGGATGGCTTGCTGTGTTCTCATCCAAGGCTGTGGATGAGACCTGCTGCCCCTTCAGGTGCTCTGTCACAACATAAAACAGATCTGCGTGTCACGTCATCCTCTGGGGTAGCGGCTCTCAAAGAGCAGCTCTCAGACCCACAGCCTCAGTATCAACTGAGAACTTGTTATATATGCAGATTCTCAGGCCTCACCTCAGGCTTACTGAATCAGAAACTCTGGGGGTGTGAATGTTTTACCTAGCCCTCCAGGTGAGTCTGATGCCTGATGGCACTTGAGAACCTCTGTATTCAATCCCACGTAACACTAAATATAAACGTAAAAACGATGATCATGATAGGTAGCACTTGCAGAACAGGTACTATTTCCAATTTGTATACATTAATTCAAGATTCCTTTCTGCATGCATGCTCAATCATATCCAACGCTGTATGACCCATGGACTACAGCCCGCCAGGCTCCTCGGTCCATGGAATTTTCCAGACAAGAACACTAAAGTGGGTTGCCATTTCCTACTCCAAGGGATCTTCCCAACACGGGAACTGAACTCGTGTCTCTTACATCTACCTCCACTGATAGGCGAGTTCTTTACCAATAGCACCACCAATCTCCTTAATTCAAGATTAATATCTTGAATTAATCTTCACAACAACCCTATGAGATTGATCGTATTATTGTTATTCCTATTTGACAGATGAGCAAATTAAGGTAAAGAAAGGAAAAGGAATCACAAAAGGGAGGGGATATATTTATACCTATGGCTGATTCATGTTGAGGTTTGACAGAAAACAACAAAATTCTGTAAAGCAATTATCCTTCAATTAAAAAATAAATTAAAAAAAAGAAAGGTAAAGGAATTAGAGAGTAATGTGATGGAACTGGGATTTGAGTACAGGCAGTCTAGTTCTAAGGTTTACGCTCTTAATCTCTATTGCATATACTCTCGCAAAGAATATAATTTACAATTCCTAAAGAATTGACCACTAGACCAAGACAAGCATCTCCTAAACTCAGTATACTGCTTCACAAGTGTTAGGTCCTCCCTTTCCTCAAAATGCTCCCCAGAGCCCAGCAGAGAGACAGCTGGGAGGCAGCACAGATGGGCCCCCAGGCTCATTGGCCCTGCTGTGTGCGGGCACAAGTCTCTCTCTCCCAGCAAGTCAGGAAGCAAGCCCTACCTGGCAGCTTCTGGGCACTAAGGGGCCCCACAAAGCTCATGTAATATCATCTGAAACTTAGAAATCCTTGTTATTGTTATCCTTGTTAAAGTAGTCCTTGATGATCTTAGAGGATTCTAAAGGACCCCCTGCTTGAGGCCCTGGACAGAAGCCTGGAGCTTTGCATAAGTGCCCTTCAAAGGAGCAGGTGTCTGCTGCAGGTCACTCCCCACAGCTCTCCTGAGAGGAAATGATGACAATGATGATAAGCAATAATCAGGTAGGCACACTCATCATTAGGAGAACTACTCAGGTGCCCTCTGCCCTTTATCTTTCTGGAAAATTACCGACCCATCTCAAAGTATAAGACATCGCCTAAAAACCTGGCCCAGAAAATTACCATAGGTGAAATGAGGGAGAGTTTCTGCAGAACGCACTGGGGTACAGCAGTGCCAAGAGGCTGGGGCCCAGGCGGAGGGAGGTCACACTGCAGAGGAGCGCAAGTCCCGTCCTCACCCACGGCCAGAAACCAGACTGCACTGAGAGCAGGACACGTGGGGGTGGCCGCTCCTCTCAGCAGCAGCAGTTCCGTTATTATACGAAGGAGAGGAACTGGAGAGGAGGGATTTGCAAGGGTGCCGTAGTGGGTTCCAGAGAACGAAAGCTGGAGTGGGGTGAGAGCCCGAGAGCCTGACCCCACAGCCCTGTGGCCCGCACAGCCCTGTGGCACTGGGGGAGGGCTGTGGCAGGGCAACAAGGGCCTGTGACTGCAGACAGAAGCCAGGGAAGGTTCTGGCAGGTTTGACCGCCTTCACCCAAGTTCACAAGGCCAGCAGCTGGGGGTTAGGGGTTGGGCAGCCTAGACCATATCTGTCCATTGAGTCAGATCAGGTAAGGCCTCATTCACCTCTCTTCCTGATGAGACACCAGACTTCAGAGACCTTGAAAACCAAGAGATGCCCCTCAGGAGACCCCCTGCTGGTCCTGTACCAAGAACTGGACCATCAGAGGCCTGATGAGATGCATCCTCTGAGAGTGAGGGGCTGGTCAGCTAGGCTGTCAAGAAGAGAGCAGTCAGTCCTCCCTGCCTAGGGAAACAAACCACCTGGCCCAAACGTTTCTACCACCTGCACCGTTTACTCCAGGAGCAGCTCAGCTGGGCAGGGCCCACGGATCAGCTGCAACTAAAATTGAGCGGGTGTCCCTCAGTCTCTGCCTCAAATGAAAAATTCTGGTGTCATTAGATCTTGTGCCACTGACTTCCTTGCCCTCAGGAAAGGGATTCTTCCACAATGCCAATACTTTAAAATATCCTGCTAATGGCAAACGGAAAGCACAGGATGTTTTGGCCCGAGATGCCAGAATTCAGTAGCGCTGAAGTATAGCTAGTTTGGTTCAAAAGGGAGGTGAGAATTCCTTTAATAAAAGAAGTTCATCATGATAAACCACTTGGATGTTGTTATTCCCTCTTAGAATCACTACCGTAGACCCTTAAGGAACAACATGACCACAGACACAGGCCACATATGCTGGCCAGGCTTTAGTAGTAGTCTGAGGCCTATCATTGGAAAACTGCCCCCTTCTGAATTCTGTCCATCCAGTCAGACCTTCACAGGGCCTTCTGTACTAGTGCTCACACCTGAAACAAAGCACCACACGTGGTCCATGACCACAACAAGCAGGGCCATGAAGGATATTCTGTATTGTGCATGCCTTACCAATTTCGTCAAGCAGCTCCTGAGATGGTGGTGGTAGCTCATCGATGTGATGTTGCGAGATGGCTTCTACGAGTTCTTAAGAAAGATAAAGGGAAAGTGACTGAACACCTTCCTGGACCTGAACTAGACTTGCTAGGCTTCCATATGGATTTGACTTAGAATTTCTCAATGGTGAAATAACCTAAGGCAAGGAGAAATCCTCTTACATGAACAGTCCTATTGAGACTTCATATGTGAATGGCTTTACTCTCCCTTTTCCTCTAAACCCTCTCCTACCTCCCTGCTCACCTCAGTACCACTTGATCTGTGGCCTTCTCCAAGGATATTTGGGGTATGTGAGGTATAAATTCTTACTAAAAGGCCAGGGGTCCAATTTGTACCAAGGCTGCTGGAGGAATAAAGAAGCTCTAGACCCATCAAAATGAATAAAACACAAAGTGGGGGGTCTTTCTGTGTAGATTACCCAGCCAGGGGATATGGGAGACCATACTTTGGACCTTCACCTAAGGGATCAATTATAACAGTAACCAAGATCCCTCAGTACAGTTTGAAATAACTCCATCCCCTTGAAGGAAATTCTAAGACTTATACCAAAGACACAAGACAGCAAAGTTAGTGGAGCAAAGGCCCAAGAGCTGTTAAAACTCTCAGACCCTTTGATCTGAAAATTGTCTTCTAAGACTCTATCCCAAAGAAAGACCAGAGGTTCAGATAAAGATTTCTGTACAAAGAGCAAAAATTAGAAAACAACATGAATTTTCAATATGAAAGCAAGGTTAGGCAACATATGTAGAATGGACTAGTATGCAGTCATCTCATACTTATGAATAATTTTTACGGTCAAGTGGAAATTCTAAAATATATCACTGAAGAAAAAGAAGCAGCCAGAGCTGATATACTATGTTAGCTATGATAAATATATATATACAGCATATATATATATATAGCATATATAAATATATATGGAGGGGTATAGTTCCAAAAACATAAAAAAGATAGGTACCAAAATAGTACAAGTTAAAAAATGATGGTAGAATAGTGGTAGTGTTCTCTTTTAAGTTCTTCGAAAAAAAATTATCTATTTGGCAGCACCAAATCTTAGGTGCAGCATGTGGGATATTTAGTTGCTCCATGCAAACACTCAGTTGTGACATGTGGCATCCAGTTCCCTGACCAGGGACTGAACCTGGGCCCCCTACATTGGGAGCGTCTTAGCTACTGGACCACCAGGGAAGTCCCTTAAGCTCTTCTTTAATCTCCGAGTTTTTTATAACAAGTATATTTAATTTGTATAGTCAGGGGAAAATAGCAGTTTTGTTTAAACCTACTATAGCATCAAAGATGAGTGAAGGCTCTCTTAAATGGGCTTACTAATTATGTACTTATATTTTAATACTAAACACAGGGTACCTTTTGGCAGGCTCCTTTTCTGAGTAGCATGGCATGATGCGTCAGGCGCCTTCGCGATGCTGGAGGAACCAGCCCCAGTAAAGGTAGGCAATCTTTTCTATAAATAAGACGTAAACGTGGTAATTTACACACACATTATTAAGCTAAAGAGGCATGTTAAGCTCAGTCATTTCCAGAATTAAACTTGTGTATCATTCAGGGAAGAAGCCACTTGTTTTGTTGACTGAGTCAAACTCATTCAATGTCACCTTCTCTTGGAAGCTCCCCACCCTTCTTTGCCTCCACAGCACTGTTTTTACTGAAGACTCTGTGTTACATCATGCCAGTCCTTCTCACTAGGCTCTGAGCTCCTTCAGGGCAGGGTCTTTTTTCACTCACTTTTGGATGCCTATAGTGCCTGGCCCTTAGAACTTGACCTATTGACAGTACACTGAACAAAAGCATATAATTCTTAAATTCCCTACTTCAGAATGAGACTTTTTGTGAGTCAAATGCCCAAAGAAGATGAGAGTGGTTTTTTCATTGAGAGCCAAACAAGTAATCAATCTGCTTATAGAATGGTCTGTTTGTTGTTGTTTAATCGCTAAGTCGTGTCCAACTCTTTCGCAAACCCATGGACTGCAGCCCGCCAGGCTTCTCTGTCCATGGGATTGCCCAGGCAAGAATACTGGAGTGGGTTGCAATTTCCTTCTCTAAGGGATTTTCCTGACCCAGGGATCAAACTCGCATCGCCTGCATCGGCAGGTGGATTCTTTATCTTTGAGCCACAAGGGAAGCGACACTATGGTTAGTCAACGGATTTTTAATGAGCAGTACCAAGTAAGGAACTTATAGTTTTCCGGAAAGGACTACATATGAAATATGAAGAAGAGTGAGAAGGGAACAAGTAAACAGCACGGGGAAGGGGAGGAAGCAAGGAGAAGGCACCATTAAGTGTTTTTACTGCAGATTACTGGTTCAGGAACAAGGTACAGATCAATCAGAACTCTCTGAGAACTAACCAGAGGAGGCTTCAAGGAAGAAGCAGAATGTAAAATATGGTTAGACTGAAAGAACAATGAAGGTACCATCATAAGCTATGGCAGAGGCCGGCTCTTTAGAGAAATCGCCAAACATTATCTCTGGTGGGGTGGGGAGAGGAAAGGGTACAGAAGCCCAGGATCCACTCTACAATACAGATCAGACAGGAGCCCCAGGGAAGCCTGGGGAGGATCCAGCTTATTTCTTCCTTTCTCTGTAAAACAGATATGGAGAAATCTTGACTTTCGATCACTGACACCTTTGGAATCACTCCATGAGGGTGCAACACAGTCTACATACTTACTAGATTAGTCAGCCTAGCAGGGAGAATTTCAGAGGAAGTAAGAAGGGAATCTAGGCTCTTTGCTTTCTCTCGGACACTTGTAAATTTATCAGACAAAGTCTGAGTAGATCCTTGACTGGTCCAGCACGAGGTAGATCCTGCTTTAGTATCCTGAAATGGGATACTTTCAAGGCAGTCCTTATACTGACTAGAAACTGAAGAAATTGACCCTGTTGTAGAAAAGAGGGCAGTCAGTGTCTGAATACATTATTTAAAAACAACAATAACACACACACACAACCCATAAAACTCTATATCTATAATAGGAATTTCCCAAATTGTCAATAACTGAAATAATCACTGATTTGAGACAAAGCTTCATAAGGTATACAAAATGACAGTCTCTAAACTTGGCCACCAAAATAAAGGGAGATTATTTGAACCACAAATATACTGAAAATAAGGACACTAAAGAGAGGGTATTTGATGCTGGCTGTATGAGGTTACAGGACTCAAATTATGTATGCTTAAGTACAAGATACTGTTTTAAGTTTTATACTAACTCTATAAAAAAATCCAATGTGAAAGTGAAAGTGTTAATCACTCAGTCACGTCCAATCTTTGTGACTATAGCTCACCAGGCTCCTCTGTCCATGGGATTTTCCAGGCAAGAATACTAGAGTGGGTTGGTATTTCCTTTTCCAGGGGATCTTTCCAACCCGGGATCGAACCTGGGTCTCCTGCATTGCAGCCAGATTCTCTACCATCTGAGCCCCCAGGGAAGTCCTTGTAGAGAACCCAGCGTATTTGCCCAAAATTCAACAGTGCTTCAAGTACAAAGTAGACTTGCCATTCACATGTCTCCATTGCTAGAGTAAAAAAATCTCCTTATAGCTGGTTGGATGGCACCACCAACTCAGTGGATATGAGTTTGAGTTAACTCTGAGAGATAGTGAAGGACAGGGAAGCCTGGTGTGCTGCACCCATGGGGTCACAAAGAGTCAGACACAACTGAGCGACTGAACAATAAAGCAATAGCTAGTTAATCACCACCACCATCACCATCACCACCTGGCCTCCCATGGCATTATCCCCTTCCGCACTGGCCCTAAAGAAACCCCTCTGCACTGTGAGGAAACACCCATCTGCAGGTCTGTGCCCACAACCTGGCTTCCCACAGCCAAAGGGACAGAGGCTGTCAGCTCCACTCCCAGAACACCCTGCTGTGAGAGAGTACCTGGGCTGAGCGGAGTACTGACACTAGGAGGTGCGTGGTTTATTCTGGGGGTTTTGCATGAGACTTCCTTGAAAGAACCGTCGTGTTCATAGGAGATACTAGACAGGTCCTGAATGTCTGTCAATGATCTAAAGTATTAAAAGCACAGAGTAACTGGGAGATGCTTAGAAAAATCAAACACTATATTCCTAACAGGTACTTTTTAAAGATGCTCTTCACAAAAATCTTTATTTGGCAAGAGGCCAAAATCAGAGACTACTTTAGAATATCCATAAGATATCTATAAGATACTTAAGGTATCTTAAATAGAGTATCAGAGAATATCCTAGAAAGAGATACTAACTTCAAACATATCTCAGCAGCTAAAAATAAATTCCAAAGGTGAAAGTATTTTAATGTGGGAAACAGATTTAATCTACCTTAAGTATAAGATTATATTCTTATTATCACTGTATTCCCTTGATTGTAAGATGCTATCAATTTAGATCACATCCTCACAGCAGCTTTTTGGTGAAAGGAGAAACGGCTCACGTTACATGTATACATAAAAATAGGAAGAACACAGAAACTCTTAACAAACAAGAAAACACCATTCCCCTAAAACCAAGACTTTGCACAGAATCCTTTTAGTTTCTGGTGGCCATACATATCTTTCTCTCTCGCTTCCTTAGGTGGCTCCTTTAATGTCTCGTCTTGTTCGCCTTCAGGACTGTTAAGAGAGAAAGGAGAGGATTACATAAATCTGTTAGCAGAGTGCAACAACATGGCCAAGGGCGGAGTGAGAGGCCATGGGAAGGACACTGGGCCCAGAGTGGAAAGGGAGGGCTCCAATCCTCACTCTGCTACTGATGGGCCACATGTGCACACACATATCTGGGCCTCTGTTTCCTCTTCAGAGACTAAATAAATACTCTCGATGCTTTAGAACTGTGGTGCTGGAGAAGGCTCTTGAGAGTCCCTTGGACTGCAAGGAGATCCAACCAGTCCATCCTAAAGGAAATCATTCCTGAATATTTATTGGCAGGACTGATGCTGAAGCTGAAATTCTAATACTTTGGCCACCTGATGTGAAGAACTGACTCATTGGAAAAGACCCTGATGCTGGGAAAGATTGAAGGATGGAGGAAAAGATGGCTGGATGGCATCACCGACTCAATGGACATGAGTCTGAGTAAGCTCCGGGAGTTGGTGATGGACAGGGAGGCCTGGCATGCTGCAGTCCATGGGGTCGCACAGAGTTGGACAGGACTGAGCGACTGAACTGAACTGAAAGGTCAGCCCACCTGAAATCAGCCTATGATGCTACTGGCTGAGCAAGCTCCTGAGGAAGTCAATGGAGTACTTTACTGGGGATGGAGCTTGGAGCAAGAGGCACAGCCACGGGGCCTCACCAACTGTGAGGCAGCTTCCTGGCACGGAGGATCAGGGGAGGCCGAGAGAGGCTTTTGTCAAAGAAAGGCTAGAAAAGAATTCTGAAGACAAATAAATTTGACTTGTTTCTATTTTAACCAATATTTAAGATACATTTTCAATACTCAAACACAAACTATAAGCCAGATCTCATGCTAATCCTCCCAAATGTTCCCACATTTCTAATCTTTGTAGCAATCCCTGTGAGACCAGTGGTATAAAGGAAAGAGAATGGATTATGGATTGGGTTGTGACTATTAATTCATTCAAAAACTTTTTCTTCTTCTGAGCTTTCTGGCTCTCCTAATTTGCATAAATGACCATACGACTTGCTTTAACCAGTGAAATATAAGTGAAAGTGATGTGATTCACTTTGGGGAGAAACTTTCAAAGTCCAGTGCACAATTCACTATGTTCTCTCTTTCCTGCCTCAGCAAGAAAGGAAGCATAAAGATGGAGTCTCCCGCACTGTGGATTTCTGAGAGAAAGTAATACAGCACAGAACACTTCTGGCCAATCCCTGATGGACATGGCACATGAACACAAAAGCCGTTTTTGTTGTCGTAAGTTACTAGAATCTGGGGGCTGCGTGCTACATAACATTAAGTAGCTCAGCTGGTAAAGAATTTGCCTGCACTGCATGAGACCTCAGTTCGATTCCTGGGTCAGGAAGATCCACTGGAGAAGGGATGGGCTACCCACTCCAGTATTCTTGGGCTTCCCTGGTGGCTCAGACGGTAAAGAATCCACCTGCAATGCAGGAGACCTGGATTTGATCCCTGGTTGGTAAGATCCCCGGAGTAGGGAAGGGCTACCTACTCCAATATTCTTGCCTGGAGAATTCCATGGTCAGAGGAGCCTGGAAGGCTACAGCCCATGGGGCCACAAAGAGTTGGACAGGAATGAGTGACTAATACACACACACAACTAGAAGAGAAATTTGACCAAAATCATACAGTTAGAAAAGCAGAGTCAAGATCTGGATACAGATGACAGCTCCTTTTCATGACCCTTCACAATTCTGCTGAACAAGTCCTAACAAATCTAAGCTGCCTAAAGCTTTTTGTTATAACATGGTGGCTATTATATTTGAAGAAGAGCAACATATAAATATTGGAGAAGGCAATGGCACCCCACTCCAGTACTCTTGCCTGGAAAATCCCATGGATGGAGGAGCCTGGTAGGCTGCAGTCCATGGGGTCGCTAACAGTTGGACACAACTGAGCGACTTCACTTTCACTTTTCACTTTCATGCATCGGAGAAGGAAATGGCAACCCACTCCAGTGTTCCTGCCTGGAGAATCCTAGGAATGGGGAGCTTCATGGTTTGCCATCTATGGGGTCACACAGAGTCGGACATGACTGAAGTGACTTAGCAACTTAGCAGCAACATATAAATATGGGCATTACCATCAATTAACATTACTTCTATGAATCTGAAACTGTGAATAAAATAATGGCATATACCTTCGTATAGGTTGGAATTGAGACTTGGTCAAATTTTCAGCATTCTTTCCAAGGTTTTTTCTCATTTGGAACTTTTCTTCACCTGAAAGAATAAAGTAAATGCATTTTAAGTAAATTTTTGCAAGCCCAGATTATGATTTTCATTCTCTGGAGTTTTCCTGGTCTGGTCTAGAATAATAAATAATCTACATAAACAAAGTGTTTCCTAATTGGGCTTGGATTGAGTACTGTAGAAGAGGTTTTTGCTCTCAAAGTTTATTTTCCTTGCTCAGAGGGGAGAACTATATTCTGCCACTCAGAATACAATCAAGCCATTTACTGGCCTTTCAGTTATAGCCTCCCAGTTACTTCTGGAGACAAATGGTGTTTTGTCTTTTCAGGAAGGCAGAGTGACCTGATTCCTGTCAACAGACACCAGGGGGCGCTGAAACCAAGAACTGTTTGTTCACTGAAGATTCCAAGCAGAAAAGACCATTAGCTGGGCATTCCCAGGATGCTAACTGTGTCTCTTGGCCACCAAACACCACTTAAAGACTGGGTGTGGGGTCTTGAGTACTAATGAGCTAATTCAACTGTCTTCTGTTCTCGTTGGCCTCAAACATCTCAAGTCCTCCCCAGTTCTCAGGAAGATACTTTGTAGGCCTCTGGACACCCAGGACCAGAATCCAATTTTCCTTCTCACATTATACAGCTCTGGTTTATGGAGAAGTGGACACACAGACTAGCCTGCCCTATTGGCAAATGCTCACGACCCCTCTGCCATTCTTTAGGTCTAGAAGGTGGCCTGGTAGGCAGTGGCAGGCCCACTATAAAAGTACCACCTTAGCAAAAGCCAAGACACTGATAAAACCATTTGAATGCAGAGTTCCAAAGAATAGCAAGGAGAGATAAGAAAGCCTTCCTCAGCGATCAATGCAAAGAAATAGAGGAAAACAACAGAATAGGAAAGACTAGAGTCTCTTCAAGTAAATTAGAGACACCAAGGGAACATTTCATGCAAAGATGAACACCGTGAAGGACAGAAATGGTATGGACCTAACAGAAGCAGAAGATATTAAGAAGAGGTGGCAAGAATACACCAAAAGCTGTACAAAAAAGATCTTCACGACCCAGATAGTCACAATGGTGCAATCACTCACCTAGAGCCAGGCATCGTGGAATGCATAATCAAGTGGGTCTTAGGAAGAAGCATCACTACGCACAAAGCTAGTGGAGGTGATGGAATTCCAGTGGAGCTGTTTCAAATCCTGAAAGATGCTGCTGTGAAAGTGCTGCACTCAATATGCCAGCAAATTTGGAAAATTCAACAGTGGCCACAGGACTGGAAAAGGTCAGTTTTCATTCCAATCCCAAAGAAAGGCAATGCCAAAGAATGCTCAAACTATCACACAACTGCACTCACCTCACACTAGCAAAGTAATGCTCAAAATTCTCCAAGCCAGGCTTCAGCAATACGTGACCTGTGAACTTCCAGATGTTCAAGCTGGTTTTAGAAAAGGCAGAGGAATCAGAGATCAAATTGCCAACATCCGCTGGATCATTGAAATAGCAAGAGAGTTCCAGAAAAACATCTATTTCTGCTTTATAGACTAAGCCAAAGCCTTTGACTGTGTGGATCACAATAAACTGCAGAGAATTCTGAAGGAGATGGGAATACCAGACCACCTGACCTGCCTCCTGAGAAATCTGTATGCAGGAAGCAACAGTTTGTACCAGACGTGGAACAACAGACTGGTTCCAAATCAGGAAAGGAGTATGTCAAGGCTGTATACTGTCACCCTGATTATTTAACTTATATGCAGAGTACATCATGTGAAATGCCAGACTGGATGAAGCACAAGCTGGAATCAAGATTGCCGGGAGAAATATCAATAACCTCAGATATGCAGATGACACCACCTTTATGGCAGAAAACGAAGAACTAAAAAGCCTTTTGATGAAAGTGAGAGAGGAGAGTGAAAACGTTGGCTTAAAACTCACATTCAGAAAACTAAGATTATGGCATCTGGTCCTATCACTTCATGGCAAATAGATGGGGAAACAGTGGAAACTGTGACAGACTTTATTTTGGGGGGGCCCCCAAATCACTGCAGATAGTGACTGCAGTCATGAAATTAAAAGATGCTTGCTTCCTGGAAGAAAAGTTATGACCAACCTAGACAGCATATTAAAAAGCAGAGACAAAGGTCCATCTAGTCAAAGCTATGGTTTTTTCCAGTAGTCCAGTAGTCATGTATGGATGTGAAAGTTGGACTATAAAGCTGAGCACCAAAGAATTGATGCTTTTGAACTCTGGTGTTGGAGGAGACTCTTGAGAGTCCCTTGGTGAGCAAGGAAATCCAACCAGTCAATCCTAAAGGAAATCATTCTTGAATATTCATTGTAAGGACTCATGCTGAGGCTGAAACTCTAATACTCTGGCCACCTGATACGAAGAGCTGACTCACTAGAAAAGACCCTGATGCTGGGAAAGATTGAAGGACGGAGGAAAAGGGGACGACAGAGTATGAGATGGCTGGATGGCATCACCAACTCGATGGACATGAGTTTGAGTAAGCTCCAGGAGTTGGTGATGGACAGGGAGGCCTGGCGTGCTGCAGTTTATGGGGTCACAAAGTGTCAGACATGACTGAGTGACTGAACTGAACCGAACTGAAGACACTGAAAGCCCACCAGTGGAGAAGCATCACGGTTATCCTTCTTGCTACTCTCTTCAAATGCCCTAGAAAGCATAAATGAATTCCTAATAAGCACGGTGCAGAGCTGGAGGGGAAGTTAAGAGATTTGAGAGTCTAACTCCTTTATTTTATACGAAGAAAAGGTGGAGCCGGGGGTGGAATGACATGCCCAAGATGCCAAAGGTCATGCAGAAAAAAAATCAGCAGCAGAACTGGGCGTGGAACCCAGTGTGTATCCAACTGTTACCCCTGTTGTACTGCCTGGTATGGAGAAGATGTATATCAGAGCCATAGTGGGAAAGCTGGAAGAGAAGGGCTAAAAGAGGAAATAGAGTAGAAATGAGAGGCTTCTAATGTACTTCAGATGTTTACAGCCAACTAACCATGGTTTTCTGACCTGCCTGCCCCATAATTTCTCTCTCCTACTCACCCCTCTTTCAAACACAAGTGAAGTGGCCACGCACAGGTCAGGCTCACACAGAGAGTGAGTGATCATGGGCAGATGCTCCACAGAAAGAACTGAGGGGCCGGAGACCCAGGTGTGGGAACTTCACATACACATTTTCCTGAGAATTTAACTGTTCATCTAAATGCTTACAGCTTCTTAAAACGCTTGCAACTGTGAAGGAGGCCTGAATCAGGTTAGAGACACAGGCTGGAGTATGCAACAGGAGGAAGGGAGTATGTTCCGAAGCTAAAGCTGCCCAGCCTGGGTTCACACAGTGGAGACGTGACCGTGAACCGGGCTGCATGGTTCACTAGATGGATAAGCCTGGTTTTAAAAACAGATGGTTACATGCCTTAAAAGAGCGAAAGTGCACAATTTTTGAAATGTCTGTATCAGTACCTGTGGTCCATTTATGTCTCGTCTTGTGCCATACCCCAGCTGTTGATCCAAGGTTAACTTCCCATGTAACAGGAAACCATTGCTAAGTTATATAGAACCCAACGCCCAGAAAGGGCACGATGTCATATTGACTGTAGTATTGGCTATTATGACTAAGATGTCATGCAAGCAAAGGAAAATGATGGTAAACTCAGGCTTCTGCAGTAGAGAAGGACATAGAAACCTAGTACTGTTGTCACCATGTCAATAACCAGCTGTGAGGCCCAGGCCGGTCCGTCAGGGCAGCTCAGCACAGACAACTCAACACCTGCTATGTGCCACAAAAGAGCCTGAAATCTAGGGAAAGAGACTACAGGGGAAAAGAGGGGAAGCAACTGCTGTAACGTATGCTATATGAATGCAAGGTGGGGGGACTTCCCTGCTGGTCCAGCGGTTAAGACCCCACAATCCTAAGGTGGGGGCCTGGGTTCCATCCCTGGTCAAGGAATTGGATCCCAATTCCGCAACTAAAGAGCTCAAATCAGCAACTAAAGATCCTGTGTGCTGCAACTAAGACCTGGCACAGACAAATAAATACACACACAAATATTTATAAATAAATAAACAGCCAAGTTAAAAAGAAAAGAATGCAAGGGGAAGTATATAAATAACATGATGTATGGATGCCATGAGGCTAGTGAGCAGCTGGGGATTCATTCTAAAGAGGGGAAATCACGGAGCCTAAGTTTTCTTATCTGTGAAAGGAAAGGCCTGGAAGGTTATCTCTAAGGACCTTTCCAGCTCTAAACATGTGTGATCTGACAGAAAGTGAACAGGAGGGATTCTCAAGGAGTGCCCTGCCCTCAGGGTGTATTACCAGAGGCTTGAGGTCGGGCACAAGCATGTTGTATTCCTTCAAAGTCTTCATCAATGGGACTTGAGGTCTATAAAAGAAAGAGCAAAGAAAAGAAGTTCACTAGAGGAAGATACATCATCAAAAGATGGGGAGAGGATTTCTTGACATTCTTAAACTTTGAAAATCTTTAAAAGGTCCTGCATCTTTTATAGAAAAAGAACAAACCTTCTTCACAGACATTAAGAACTTATCTGTACTATATGTTCCTCCTCAACAACAAGCCCTCTTCCACCGCCCGTTGTGAGGTGGGATTGGGTTATTTTTCCCTTCTTTATATAATTATCCCCTCTCCTCACTCCAACCATCCAGCAAAGATGTTTTAATCCCTGGGAGCTTTACTAGAAAAGCCAAAAGAGGTAGGAAAGATGGCCCAGGCTCTAAAGGTACTCTATGGGGTGAGAAGTCAGAACACTGGTTCCTTTGAGGAGAGGCAGTAGGTGGGAGGAAACACAAGGATCCCCTTCTAGGGGATCAGGAATGTTCTATTTCTTGATTTGGGTGCTCGCTCCATGAGTGTGTTCAGCATGTAAAAGTTCATGATCTGAACCCTAAAGACGTGTGTACTTTTCCATGTTACCCTTTTTATATACGTGTACATATTACATGTGTGTACATATATATGTAATAAACTTTATATTTTTTATTAACCATTTTCTTAATGTCCCAGTCCACAGTAATATCAAGAATGTTCAAAGGACTGATTATGGAAAACTGCTCTAACTGAGTTTTCAGAAGTGCCGACAAGGGAGAACTATGCTTTTTGATGCATCACTAAACTCTTCCCATCAGTCAGATGTGGTGATTGGCATGTACAATCTCTCTTTCCTCCACCCTACCTTCCATATTGGTAAAAGGGCCCCCAGAGGTGGCAGGTTAGGGGAGAGAAGAGGTAAAAATTACAAGAGTAAATAAAAGACTCCTAAGATTTTCATTTTATAAATGCAAATACTCTCTGCACAAACAGGTTCTTGCAAAAGCCAGGCACATCCCAGAGAAAGGCCCGTGTACTGGACAGCCGCACGTTCTCTGCGGACCCTGTGCCGCTATTCCTGGCTCTCCCACCAGTAAAGCCTGTCAGTCCTGGGCTCACTCCCCAGGCTGCTGTCACCAGTGCTTCTTCACACAGAGCAGCAACAGCAGGCTGCCTTCTCTCCCCCAGGAAAGGACTGTGAATTAAGCAACAAGAAGGAACGGGTTTTGAAAAAGAAGTACAAAGTGCTGCACAAAGGCAGGAGCCACAATTCTGTGGTAAGACCTTCATCATGAAAAAGCTTATTTTTCACGTGTTTTTTCCAAAACATATGAAAACAATGATAAATTGACATGATAACACTTTTATGTATAAGCTATTTTTCTTAACAAAAATAATTTTAAAGGAATAAAGCAACAGAGGAAGCTGGAGATGTACTATCCTGAACTTTGTAAATTTTTACCTCTAGAGCCAAATTTTCTTGAGCAATTGAGGCGTAAAAATATTCATGGTCTGGAGTTAAAAATTCATCTGTCATGTCTTCAGTGTCCTCAGGAGACTCTGGTGAACAAGTTGATTGTGCAGACTGACCCTATTAATAACGTAGGAAATCACTTTTCAGTTGGTGTTTATTGTAAACAAATCCCTTTAGAGCTGGCTGCAGTGTTAGTAACAGGCATCTAAAATCACCCTGCAGTCGGGCTGATGCTCAGAGCCCCTCCCACCACGTGCGCACCTCTGCCCTCCTTCTGCACAGCCAGTCATGAACCCCAGAGCAAGTGTGACAAATCACAGACCTGAATCTCAACATGCTTCCCTGCACAATGGAAGCAGGGGAGGCTGGGCAAGCTTTTTGCTCTGAAATTCACTGGAAGAAGAAAGCCCCAGACAACTCAAGCTGGGGACTGCATTTAAACACTCTGCTCCCCATGGGCACAGACACAGTCCATGTGCTGGAGTCAGCTCTAGGCTGAGGCTGCCCAGACCTGGGACCCCTTCAGGTATTCCCATTTAAAGGCAAGAGAAGGAGCATGGTTTTAAAAATAGCAATGTAATCTCAATAATAAAACAGGATTTCCCTGGTGGCCCAGCAGACAGGACTGCATGCTTCCGCTGCAGGCAGTGTATGTTTGATCCCTGGCTGGGGAATTAAAATCCCACAGCCATGCAGCCAAAATTTTTTTTTAATTTAGAAAAAAGGGAGAACTATTTAAAAAATGAAATAATTTAAAGTAAGTCACTGGGATTTCTCTGGTGATCCAGTGGCTAAACACACTCCCAATGCAAGGGGCCTGGGTTCTATCCCTGGTCAGGGAACTAGATCCCACATGCTGCAACTAAGACCCAGCACAGCCAAATAAATAAATTAATGAAAAGCAAGTTATTTCATCAGCATCTCTGCTCTACTCCTTTCTTTTCTGCTACTTCTCTACGTCTAGGCCCTCATCACCACGTGGCCAGACAGCTGGCTCCTTTCCTTACCTTCAATCATCTCTTTGAAGAGGCTTTGTGGTTTATTTCCCTGGACGCTGCCTTTGCCACACTTCTTCTGTGCACTTAGCAGCTGCTTTCCTTAACCTCTCATATCAAATTGATATTTCTCAGACAAGCCTGGCCTCCCACACCCTCCCCACTTCCCTGACAGACCTGCTTCTCTAGCCAAGCCAGTACACTTAATGTGGTGCGTCCTCCCAGGCCCACGGGAGAGAAAGAATAAGCTGTCCCGTGAATGGTCTGTGTACTGATTAAAATACAAAGGTATATTCTTTGAAAAGCCTCAAATGTTATCACAATTGGTTTTTTACATTGTTTATTCTCAATTTTTATTTATATTCTTCCATGTCAATGGTGATTACAAATTTTGGTTCCTTATGCTGGCTGGACCATGGCCCAGTTGCACACTTGAAGAATGCATTAAATCCATGAAGCAAGGCTGTAACCCCAGTGCAAATGCTGGGAAATGACTGAATCCTAGAGATCTTGCTGAGGCATAGATTTCAGGCATGAACACATTCCTTCCACTGAGCTGAGAGCTGAATTTTGGTCTTAGATGACATCCCAGGCGAAGGTACTCTCATTGCAACCCTGGCCCTGCTTTTCCTACTTCAATCTGACTTCAGTCATGAACTTTGGTAACTGACCTCACACTGAGCTTTACAAGGTGGTCTTTTCTACACAGTTAGACAGAGAGCTTGGGCTTGCCAGGTGGTATAGCAGTAAAGAATCCGTCTGACAATGCAGGAGACACAAGAGACATGGGCTAGATCCCTGGGTCAGGAAGATCCTCTGGAGAAGGAAATGGCAACCCATTCCAGTACTCTTGCCTGGGAAATCCCATGGACAGAAGAGCCTGGTGGGCTACAGTCCATGGAGTTGCAAAGAATTAGACACGACTGAGTTACTGAGCATGCACACAGACAGAAAGCTCAAGGGTCAGAGCTGAATCTAACACTGTGTTTTCCCCCAAGCTCCAATACTCACAGTGCTTTGAGCTGAACTAATTCAGAGAGTATTAGACAGGGAGGAGAGACTTCTTCATCCATGTCAGAGACATGAGGGCACATGCTCCAACAAAAAAGAACTACTACAGATATTTCAACGTCGTAATACGTAACAACTCAGTTCTACCCTACTAGGTCTTTGGGTTTGAGTTGGCTCTCCAGCTGTATGACTTACGCTGTAAGACTTCTCAGCAGCTTCAGATGCATCCGAATTTGCTTAAAGACTTCACTGTGCTCTGGCTGCTCATCTTTTCTAGGGGGCAGGTGCCTGATACCTAACGATTATAACACAGTAATTGTCATTCAGTAATTTTTAAATGACATGAAGGGGCAAAGGATTGTGTGAGAGAAGATGTGTATGCATTTTCTGCCGAAGGCGGCTATATGTCATGTCAGCTTCTGTCCAGACAGTGGAGACTGTTAGGTTAGCCTGGCTCTAGCACGCGGCCGTGAATCATTCTCCCTTTTGCCCACCTGTTCAGGAGTGCTGCTTGACAAGGAACAGAGTTTAAATACCAAAAAAATCCAAACCAGTATATTTTTCTATTTAAGATGAATAATTTTAGATGTACCTTTCCTGGATTTTCAAACTGTGAAATGATATCCCATGCCCTGACTGCAAGCAAATTACCAGGTGGAAAGACACAGCATGCAGCTTTACCCACAAATCTATAAAAGTGATGGCAGTAAACATCATTTGTCTCTAGGTTCCTCAAGCATAGACCCTCTGATAGACGGTAGAATTTTTCTGGCCTAAAATGTAATGCAAAGAAGTGGGCAGTAGGGGGTAGCCTGCCACCAATGCCCTCTGGTAAGAGGTTCAATTCTTTGCCAGGTTAGATCCAGGAGTAGGGTCAGCACATGGAGACTATTTACTTCCTTTGGACAAAGGAATCTGCTCCAGTAATAGAAAAACCTGCGAGTCTCTGGACTTTTTCACCTGTCTGAAGGACAGTGGGATTAGATAGGTGTGCTACTTTCGCCTAGAAATCAGGATCCCCAGATAGACAGGAAAGGAGAGAAGCCAAAGGAAATATTCTAGGAGGTTTACTTATTGTTGAGAGCTGACAACTTGATAGAGCTCACCTACCCCAATTCCTCTATGTGAACTTACTGGTGAAACGCGGAGGTCCTGACTGTCTGCCATGCTGGTCACTGCTGTCTGTTTGGCCACACTTGTCATTTCCTCCTGGCTCATCGCTTTTCTTGAGATACTCTGCCGCTTGCTGCCAATCCACATGTCGGAGGCCCTAATGGGGAGCTGCGGCAGGGGGTCAGGCTCATTTTCAGCCTCACTGTCTAAAGCCACACCACTCCGAGGATGCCAAGGAGGTACTGTCAGCTGTCCAGTAGCTGCTTTTGCTGCCATTTCTTTCACCTCCACTGGATGTAAGAGAAAGCAGCATTTCAAACAGCACCGTGAATGCTGGAAACAAAAGCTTCAGTTCCTTAAAGAGTTACGTAACGTTTTATAGCTTATATTGTCACAATTATTCCCTTTTTAGAGCTGCAGCCTCCTTAGCTTGCCCTTCTTGGCTTGAAACAGAAAAGAGGAGAGAACTAATAACAGAGTGAGGGACAGGCAGACTTCCAGTTAGTTACAGCCCTTTATGCTGAATTAGACTAAAAGGCAACAGAAATTTGCAGACAGACCTTCTTGCTGTAAAGATTTTTTTAAGAAGATGACATGTGAAGCCCCTAACCTACAGAAACTAATGGAAGGCATTCTATTTGAGTTTGTATAGCCTTTCTAGAACAGACTGAGCTCATATTTTGGAAGTATGTGTGTGTGTATATATATATATATGCATGTGTGTTTTCCTCAAAATTTTTTATCCTTTTTCAGTGTCACTTAGCATTACTATCAAAAAATATAGATGCTGTATTCTTTTAAGCTCATAAGATTAAACTGATACGAAAGGATAATGCCCACAGGATAGGTGAAAGTGACACTGCAAGCTCTCTACCTGAAGAGCATTATAAGAATCTATACTGTGTATTTTTTTTTACTACGTTTGTTATACAACATACATATATACACATATACAGAGTGTAGAAAGATTTATATGTCCAGAGATTTTAAAAAGCATTTCTCTTTTACAGTTTGTAATCAGAAAGGTCTTACTTTTAAAATGGAATGATCTAACAAGAAAAGAATATGAGAAGACAGTACAGGCTGTGTACTTTGAGATAACAACCAAGCTAGAAAGATACTTTAAATTTTTGTCCAACAGAACCCACGGCTTTATACTCACTTTTCCATTTAAGTGTATCTCTCCATCATCTTTGTTATTTCTTGACTTTGTGTTATAGATTTCAGAAGACACAGATTGCGTACTGATCCTGAATTGCATATATTTGGAGGAAGAGAGCAAGTGAACACAAGCACATCAGTTTACTCAGGTTCCTGACACAACCCCAAGTCCATGAGCGTACCCAGAGGACTGTCCCTATTCTCTGAGCTGTTCTGAGGTTGCACTGACTCCTGTGCACCACCAGGTGGCACCAGACCCCCTCAACACTCAGCCCACAAGGCTGTACTACCTGGTAGAGTCCTGGCCAGAGTTGGATGAGGCAGGTGGTCCCTGTGGGTGGCTTGGCACGGTGAGGAGTACACTACTGAGCTGTGTCGTTTTGCTTTGAGGACTGGACTCCCTAGGCCTTCCCTGGCTAAGAAATGAAAGGAGTGGGTTAGATGATCTTGAAATTCAGCTTCACAAACAGAACCCTGGTCCTTGGGCTGGAGCAGAGCAGAGCATAGGAGATGGTTCAGTAGTTTCCTTGTAGTTTCTTTGATCAGAATCCTCTGGTAACAGGCCCATCTGCACATCAGTGATAGCACAACAGCTAACACTTACAAAGATGGGCTTAAGGCACCAGGGATTCTGAAGATCACTCAGAGATCTTCATCCTGGTTTCACTGAGTTGTGGACCATGTCCTGAGACTAGTTAGCTGACTTTGGCAAACTTCAGTCTCTCTGGGCCAAGGTCTCCTCATCTGCACAACAAAGCAGTCTCCTTTTCCTCTAAATATCCCATGACTATATATACTTAATCACCTATTAAACTAATTCTTTGAAAATGTATCATCTAGGGGACCTCCCTGGTGATCCAGTGGCTAAGTCTTCATGCTCCCAATGCAGGGGCCCAGGTTTGATCCCTGGTCAGGGAACTAGATCCCACATGCCACAACTAGAAGATGCCGTGTGCCACAACTTAAGACCTGGCAAATAAGATAAAGAAAAAGAAAATGTGTGATTTATGCATACATAGGAATTCTCTTTTTCTAGAATAGCCCAGTCTCCTGCTGTATCAGAGTGCAAAGAGAGGCTGTTGAATTAGAAACGTCATGTCTGATCAGCTTCTTTGAAGAACAATTTGGCAACAGCTATCAAGCATCTTTTGGAGAAGGCAATGGCACCCCCACTCCAGTACTCTTGCCTGGAAAATCCCCTGGACGGAGGAGCCTGGTAGGCTGCAGTCCATGGGGTCATGAACAGTCGGACATGACTGAGCGACTTCATTTTCACTTTTCACTTTCATGCATTGGAGAAGGAAATGGCAACCCACTCCAGTGTTCTTGCCTGGAGAATCCCAGGGACGGAGGAGCCTGGTGGCCTGTCGTCTATGGGGTCGCACAGAGTCGGACACGACTGAAGTGACTTAGCAGCAGCAGCAGCATCAAGCATCTTTAAAATGTTGAAACCCTCTGTAACTCTGCTTCTGGGAGTCTATCAAGGACATAACCCAAAATGCAGAACAAAATTTACTGACAAGTCACTATAACCCTAGTCATGACAGAAAAAAAAAAGACTGAAACAACCTAAAATTCAACAATGGGGGAAAAAATAATGGGGAAAATTCAATTTTTCCCCATTTCAAACTTATAATTTCAAAGTAAGTTTACAGGATGTTTTTAATAACAAAGGATAAAAACGTTCCAATGGAAAGCAAAAACTCGGGATACAAAATTGCCTTGTTTAGTCGCTCAATCATGTCCGACCCATTGTGACCCCATGGACTGCAGCCCGCCAGCCCGCCAGGCTCAACCTCTCCCTTTGGCGCTGAGCAGAGCGGCAGTAGCTGCAGCTTCCGCTTCGTCCTCCAGCGGCTGTACCGTCACCTTGTCTGCCACGGTGAGTGACGTGAGTGCTAAACTCTCTGAGGCCGATTAGGTGGTTCTTCAGTTCATTCCCTTCGTAAAGGTAAACTACACTAATCTAAAATGCCTGGGCATGCTCCTCGATTCTCCCTTTGGTACATATTTAACTGAAGTGAAGAGAACAGCAAAGTCTTGTCATTAGTCACACTGAGGGGAGGAATAAAAAAAATTTTTTCCAGGAAGATGGACTTCAAAGCTGTGGATTAATGCTGTCTTTTAACCACAGAAAAGGAAAACTAAGTTCATATATGACTCTGTCCTGAAAAACATTTATTGCTCCATTAATAATTCTTCCTATGCAAAAGAAAATTGGTTTTTCCTAAGTTCTTAAAAACCCAGCATATGCATACACTTTCCTTCTACTGAAGGAAAATTGATTTGTGCTGAAATCAACTCATTTCATCGATCTGGCTAAAAATCAGAGTCCAAACGGTAACGATGATATTGCTCCACTTCCTCCTCCTGCCCCCCAGAGTCAGTGACACTTATTTTGAACAACACTGGTTTTCACGTAGTTTGGTTTCTGGAGCCCTGGCACGTGGGGTGTCTGGCACTTCCTTTTCTCAGGAAAGTGATCTAGACAGTTTCAGGAAGACAGGGTGCTCTGCTCTGGACCACTGAGGAGTTCTGTCTGGCTGACCTGCCAGCAGCTTCACCTCCGACGTCTCCTGCGAGTCTCCATCATACTGCTCTTCTCACTCACTCGACGGAGAGAACCTGCCAACATCCCTTTCTGTGTTACTACTGCTCAGCGCTCACAATCTCTTTGTCACCAGCAACATGAAGATCATTAAGTGACCTAAGGGTCACATGGGCGTCTAAAGACATGATGACACAAAGACCATGTGACATGAACCCACCTGCTGGTATTCTGGTTCCTGTCTCTTTCCAAGCGGTCCTTGGCTCCGTGAGTGTGCTGAAACTGTTCACCTCTGCTCTGTTTTCCAGGGCCACAAAGAGCTGGCAGCTTAAAAATCAGGATACATGGTTCAGTGCTTTGATGAAGGAATCCCTCTCCCTTCACTCTCACATTCTGTTTTTAAAGTCATTCTCACTCAGTATGTAGAACTAACCAGACCTCTCAAGACAATTTCAGTTTGCATGTTTCACATCTAATAACTCATCTCTTAGCTGGAGGCCTCTTCAGAGACACGCTGGCCCTCAGGATTCAGTCTGAACAGGGTGTAAGTGGAAAATGAGCAGACAAAATAGATATCAAAAGTGCCCAAACTTTCCCCTCTATGATTATTAAGGCAGCAGGTTTTATGGCAGGAGCCCCAGGCCCTGGATTCTCATCTGATCTTTACTCAGACTAACCTAAGTGAGCCTTATGTTTTGGTTTCCTCATCCATAAAACAGGGACAATAATATCTGCCTAAATCTACTGGGGGGAGGGGGGAGGAAAGAGGTGCTATGAAAATAAAACACAACCCAAAAAACAAAAAAAAAAAGGCTACAATACTTCAAGAATAGTAGAAGTAAAATAAATTAAAGCCAATGCCCTTTAGCCAAAAAAAGACCTGGGATCTGCTTACTGCAATTTCAACTAACTTAGTTTAATTGCATTTCCTAACCTACAGCAAATAAAAGCAACACATGTGAGATTTGGGAATGGCAGCAAGACACCTAAAGGTGAGGAGATGCATAAAAACGATCACTGTCTCTGTGGAGCATGAGTTCCAGAGGCTGCTGAGTAGAGGCAACATTGCATCACAGTAACAGATGTTCAAAAAACCCTCATGGTTGCCAAGGAAAGGCTAGAATAGATTTAGAATATATTTAAATTGGCATTTAGAATAATGGCAAGTCTGTAGTGTTTCCATTCAGTAAGGTTAAAAATTTAAGAATGGAGAAATTAAAAGAATGAATTTCAAATGTTTGAAAATTTCACTTAGGTGAAAATGCCTTATTCCTTGATTATGCTAGAAAACCAGGGTAGGCTTTTTAAAGAACAATTACAATATGGTATAGTTGCTTTACACATAGTCATATGTACTAGTGGATGGTTTCCAGCAATGGCTGCCTTCAATTCCTTCCCTCCCTGTCCACATTGCCACTGGAGAGCTGGAATCTACTTTCCTCCCCTTGAATCCATGCTGGCTTCCTATGACCATCAGAAAAGCAGCAAGAGTGATCTTGTCCTAGTTTTTAAGAGACCTAGCAGCTTCAGTTTTCACTTGGGAAGCCAGTGCCAGGCTGCAGAGAAGCTTGGATGAGACTACTTAGTGAATCAAAAGAAACCAAGAGTGGAAAGAGGCCGGCTGGGGGAGCCCGGTAACTGAGGCCTTCCTGGAACTTCGTGCTCAACGCAGACTCCAGCTGAACGCAGTTGAGGGGCTGGTCCTGGCCAGTGTCACAAGGAATGGAAGAATCAGTCAAGTTAGCCCTGTCATACTCAGAGCCCACAGAATTATGAGAAGTAATAAAACATTGTTATTTTATGTTATGCAGCAAAAGGTAATTAATCAACATACAGTATACAATAAAAGTTATTTCTAGTAGTTTTCTAGTAAACTCTTTCATTGTGCCTTCTCTTTGTGTGTGTGTGTTAGTAGCTCAGCTGTGTCCGACTCTTTGTGACCCCATGGACTGTAGCCCACCAGGCTCCTCTGTCCATGGGATTCTCCAGGCAAGAATATTGGAGTGAGTTGCTATTTCCTTCTCCAAAATCACCTTCCTTCTCTTTACATAAAAAGACAAGCCAAGGCTTTTCCAAATGTTCTAAGTGAGGACTAAAGTCTCACTGAAACGCAGCAAGGAACAGTGCAAGAACACTAGACTGGGAGTCAGAAACCCAGCTGGGGCTGGTCAGTGGCACAGCAAGGGATGGGGTAGTGGGAGTCAGCTGCCCTGTGCAGGCCAAGAGGGTGCACTTTAGGTGGAGGATTTTAAAAGAATAATAAAACTCACTAACAGTTAGCCTGCTTTTTTTTTTTATACCATGAGCCAACAACTCAGAATAATTTCAGTAATAAGATCCTCCTTCCAGTGGTGCTGACCTCTCCCACTCCACCTCGTACTCAGTCACATCCATGGATCTCAGAAAGTTTAAGTCTCTGAGCTTGAGCTTCACACTCTGGAAAAGGATGGGCTTGATCCGTCTCTAAAATTTTGATTCAACAGGCAGCCAGCTCTGCATGTGTGAACTTGTTAAAATTCATCCATTCATTCATTCCCTCAATGACCACTTATGGAATACCTTCTACTGCTAGCCCCCTTCTATGTGTGGGGACATTTCCTCAGCCTTACTGGATGGACCTGTCCTTAAGAAGCCCAGAGCCTACAAGCCATGCGGTGTGGTCAAAAAAAAAGAAGAAACAGCAGCAGCTTACAGGGGTACCAGTCTTCAGCCCATGGTTTCTCACATCCTCAGAGGCATTTCCTTTGACTACCAAGTCCTTCCGATCCCCATCAGTGTCTGAACTGCTCCTAGCAGAGCTTGTGGCTCATTCATCAAATCCCAGGGCCTAATAAACAGCCTCTGGCTCTATGCTTATCAAATGAGTGAATGAACGAATTAATAAGCAGTTCAGAATGGGGATTAAATACCTCCCCAAGACACCATATTTGGTGAGTTGAACTATATAAAATTGTCAATACTTGATTACCTTGACCTACTAAATAACGATTTCACATAGTTCATAGAATTTTACAGAGGACAGGGCCTGTGAGCTGGGTTTGGGAAAGGAGATGAAGAGTATCTACCTTGGAATTCCAACCTAGAGGCCTTGTTTCCCAAAGCAAAGAAGACTCGCTAGGAGTTGGCAGTGCTGACGCGGCCCTTGCAAGTGGGTCAGGGTACCCAGAGGCCAGCTCCAGACCCTGCATGCTGCCCTGCCCCCGCGTCTCAGCCTCACCTGGCGGCCCTTCTCCGGCTGATCCCCGGTGTTTTCTTCAGTGACTTGGGGGAAAGAAGCTAAAGGTGTCCAGCCACAGCTGCTTCTTTTCTTGGACCTCTTGCCAAAATGTCCTCCTCGAAAGTCTTTCACTGTTCTCGGAGACCTTGCTAGAGTCAGACCGCTGCCCCCCGGGTCCGGCCGCTGGTCCCCAGGCCGCTGCACGACAGGAGGAAGGTAGCTGGAAGCCGGGGGGCCGAGGGCCGAAGGTGAGTCGTGGATGCCTGCAAACTCTCTCGAAGCAGCCCACAGAGACCTGCGCTCCGCCTGCTCCTGCTGGACCATCTCGAGCTTTTCTATCTTCTGCTGAACATTCCTCAGTACATCAGCATTCTGGGCATTAAGGTCTGCGAAATCTTCAGGTTCAGCACACACTTACTGATGTACTCCTCGGTCATGGAGCGGTTGTTCGCGGCACCCTTGGCTCCTCGGACTGGCTCAGGCTGGCTGGGGGAACGAAGCGCACCATTCTGCCACTCCCAGTCCTCACAGGAGAGCTCCATGTCAGCGTCCAAAGAGCTCTCATCTTCGTCGCAAAAAAAGCACGCCTCTCTCTCCATCTTTTCCAGCTCTTCTTCCATGGACTTCAGCTCATCTGTCTGGTTTGGTGTGGCCCCCTCAAGAGATGAGCCAGTTCCTGGGTGCTCCTCCTCGGGGTCATCTGCTGTGTCCAGGCAGCCTGAGTAGATTTCATTGATTTCGAAGCTGCGGAGGCTTGTCTGATCTGGGCTGGGGTTCCTGGCCTCTTCCGCCGCAGAGCAGGCAGGAGAAACAGCGTCTTGGCGGTGAGTCTGCTGGGCCACTGGACTTATGTCTGGGACAGGAGGCTCTGGTGTTGCTTTCCCGGTGGGAGAAGAGTGACTCCTTGGGGAATGAAACTGACCACCTGCTGAAAAGAAAAGCAACATGCAGCTGATTAAAGTAACCACAGCAGCTCAGCACCTACGACTTGTTCAAGTGGCATGAGAACACAGAAAGAAGCTTCTTATCTTCTCACTCACTTTTCAGTTACAAAGACTGCCAGATACACTCACAGAGAATGAGAGGGTATTTCTAAATTTTGACGAGGGTTGAGATAGAAAATTTGGGAAGGGCTTTCCTGGGTGGCTCAGCGGTAAAGAATCTGCCTGCCAATTCAGGAGACACAAGTTTTACTTTTGATTCAGGAAGATCCCACATGCCGAGGAGCAACCAAGCGAGTGTGCCACAGCTACTGAGCCTGTGCTCTAGAGCCCAGGAACAGCAACTACGAAAGCCTATGAGCCCTAAAGCCCGAGCTCTGCAACAAGAGAAGCCGCCACAATGAGAAGCCTGCACACCGCAAACCAGAGAGTTAGCCTCTACTCACTGCAACTAAAGAAAACCCCACCCAGCAATGAAGACTCAGCACAGCCAAAAATAATTGGTAAATAAAATTACTTTAAAAACAAGAAAATTTGGGAAGGATCAAACTCAGGAAAAAATGCTTATGCTTAAGTTACAGTATGTTCAAAATATGCCTAACTATCAGGACAAGTGAATTATAGGCCCCTGAATCTTAGGACTAAATTCACACTTTCTTTACACAAAAAGGGTTTGAATATTCATGTCAGTTCGAGTCATGCTCTTCGTGAGCATCTGATAAAATGAGCCAAGACACTGCCCAAGAAGCCACTGCACTGTGAGAGAAATAACACCTTAAAAAACAACGCCAGGACTGGCCACCCACCAGCCCTGGTTGATGGTGTATGGCTTGCAGAAAATAGGATGGAGGAGTCAAAGTAATGAGACCTTGGAGAGCCATTCTGGAAGCCTCCAGGCCTGCGCAGAGTCGAGAGAATAGTTGCTTGGCTAGAATCCGAATGCCTGAATTTCAACTGTGTAAACAGCCTGGAGTCATGAGCAAATCACACCTCTCTGAACCTTAGTTTTCTTATCTGGAATATGAGGGCATCAACCAGATGACTGCAAGGTTCTTCGCAGCTCTGAGTTCAAAGGTTTCCAAGTACACTAAAAAGTAGTAAGGCTTTAAGAAAAAGGTTAGAAGGAAATACCAAAATGTTAACAAATTATTTCTAAGAAATTAAAATCTTAAGTAATCTTCTTCATATTATTTAAATTTCCTATAATGAACTGTAGTGGGAATTTCTAATAATGTACACTCACAGCCTTGAGAAATTTCATAGAAATAACAACACCTGGAAAAACAACATCTATCAAGAAACTGTGTTGATGATGTACCAACAATGATGAGAAACATTTTTCATGTTTTTCTTAGAATAATAGCCTTCTTACAGACCCCAAGGCCATACCCAGAAGGCAATATGACTGGGGTCATGAAAGCATGGACCTTGGAACAGCGGGTAGGCATCAGGTATGAACACCGCCTACACACTTGCTGATGTTCCTGAGACCATCCCACGAGGGAACGGCCTGGGGTGAAAACAAGGAGATCTGGACTATGTCAGTGCAGTGGCTTGGGAAAGATAGATCAAGGAAAGTTTTATAGTCTACAGTCAGGAGTAACAGCTGGACTCAGAGTGGACTCTGCACCTCAGTCCAACAGAGGCTGCAGGCCCCCTGACCCACTGCACCAGATTTCGTGTTCTGCTCTCATTCTCATTGCTCGCTCATTCCCGGACCTTTACAGCAACAACTGGCGCCCAACGTGGGGCTGGAGCAAAAATGAAAATACAGCAACCTGGGACGGTTGAGAGGCCTCTGAAAATTCCTGCTGGTAAGTCCTCAGGCATTTAATTAGGGTTAAAATGGGAAATGTTGAGAGTGCAGAACACTATTGCCTATATATTTGTTTATTAAGACAGCTCTTTGAAAGCAGGAGGAGCTTCTGTTAGTGAAGGGCGATTATTAGAATTGTTACAAGCAGTGGATAAATATTGCTGCTGGTTCCTATCAACAGGAACCTTACATTTGAAAGTCTGGGAAAACATTGGAGCCGAGTTAAAGAACATACAAAAGGAACTTCACTCCTTGTTTCTACTTGGAGTACATGGACATTAAATACGTCAGCACTGGCATCTTTGCAGACTTCTGATTCTTTTGATGAAAGTGATGATGACTCTTTTGAAAAACCTCAAAATCAATATAGCGAGGTCAGTCACCAAATTATGTTCAATCAAGGTTATATACCAAGATTGGAACTGGGCAAAAATCAACAAGGAAGAATTCACCCTTGACTGCTCAAGGTTTCAAACACCCCCCTCCTCCCCGTTTTCACCAGGGGCCACTGCTCGTATTACTCTTCCTCTACCCACACCTGTATCTCTTAATTGGAAAACTGATCACCCTGCGTGGATAGAGCAGTGGCCTCTAACAACAAGAAAAATTGGAGGCTTTACATAAATTAATTAATGAACAACTTAGCAAGGGACATATCAATGACTCCTTTAGCCCTTGGGATTTTCAGTTTTCATTATAGAAAAAAAATCTGGTAAATGGAAAATGCTTACTGATTTGAGAACTATTAATGCTGTTACTGTTCCAATGGGTGCTTTACAACCTGGTCTACCTAATCCTAGTATGATTCCAAGAAATTGGCATTTGTTTGTTATCAATCTCAAAGATGGTTTTTTCACTATTCCTTTACACCCCGATGATCAACCTAGATTTGCCTTTTGGGTTCCTTGCATTAATTTAAAGGAGCCACATAAAAGATTTCAAAGGACTCTATTACCTCAAGGTATGCTTAACAGTCCCACTATTTGTCAGAATGTTGTAGCCAAGGCTTTACAGCAATTGCGACAGCAATTCCCTCATGCATATGTCATTCATTACATGGATGATATACTGTGACTACAAAAAAGAGAGATGGCATTTTTGACACTGCATGGCCATGATATTCTTTAGATTCCGGAGAAAACCAGCTAAAAGAAAATCTTTTTTGAAACTGCAAAACCAGTTCTTCTTGCACGTGCAGTTACGAAAAAGTTGGCTTGTTAAAATACTTTTTTGGAGCTCCAATTCTGCCTGGGAAACAAAAACAGGCCTGGGGAAAAAACCTTAAGCTAACTCTTATCATGTCCTTGGGATACACAGCCCACTCTGTCTGGGACTCCAGCCATAAACAAATTGGTAGAACTCAAACCAAGGGAAAAAATAAAAGAAGGAGCAAAAAGATATTTTAAATTTCAAGCGGAAAACTATGAGATCTCTGTCTGTCTAAATTCAACTGTGTCTCAGTGTGTGTCTTTGATTTTGGATACTATGTGGTTAATTTATAAATGAGTTCTATTTAAATTCAGGTTCACTTAAACTGAAAAATATTCAATATTAAATATCTAACATTAATGTTTGTTTGCTATTCTAAGTAAGACATGTCTTAATTCATCAATATTGTATAATACTTTTATTGTGCCTAGGTTTAAGTTAAACTAAATTTATCAACAAAGAAAGTAACTCTTTATATATATAAATATATATAAATGAATGGAAACTTTTAGATAAACTCCATTAAAAATAATTATATTTAGAAATGTCTAAAATAATCTGAGGATTAGGATAACTTAAATTTCTACAGTTGTACTTAACTAAATGATAAAAGTTTATTAAATAGCTAGGTCATTTCCAAATAAAATAAGATTTTTAAAACATTAATTACTGAACACTAACTTCTTCTTACAGAAAAACTAGAGATTTTGGACTATTAATAAAATAGGTTTGGTGCCATCCTGAGATGGTCTCTATTTTAAAAAAAAGCAAATTAAAAAAAATTAAAACTGGTATTTATGTTCACCAATCCACAAGATGCTAATCTATAAGACAGCTCGTGGTTGCTAAAGAAAAAGTAAGACGTGCACTTTTAATAAAATGGTGTAAGGAATGGAACTACTTTCTATTAAGGAAAAAAGAAGTACATCTGAACTTGTAAGTGGCTGTTCTCTGAATAGGCAAATACCTTGATGAATACAGAAGTATAAAAAAGGTTTGTGGCAAGTGGAAGAGAGTTTAGTGCATGAAACAGGTTTCTTAAGGCATTAAACTACCTTCGAAACCTTTTATTGTTACTTTGACTAGTGAATAACTATTGTTTCACAATGAATATAAGCTGGTACCAATCTGGAATTTGATTTTTCTCTTCCTGTTAAAAATCAAAGTCTTCTTGGAATAGGGCTTTTTGGATAACAACCATATAAATAAATTTCTTTGTATTTAAGTGATTCATACTTGCTTTTAAAATCTTTTGTTACTTTGATAAAATGAATGAGTGTTATTTCACAATGATCTATGGAGACTATGACACACACAGACAAAGCTCATACTGCTTCTACAAAATTAACCCCTCACAAGGAAATTTAAAATGGATAAATAAAGGCTATAAGCCAGTCAGGGCTATGGGAAGTCCAAGACAGCAACTTGGCATTTCCCAACTCCCTGACAAACCTCACTTTTATTTGATAAGATAAAGCCTTTCCTGGCTGTAGGGTTAATATCTCACAATAAAAAAAAAAATGCTTAAAATACATTTTCTTCGATCTCCAGTGACTGGGACACCCATTTTGTTGGACAGGTCGTACAGACATTGACAAAAACTTCACAAACTTCTTGGAGACTATGGTTTTTACTGACATCCTTAGTCATCAGGCAAGGACCACAGATCAAAGGGATTGGTTACATGAGATTGAACAGACTGCTAAACATGACTACAATTTTCATGATTCTTTTGTCTATTACTGGCTTCTAATTTTTGTTTTCAAATATAAAAAAAGCTCATCTCAAGTCACTGATGGTTTAAAACAATTTAGTGATTTACACCTGTGGATAAAATTAAAACATTTTTCTTTTCTCTCTGTCATGTCCCTCCAGAAATTAAAAACATCTGGGTTCTGAACAGCCTCATCAAGGTAAAAAAAAAAAAAAAAGACTGTCTCTAGACATATAAAAAAATCTCAAGAGTATACTGGGGAGCTCTAAAAGAAATATCCACCAACAGGCCTATGTCAGGCCTATGACATCTAATGTTTCATTGAATCTTAAGTTCTAGTTTTGTTAATTAAGATCTGTATTTACTAAGACTCACTTCTTAGATGATTCCTTATGGTTATGTTACATTGCTAAGAGGCTTCATTAAGTTAAATTTAAAGACATTCGTCAAGTTAAATTAAACAGGTCCTTCATTAAAAAGGACACTCTAAGTTTGTTTCTAAAACTTATCTCAGTAACTAGTCTTTAAATAAAGATCAGATGCTCCAGGATCTACAACCAGGAAATTAACAACAAGCGATAGTTGTTAACAAACTAAGTCAGATGACTTAAAGACATCACTGGGCTATGCCTAATACAAGTTCTTGACTTAAACTCTTATGATTTTGCTATTACTGCTAACTATACTGTTTTTTATATTGTCTGTTTCAAGAAATGTTGTCCCTTACGTTATCAAATGTGTGACTGAGCCACTGATATAATGATGGTATACAGTTCCATATAAAATCCATAGTTACAAAGGATGTAACTCATACCTTCCTTTGGTAAATCTCTTATGTACATATGACTATTGATACATTCCCTCAATTTATATGGGGCACTGCTCATTCCAGTGAGACTACAAAACATATACAAAGACATTTATATGCATTTTTTGCTGCTATAAAACTATCAAAAACTATAAAAACTGATAACGCCCCTGTTTATACCAGTAGAACATTCCAACAATTTCTTAAAATCTGATCTATGAAACATTCTACTGACATTCCCAATAACCCACAAAGACAGGCCGTAATGGAGAGGGCTAATCAATCACTTAAACATATAATACAAAAACAAAAAGGGGGAAACGCCATAGGACAATAAACAATATTGGTTAAAGCTTTATTTACTCTAAATTTTTGAATATTTTGACACAAACTTTGGAAACTACAGCTGAGTGACATTTTCAGGCTCTACATCCACAAATACAACTAAGCCTGTGATTTGGTGGCAAGATCTACTAACAAATGCTTGGTCACTGGGAAAGTTAATTACACGGGAAAGAGGGTTTGCTTGCATCTCCCCAGGAGAAGGTCCAGAACCTGAGCGGATTCCAGCTGGTAGAGTCAAACTGGACAGAAACAACCAGTGACTCCAGACAACCTCACCATGGTTATGTTTGCCCCGGTAACTATTGCAGTGAGTACACCCCTGGTTTCAGCAGAAGCAGTGAATTATACTTATTGGGCATATATACCTAATTCCCCATTACTAAAACCCATTGACTGGGGGCATTCTATGATTCCCATTTATGTTAATGATTCTTCCTGGAGACCAGGAATACGCCTTCCTTTTGTTTGAAAAGAAAAAGGGGCTCCCTTCAGTGTTACTTATGGATATGAATCCTGGCCAATTTGTGTCGGACCAGCTACAGGATGTCTTAAATTATCTATGCAAGCCTGGCTGTTCACTAATTCTTTAAATCATGACTATACTAAGGTTCAACTATATCTTCTCTCTGGTCTGAGTTTTGCTTATAACAACTCGGAATCCAATAACGACACCAAATCAGACAGACCTTTACGCGAAATCGCAAGCTGTGGACTGAAACACAAGATCATATTCAGTGGGATAATTGCCGTGGGACTGAGGGAGTAATTTTGATTAGTGGTTCCTATTGAACTGTATGGGACTGGTGCCCTAAGGGGTATGCAGTCTCTAATTGCTTTCATCAAAATCAGTCCTGCAATGCTCACAAAAGGCTGCGCTGGCAGGTGCATAAAGTCTTTGGCCATACTAACATCACCACTCATTCAGACCATCCAATTATATGACATGGCAGTGGCATGTCACCTTCCTCCCCACAACTGGACCAAGTAAGAGGGCAAGGAGAGGCTTGGAAATTGGCTTTAAGTCTTAGAAAATTCCAAATTTGGGATGGACATTATTCCGATAAAACTAATGATTCACTGACCTTTAACACCAGTACAAACTTGGCATTTTATATTCAGGCTTGTGTGAGAGATCGTTATGTGCTCTTGAAAGGGACAATTTCAATGAAAGCGTACAAGAACTTTCTTGCCAGGATTACAAATTATATACTTGCTTAAATTCTTCACTTTATAATCCTAATCACTCATTTGTTATATTAAGACAGAGATTGGGAATATAGCTTCCAGTAAATCAAACCAAACCATGGGAAGCCTCTCCTGAAATACATGCTCTTTTAAAGGTTATAAATAAAGTACTGCAATGTTCCGAACAGTTTATTGGACTCCTTATAACAGCTATTGTGGGAATTATTGCTATAGCCACGCCCACAGCAGTAGCCAAGGTAGGTCCGCATCAAACTATACGAACTACTACATTTGTACAGTAGTGGCACCAAAATGCAAGTTCTGCCTGGGGAAGTCAAACCCACACAGACCAAGAAGTTAACGAACGACTGACTGATTTAGAAAATTCAGTTCTCCTACTAGGGGACAAAATACAAAATTACAAACTCATCTTAAGTGCAATTGGAATATCTCTTCATTTTTGTCACACCTCATAAATATACTCAAAGTGCATATTCTTGGGATCAATTATCTAAACATTTGAGAGAACACATTGTAATAATCTATCCTTAGATATTTCCCAATTACAGGCTACTATGTTTAATATGCAGCATGTTCACTTACAATAACTCCCAGAAACTGATTTATTTAAAGAAATTGAGGAAAGCTTACATAAACTTAACCCCATGTTGTGGATTAAAACTTTAGGAAGAGGATCGCTTGGTACTATAATATCAAGATGTATATTTTTAACTGTTTTGTGTCTAGTCCTTAGATACACCAGAGAAATCATCCAAGAAATGATGAAGAAAGAAGTTGCTCAGACAGCGTATCTACTCCTGCAAAAACAAAAAGGGGGAGATGTAGTAGGAATTTCTAGTAATGTACACTCACAGCCTTGAGAAATTTCATAGAAATAGCACCTGGAAAAACAGCATATGTCAAGAAACTGTGTTGATGATGTATCAACAATGATGAGAAACATTTTTCATGTTTTTCTTAGAATAATAGCCTTCTTACAGACCCCAAGGCCAGACCCAGAAGGGAGTATGACTGGGGTCATGAAAGCATGGACCTTGGAACAGCGGGTAGGGATCAGGTATGAACACCGCCTACACACTTGCTGACTGTTCCCGAGACCATCCCACGAGGGAATGGCCTGGGGGAAAAACAAGGAGATCTGGACTATGTCAGTGCAGTGGCTTGGGAAAGATAGATCATGGAAAGTTTTGTAGTCTACAGTCAGGAGTAACAGCTGGACTCAGAGTAGACTCTGCACTTCAGTCCAACAGAGGCTGCAGGCCCCCTGACCCACTGCACCAGATTTCATGTTCTGCTTTCATTCTCACCGCTCGCTCCCAGACCTTTAGGGCAACAATGAACAGATAATAATTTTAAATAAAAATCACCATATTTACTTAAGAAACAATTGAATACATTCCTAAATCATACTAGAAAGAAATACATTGTTACTGCCCAGTTCTGGAAAAGGTGTATATGGAGCCCATAAAATTTAACTTAAAGGATTTTGATTTTGTTTCCTAAGGCAGTCATCTTTCTCAGTATAAGTTACGGGTTAATTTGGAGGAGTTAATTAGTTGCAGCTCTCAAAACAGTAATGTCAAAATCTTGAGTTAAGACCATACCTGTTTCCTTCAGCTCTTTTATTTCCAAGTTAGGGGTCTCTTTTGGACGTTCTGAAGTTAGTCCTAGACACACATTGACATCAGGATGAAATTCGTATCTCTGCACCCTGGGACTTTCAGTTGGCTGAGTTCTCTGTGCTCCAATAAAATCCTGTAACAAGGGAAGTACTGTCAAGGACATATTTACAATCATCTGAATGTCACTGGTGTTTTAGAAACATATGTAGGTGTCAGATAAACTCCCTGTTACTCCTGTTGGGTAGACTCACTGTTGTTCTCATAAATGAACTCACTGTAATTACCAATACTTTGAAAAGTAATAACTGAGGCCTCACTGGTGGCTCAGTGCTAAAGAATCCACCTGCCAATGTAGGAGACACGGATTCAGTCTCTGATCTGGGAATATCCCACATGCCATGGAGCAACGAAGCCCCTGCACCACAGCTTCTGAGCCTGTGCTCTAGAGCCTGGGAGCTGCAACTACCGAAGCCCACACACCGAGAACCCATGCTCTGGAACAAGAGAGGCCGTCATAGTGAGAGCCAGTGCTCCACACTTAGAGAGAGCCCCGCTCGCCACAACTAGAGGAAAAGCCTGTGCAGCCACGAAGACCCAGCACAGCCAAAATAAATGAATCAAATGATTTGTTTTAAAGTAACTAAAGCTGCTGCTATCCACTGAACCACACTATGTGCCTACAGGGTGCCCCTTTTACAAACTGACCCTCTCCAGCCTCCCTCTGCCATTTCCTGCTGCCCTCACCAAACTAGGCAATTAGGCTTTTCTTGGGAACACAGAAAGAGTGTCATGAAATGAGGATTTCCAAAACTTCCTACAACTTGATCTCTAGCTTCTTCTTGGTCTCTTAACTCCCTAATCTACGCTGAGATAGGTAAGCAAAAATAGACCCCTAACCACCTTAGAGCTTACCTTTAAGTCATTCTTCATAATATCCGGATATCTTGAAGGTTCATAGTTCTATCTTTCTGCTTGACCTGGATGCCTGACTTAACAATATCATAGTAAGGTTTTGGAAGCCTGACATCAGCTTCTAAATAATTTCCCAAGGCTATGGTTTCTTTAATGACTGAGCCATCTAAGCCATCCCAGGGTATGTTGTCTGTTAAGGAACAAGCCAGAAGAAGAAACATTAAGAAATGAGATAAAACTGGCTAACTTTTGTCAAGTTGCTCAACCTCTTTACAGTTAATTTCTCTCTGTAGAAAAACTACTGGAAGCTCAATAACAAAGGAGAAACCATCTGACCAAAATAACAGGGAGATCCCTGTCACAGAGACAGGATAAAGCAGTGTCAGACCCCTGTAGGTGTGGACTTCTGGCCGGCAGACCTGGGGACCACAAGGGAATGTTTCCTGGTGTCAGGCTGGCCTGCCCACTGCATTCCTGTCACAGAAGGTGAGGCTCTGCCTCTGAGACCGTAAACACTGCTAAATGGGGCTGAGTCTCACTCCGGCAGTGAATGTGGTATGTATACCTTCACCTCAGAGTCCTGTACGTTGCGAAGGGCTTCTTCTCTTTCTTTTAAGTGACACTGCTTACACATACAAGGGATCCTGGGTGTGTTTGATTTCCATTTACTTCTCAGAGGCCAGTCCTTACCCCTCATTTGTAAGTTCTTAACATAGAGAACAACTTGTGGTTGCCAACGGAGAGAGGGGAAAGAGAGGGATGGACTGGGAAGTTTGGGGTTGGTAAATGCACACTGTTACATTTAGAATGGAATGGATAAACAACAAGGTCCTACTGTATAGCTCAAGAAACTACATTATTCAATATCCTGTGATAAACCATAATGGGAAAGAATATTAAAAAAGAATGTACACGTGTGTGTAACTAAGTCACTCTGCAGAGATGGGCACCACACTGCAAATCAACTATACTTCAATAGAAATTAAAAAAGAAAACAGGTTCTTAAGGGGCATCTCACAGAGACCCCTAAGCACTGACAGCAATATCAGTTTAAAAACTCTCCTTGAATTAAATGCACTACCATGGACAAGCCAATAGGTAGGCTTTGCTGAATCTTAAAGAACAGGTTAAAAGAGAATGATTTCTGAGAGATCATATCTTGCATAAACACAAAGAGGTTTCCTAAAGTCTTTTTTCCCCTGTGTCCTGCATTCTCATAACACTAAGTGACTCTTCAGGGGGAAAAAAACCCAACCTAGGAACAGGGACCTCGGTCACTGCTGGGGTGCTCTCTGACCCACCTGTTAAAATCTCCTGTACGATTACAGAAAAGCTGTAGATGTCCGACTTCACAGTGGCTGCCTTCTGCAAGATCACCTCCGGGGCGGCCCAGTTGTACAGCTGGGTGGGAAGCGGCACTCGAGTCAGGCCCCTGTGTGCACCCTCTTCCTGGCTGCAGAAGGAAACGCAAGGTGGGGCTGGCACCTGAAAGGGCCACTGTGATCAACACGCAGCACACGAGGGAAACACTTGCTGATGGCCTCCTTGAGCTTCTAGAAACCCAGCCAGACCCTGAACCAGCCCACACTGCCTACTGCTGCTACCTGAGCAGGCCCTGCCCCACCTCCCACCTCAGCTGGCCATTCCTTCCCACTCACTCCCTCCCCGCAAGTCACAGGAGCCCTCTCGAAGTTTCTCCAATGTGCCAAACACATCACCACTTCAGGTTTTTGCACTGGTGGTTTCTTCTGAGAGCATGCTCTGCCCACAGATCCTAGCATGACTGCGTGCTTCTTATAATTAAAACACTAGCTCAAAAATCACCTCCTCAGAGAGGACTTAGCGGGCCACCTAAAGTAGTCCCAATTTATTGGCTTCAGAGCATTTATTATCTGAATTTCTTGTTCATTGCTTTATTATTTATCATCTGCTATTGTCTGCTCCATGAGGCAGGCCTCTTAACTCTTATATGATCAGAACTCTAAACTTATACCAAGGCCTCGATGCTTACTTTTGAATAAATGAATTTTTCACGGAGAAGGCAATGGCAACCCACACCAGTACTCTGCCTGGAAAATCCCATGGGCACAGGAGGCTGGTAGGCTGCAGTCCATGGGGTCATTAAGAGTCAGGCACGACTGAGGGACTTTACTTTCACTTTTCACTTTCATGCATTGGAGAAGGAAATGGCAACCCACTCTAGTATTCTTGCCTGGAGAATCCCAGGGACAGAGGACCCTGGTGGGCTGCCATCTATGGGGTCGCACAGAGTTGGACACGACTAAGCAACTTAGCAGCAGCAAGACTTCTTTAAGAACCCCTTCAAGCCTCCCTCAAAGCCTTCTGGGACTTTTCCAACTCTTCATGATTGCTTCTTTTCTGAGCTCTGCCCTCTTGGAAATGAGCCCTCTCAGTTTATACTCAAAGTTTCACTGATTTGCTTGAATAACTCAACTTTGCAACCAGGCTCCTTGAGAACTAAGTCAGAGTGTCCTAAATGTCCTCTGGGCCAACAAAAGTCCTCAGGATGAAATCAGCACTGATTTCTGCCCACAGCTGTCGTGAATATCAGATGAGATCACATGTGTGGAAACACTCTGTGAGCCATAAAGCACTAAGCAAGTAAAGAATTAATACGAATGTTGTTGTTTAGTTGTTAAGTCGCGTCTGACTCTTTGTGACCCCATAGACTGTAGCTCTCCTATCCATGGGGTTTCCCAGGCAAGAATACTGGAGTGGGTTGCCACTTCCTTCTTCAGGGGATCTTCCCCACCCAGGGATCGAATCTGCATCTCCTGCATTGGCAGGTGCATTCATTACCACCGAGCCACCTGGAAAGCCCAATATGAACTTAAATGGTAAGCATTTGGTAAAGACTTGATGACTACTGGTTGATAATCAAGAATTAAGTGTTTAGAAATTTCCTAGCAGTCCAGTGGTTAGGACTCAGTGCTTTCACTGCCAAGGCCCAGGTTCAATCCCTGGTCGGGGAACTAGAGATTCCACCACCAGTGATGCAAGGCAGCCAGAAAAAGAATTAAGATTTCACTTAAAAAGCAAGTAACCAAAAAAAAAAAAAAAAAGGCAAGAACTAGTTCTTTTTGCTGACAGAAGAAAGCTTTTAGAGGATGGGATGAGCTTCTCAGACTTTGAACAAACTTCTCTAGGTAATACTTCTCCCAGCAGAACTTTTTTAAGAAATAATTTTATTTATTTTTGCCTGTGCTGGGACTTCATTAGTGTGCAGGTTTTTCTCTAGTTGTGGTGAGTGGGGGCTACTCTCCAGCTGAGGTGAGCGAGCTTCTCATTGTAGTGCTCTCCCTTCTTGCATAGTCTCCAGAGCACAGGCTCAGCAGTTGTGGCACACAGGCTGCTCCATGGCATGTGGGGTCTTTCAGGACCAGGGATTAAATATGTGTCTCCTGCATTGGCAGACAGATTCTTTACCACTGAGCCACCAGGGATGTCTGCTTTCAGCAGAACTTTTGATTGCAGGCAGTAAGTTTAGGAAGCCATGAAGCTATGCTATTTTTAGACTCTGTAGTTGTATTGCTGAATACGCAGGTGTGGCCTGGTGTTGTGTGAACAGCATGGATATACATGCAACATAATACATTAATATCACAGGAAAAGCAATGGAGTGTTTTATTGTCAGAGATCTATTCCAAGGACCTAGCACACTTGGCTCTTCATGTTGTGGGGTGATTGTCCAAGGGAGACACTCACTGACCTTCGCAGGCCTTTTAGGCTACCTAAGGCAAGGGACAAGTCACTTACAATCGGAATTTATGTCCTTTCTCTTTTATTTCCACTCACTTTCCTCTCTTACAATCCCTCTTCCTTCTCTGTTAATGCTAGGGGAATGTAGGAAAGGAGTTTTTTATTAATATTTATTTATTTATTTGGCTGCATCGCGTATTAGTTGCAGCATGCAGGATCTTCAGTTGAGGTATGTGAACTCTTTGTGACAGCATGTGGGATCTACTTTCCTGACCAGGGATCAAACCTGGGCTGCTGCATTGAAAGCACATAGTCTTAGCCAGTGGACTACTAGGAAAGTCCCAGGGAATTCTTTTCAGCTTCAGCTTTGACATCATCAAAATTACAGTTGCTATGGCTATATGATACCACTTGCAAGGTCCATTCCAGCTCTAAAGACTCCATTAAGAAGGAGTTGAAGAATAGGAGAAACTGCTGTATCATTTTTACATCAAGAGATGGAATGCTACTCTTAACAATAAACAGCCCTCCGAGTTCCTCCCGTCCATGGGATTCTCTAGGCAAGAATACTGGAATGGGTTGTCATGCCCTCCTCCAGGGGATCTTCCTCGCCCAGGGATCAAACCAGCATTGCTTGCGCCTCCTGCACTGGCAGGTGGGTTTTTTACCACTAGAGCCACCTGGAAGCCCCAGGGTTGAGGCTGTGTGTGTGTGTTAGTTGCTCATCATGTCCAACTCTTTCTGATCCTATGGACGGTAGTCCCCCAGGCTCCTTTGTCCATGGAATTTTCCAGGCAAGAATACTGGAGTGGATTGTCATTCCCTTCTCCAGGGGATCTTCCTGACCCAGGGACAGAACCCGGGTCTCCTGCACTGCAGGCAGATTCTTTCCTGTCTGAGCCAGGGAAGCCCAGGGTTGAGGCTGGCCATCTCCAAATCCCCATTTCGCTCTAGGATTCATATTTCTATTGGAGAGCCCATCAAAGAAACTGTTATACCTCCATGCGAACAACAGGTGGCGCCGCATCACTGGCAAACAGCGTGGGTTCTGTCAACCTCCTTGAAGTCAACGGTAAAAATCAACGGTAAAAATGTCCAAACCCTTCAGCTCTTGAACACACAGCCAAAGTGGTGAACCTTCTGCATCACTTCAAGGATTCACTTCAAACGCTTCCTGAGCACTTACTATGTGGCAGGCCCTGAACTGGGTGGTAAAGATGAACAAGCCACAGTACGCGTCCTGCTCACCATTCGGAGGGGCCGACACTTGACTACTAGGCAATGAAGCATGCTTGGTGACTCGGGGAAAGGGCTTCACTATAGGCTTCATGGGGGGGTGTGGTGGAAGATGGTGTCAGAAATAAGTTTAAAAGGATAAACGGGAGTGCTAGGTACTCCAGGCGTGAGGAGCAGCTGAGAAATAGCATGGCCTGCCAAGTGTCCCCAGACGGCCAGGCAGAGTGGTAAGTGATGAGGGTGACGTTGCAGGTGAAGCCCCCACCGCGAAAGGCTTCCCACTCTACAAAATGCGGGGACTTAATCTTGTAGGTAGAGGGAGACATTGGGATTGGGAATGGACCAGGTCTGAGACTGAGCAGCTCAACTGGCGAGAGCTAACTGGCCTCCACCGGTTTCCAATGGAGAATGGCTCCAGTCACAGCTAACTGCTCCCCTGTTTCTCCCTCGTCCCATCACTGCCCTGTCACCATGCAAGAGTGAGGAGGATCTTCTTAACCTGTAAATCAGCCAGAACATCATTCTGTTCAAAAAATATATATATATATCCTTCACAGTATCCCAGTGTTTCAAGGATTAAATTCAAACCTTTTGCCAAGGCCCACAAGGGGAAGCCCAATCTGACCCATGCTCTCCTCTCCAGACAGAAAGACAAGGGGCACACGAGGCCCAGGGAGGTGATAGTCTTTCCACTTCATTCAATTAAAAAAAACATGTTGAGGAACTTCCCTGGTGGTCCAGTGGTTAAGACTCCACGCTGCCAATGCAGGGGGTGTGGCATCAATCTGTGGTCAGGAAACTATGATTCCACAAACAGCATGGCATGGCCATAAATACATAAATAAACAGAATCGTCTGTAAGTAAATAAAATAGAATTTTTAAAATAAAAAGGAATTTCCCTGGTGGTCCACTGGCTAAGACTCTACACTCCTAATGCAGGGAGCCCGGGCTCTATCCCTGCTCAGAGAACTAGATCCCACACGCCTCAACTAAAGATCCCACGTGTCACGACTAAAGATCCTGTGTGCTGCAACTGAGACAGGCGCAGCCAAATAAATAAATACATTGTTTTAAAATAAATTTAAAAAAATTTTTTTAATTAAAAACATAAAGAACCTGCTGAGCTCCCACTGTGTGGAGGCCTGCTCTAGGTATCTGAGATATGGCAGCAGATAAAACAGAAATCCTTGTCCTCACAAGCTTTTCTAAGAAGTAAATTATGAGATGTAAGACCTGCCAGGGGCTTCCCAGGTGGCACTAGTGGTAAAGAACTTGCCTGCCAATGCAGGAGACATAAGGGATGAGGGTTTGATCCCTGGATCGGGAAGATCCCCGGGAGGAAGGCATGGCAACCCACTCCAGCACTCTTGCCTGGAAAATCCCATAGACACAGGAGCCTGGCAGCCAACGGTCCATGGGGTTGCAAAGAGTCAGACATGACTGAAGTGACTTAGCAGGTATGCATATAAGACCTGCCAGAGACTCAGAAATAAAACCTCAGTGATGGTGGTGGATGAGGACCAGGCTCAGCGGAGGTAAGCAGGTCTCAGCCAGGGGTCTGCCCGTGGCTCAGGCCTCACAGCTGCACCTGAGCAGCCCTGGGCCCGGGCCTCAGAGCTGTGGAGGACAGTAAGGAAGCACAAGGTAGATCCTCTTCCCCCCAGAACTAAGGGGCAGGAGATGGGGGCCAGCCCTCCACTCTAGGGAGGACTCTGACTTCTGACAAATGGGAAGTGAAGCCCATGCCCGAAACCTAGAGTAAGGATGACGTTTTCATCACTACTTCCCTCCCTGCACTGAGCGCCACCTACTCAGGACAGGATCGTAAGGCTCACCAGCACCCACCGCCTTCTCACATCTTCCAGGATGCACAGCTGTGGTGCATTTCCCAGCCTGCCTGCAGGGAAGAGGTGACTGGGTGCTGGGCCCAGTAAAGTGGGAAGTAATGATACACCCACTTTCGGTAGTCCCTAAACCCTGCCACGTGTCCCTCCAGGCTTGCTCTTTCTCGCTGAGCAGCTATGCGGAGGACACAGTGCGAGGCTGAGGCCTGGGGGGCAGTGGAATCCCAGAAGGGAGGAACACAGAGCACGGTGAATGCCACCCCTTCCCAACACACACATGCTGCATCGCAAGGTAAGTGAGAAATACTTGTACTGTTTGAAGCCACAGAAAATTTTGAAAACTTAGTCTGGCTAACATGTGCTCACGCTTGTCAAAGTTTATTATAATGAACAGAAGTAACTTCCCCAAAGTCCCTCTAACCTGGGCTGACAGGGGAAGACACTGGGAAACCTCTTCCTCCATTGATAAGGCAGTTCGGCCCACCAATGAGGGATCCTGCCCAGATCAGATTCTCTCTCTACAGCAAAGCACCCACCCTGAGGAGACCCTGTTTGGAAGTCATGATTGAGGTGCACCCACCTTTCCATCATGTACTCCAGGTTGGCCAGCCTCGCTTCCCCTGTGGAGACAATGTGGATGGCGTAGGAGCTGAGGGAGCGGTGGATAAAGCCCCGGGAATGCAGGTATCTCAGGGCGTCGGAGATCTGGAGCAGCAGGCGCACGATCACCTCCATGTGCAACACGGGGAACTGGGCCCGCTGCAAGCAAGAACAAAGGGTGCTGCAGAAGGCTTCGCAGGTTCCAGTCTTTTGTGTCGACCTTCACGACAGCCACCTGCTGTCATGGTGGGGAACCTAAGATTCAACGAGGTTAAGTGACAGGCCTGAGGTCCCACTGACTCAGGCCCCCTGACTCCAAACCTGAGTTCCTCTCCCTTAGCCAAGCTGCTTGATATTACAAAAAAAAAAAATGAGGAGAAAAGTCCTCAAACCTGGTCCGCACCTCCAGTGTGGGCCCCACCGCGACTGGCAACGCCAAGCTTGTGCTGCGGAAGAACTTGACACATGAAGGACAATCCAGCCCCTACTGCAGCCAGAGGACCTAGAAAGCTCACTCCAGGAGGACAGAAATCCCCTCACACTAAGACACCCAGTCACAGCTGCTCTCTTCTCTCCCCAGAGGTGGCACTGTAAGTCAACACCATCCCCCGAGGAGAGGAAAGGGAACTCTAACACTGAGAGGCGAAACCCGAAACGCGAAACGCGGGCAGGACGAGGGGGGAGCCGTTTCAGGGAAGGGCCCTTCCTGCAGGCTCTCTTCTCACTCCAGCCCTAGGTCTTCAAAACAAAGCCATGGAGAAAGAAAAACCAATCTGTCAGGACCTTTTGGAAGTCATTTCAAGCCAAAGCAAGCTCCCAAGGAGTGTGTGTCCCATAACCTCCACCAGGAAAGCTGAAAAGTAGAAAGGGACAGACAAGGCCTTGCATACAAAGGTCCCAGAGGGCAGCGGTCCCCAACCTTTCTGGCACCAGGGACCGGTTCTGTGGAAGACAATTTTTCCACGGATGGGGGTGGGCGGAGGTAAAGCCTCCAGATGCTTCAAACACATTACACTTATTGTGCACTTTATTTCTATTATTATTACATCAGCGCCATCTTAGATCATCAGGCATTAGATCTGGGAGGCTGAGGGCCCCTGCGGTAGGGCACAAGTGAAAATGCCAGGAAATAAGGCCAGAGACTGTTTGGTTACTGTGAGCTAAAAGTGTGGCTGCGTGTTTTCTGGGTCTACTGAGCTCTCAGATGTGTGATTAAAAAAGCCAGAATAACAATAATAAAATCACACTAGTTCCAATGTGCTGACTAGCTTTCAATGGTGCATTATATAGCCCGCCTCAGAGTAAAGAATTAAGAGATTTCTATTCTATGTGTGCATGAATGGGAACTCTGCTCCTGGGGTAAAAGAAGAGAGAGAAAGGGAAAGGAGAGCTGGAGTGGCAGGGAAAGGCAGCAAGGGGAAAATGCAGGGAAACAGGCATTCACCCGTTCGTGGAGGACACTGAACAGCGTGCCCACCGTGACACGCTCGTACACGAGGCGGGTCTTCTCCAGGTCCGGGGACAGGCACACAGCCATCAGCTGCAGCAGGTGGGGGTGCCGCAACTTGCTGCAGAGGCAAAGACGACAGGATGAAACGATGGGTGCTTTCCTTTCTTCTGGGCTCCCTGAACACATTCCAAACAAATTCTATTTACACACAATGTTTTGCTAAGAAAGTGGGATGGGGTAGGGGTTGAGTTCTCTGTTGATGGAATTCTTGGCTTTTCACTGATCAGAACCTGAAGGCTTAGGGTCATCAATGACAATGTCACTAAGAGCTACTAAGCAAGGGACTCGACATACATCACCTTGATCCTAAAACTGCTGCTGCTGCTGCTGCTAAGTCACTTCAGTCGTGTCCGACTCTGTGCAACCCCGTAGACGGCAGCCTATCAGGCTCCTCCGTCCCTGGGATTCTCCAGGCAAGAACACTGGAGTGGGTTGCCATTTCCTTCTCCAATGCATGAGTGAAAAGTGAAAGTGAAAGTCACTCAGTCGTCCCCGACCCTTAGCGACCCCATGGACTACAGCCCATCAGGCTCCTCTGTCCATGGGAGTTTCCAGGCAAGAGTACTGGAGTGGGGTGCCACTGCCTTCTCCAATCCTAACTAGCTCCAGGAAAGGTGCCATTACAGTTACACTCATAGAGATCAAGAAGCAAAGGCCAGGGAGAGGTCAGGCCCAAGGTCACACATCCCACCCAGCCTTACATCAGAATCCAAGCTATGAGCCTGTCCAGCCTCCTTGAGTCCCTTTAGGCTGACTTCCCCAAAACGAAGGGTTTAGCTTTATAGGAGTTGAGTGCAATTGATGAGCCAGGACTATTCCAAGGCCTCAGCAGCACTGGTATGCAACCAAGGATGAAGTTCCTGCCCCAGCAAGACATGAAGGACCTGAAGGACTAACCCCTGAGCCACAGGAAACCTAGGGTACTGAGAACCATGATGGGCCTTGAGGGCTGCAGATAAGCCAGCCAGGCCTGAGGCTGGATCTCAGAGACATGCAGGGACTCTATTAGCAGACAGAATTGAGCCTCTCACTACCACCATCCCCAGCACTCAGGCTTTTCAAGAATGCTTCTTTTTCCTCCTTGGCAGCCCTGGGAAGTCAAATCAACCCACCAGGAGGAAATGCTGAGGCTAAGGAGGCTGGTCTCTACCCTCAGGAACAGCCCTGCAGAGCCCTGAACCTGGGTCTGAGACGCTCTTGGCTTTTCTTTCTTACCTGCTGTGCTCTTGCTCGGCGATTAACAAGTCAGCCAGCCTCAGCCTGCTGCAGTGCGGGTGGGTGGAGAGGTGCAGCTCCTTCACCGTGACCCTGCTCCCATTCCACACTAGGCTG
>SJXQ01002544.1:897782-962859 GCA_006408695.1 Aepyceros melampus
GGTCCTCCCCGCTCCTACCTCCAGGGCCTAAAGCACGTCGGGGACTTAGTACAGGTGACAGGGAATCACTGAGGAAGGGAGTGACTTGATCAGGTTTTCATGTTACAAAGACTAGGGCACCAGCTGTGTGGGGAGTGGTGGGCCGGGGTGTCTGGAGAATGAGAGGCCAGTTGGGAGGTGGGTCTGGGGAGGGACATGAGGTGGACGGAAGAAAGGACGTGACAAATTGGTGGCTAGGCAGGAAAACAAGAAGTACATCTGCATGAGATACAGAGCTGTGCAGATCTGCAGAGGCCTTCTCGGGTGTGACTGCTAAGCAGGGAAGAAGCAGCCAGGTCCATAGGGGACAAGAGACCTCGGACAGGACAACTCAGGTGATCCTGTAGGACGCTGGTCCCTGGAGACTGAGCCCATCCCAGGGGCTTTCTTCAGAGTCTGATCCTATTACTGCCATCTCTGCTGCATCAGCTGGTGAGAGCCATCAGCTGATGCCTGCGGGGCTTCACTGCCCTTTGACCTGTATCAGAGGCTAGTCACCACTATGCTGCATCTCATTCTCTAGAGAGCAGAGAGGTTGAAACACTGACTTAAGGAATCTTTCAGAGCAGTCGTTCTTCACAAGGGGCCACCCGGCCCATCTGTACACATTCTGGTTGTCACAGTCATAAATGCAGGGGGTTGGGGGTGCAGGCAGAGCTGCTACTGGAATCTAGCGACGAGAAACCAGGGACCCTTCCAAACTTATAGTGCACAGGCCCACCCCCAACAACACAGGGGAACAAAAACATCAATGGTGTCCAGATTGAGAAACCCCGATGGAGACATTCATATTTCAGTATGTCCCTGTGTTCAGGCAGAAACCCTCCCCACACAGGGAAGTCACACAAAGTCCATTCTTCCTGTGGGACTAAATCCGACTTTCACTGGCCAACTCCTGCTTACTTGGTCATGACCATGTAGGGGCCGCTGAAGAAAGAGAAGGTGGGCTCATCATCAGCTTGAATCACTTCCTTTTCTCCAATTACTGGAAGAGATCCTAGATAGGCCAGCTGTGTGCCTCCTGTGAGATAAAACTGAAAGCAAAGCATAGTTTCAAATAGTGGGAGAAAAGGGAGAAACAACTACCTCCAGAATCTTGTCAGCTAGCTAAAAATAAAGGGAGCTGCTATTTACCAATTTGCTGGATAGCCCTATGCACTGGGTGTAATTCTTTTTATTATCTTTAATCTTCCAAGAAACTCTGCAAGGTTGTGATACCTTTCCCTCTTGCTGGTGAGGAAACTGAGGCTCACAGAAAGAGGTCAGACGCCTACAGGAAGCACCAGGCCTCAAGGGACTCTTGAGGCCCCCCACAGAACATGACTGGGGCCTTCACTGGGAATTAAAGGCTCAGTTCCTACAACTCCCCAAATCTAGCCCAGAGTCATTCAAAAGAACTCTCTGGGACTTTCATCATTTTTCAGTAAGGACAGAAACACTGAGGGGTACTTGTCCTGCAAAAGCAGTAAAGAAGAAAACACTTTGGGGAAGATGTGGGAGGCTGTGTTAGACAAAGTCATGGGGCCCGAGGCCAGAGCCAGGCCACGGAATTTCCCAGTGAGTCCCGTAAACAGTGGCTGCTGGTGGCAACCTCTTACCTTTCCAAAGCCAAAGCTGTAGATATTTTGGGCAGAAATGACTCCAGCCTTAAGCGGTCGGTTAGGAGAGCCATTAGGGTTTCTAAATATTGAAAAGAGGAGGGGAAAGTAAGGAGGAACCATACCCAGAGGACAGTGCTGAACCAAGCTATCAGCATGTGCAGCTGGTTTCCTTGTTACTAGTTAACAGCCAGCCATCTGAAAGAACCCCCGTGATACCCATTTCCTGGTGTCCATGCCCTTGCGTAGCGATGCACAGGTCAGAGAGGGCTGACCTGTTAACCCAGCAGGATACTGCGGAAATGACCAAGTGGTGTGAGTTCCAAAGCTAGGCCCCCAGGATTTCTGCCCTGATCTCTCTTGCAGCCCTTGCTCTGGAGAAGGCCAGCTGCCATGTTATGAGGATGCTCCAGCAGCCTCACAGGGGCGACCAACACCCAGCACCAACCTGCCAGCCGTGCGCGTGACCATCTTGGAACTGGACCCTCCAGTCCCAGAACGCTGCAGCCCACGCTGCATCTTGACCACATCGTTGTGAGATGTCCTGAGCCAGAACCACCCGGCTAAGCCACTCCCTGATTCCTGACCTACAGAAACTGTGTGAGATATTTACTGTTGTTTGAAGTCACTAAGTTTGGGCTTGTGCAACAGATAATGAATACAGATAGATGCTCAAAGTTGGAACGAACCATAAAGAGTATCTTGTCCAACTTTCTCATTTTACAGATGGGAAAAAAATGGAGCCAGAAAGGGGAAACCTGCTGGCCTGATGTCACAGCAGCAGGGACTAGGCTTCGGCTCTGATAGAAGAAATTTGGTCTACCGAGATCCTAACTCTGGCAGGAGAGGAGGCGGAAGACCTGAACCAAGTAGGGGCTCCAAGGCTGGATGAGGGATTCAGGCCCTTAAACCTGATAGCCCTGCTGCTGCTGCTAAGTTGCTTCAGTCGTGTTCGACTCTGTGTGACCCCATAGACGGCAGCCCACCAGGCTCCCCCGTCCCTGGGATTCTCCAGGCAAGAACACTGGAGTGGGTTGCCATTTCCTTCTCCAATGCATGAAAGTAAAAAGTGAAAGTGAAGTTGCTGATAGCCCTGGAAAGACCCTAAAAGGGTTTTTAGTAGTGAGTGGCACAATTCAGTTTTCATTTTTAAGAGGTCATTCTCCACGCTGAGTAAAGAACCAAGATGGGCAAGAGTAGCAGCAAGAAGAGCAGTTAGGAGTAACTGGTCCTTAAGGGAATCACGAACTTATCTCTCATGAGAAGCATCCAGGTCATGAGAAGAAAACCAGGACTTGATGTGCACAGAATGAGATGCGGGAGTCTGTAAAGAGTGTGACAAGTCTAGCCACCCCGATGACAGGAAAAGATGCCATCAGAGAAAATCACAAGGGACACAATTTTCCACATATAAATCCTAAGTCAATAAAGCCCAGAAAACTTAAAATAACTCTCATGAGCATGAGGAGAAGCCTGGATGGAGCCCACCTCCAGCAGCTGTGATGGGGGCTGGGGAGGTTGCCCACCCAGGTGGCAGCAAGTCTTAGGCCAGCTTCAAACAGCCTGAGGAAACTTAAATTAAGCATTTGCAGTCTTCTGCAACCTTAGTAATAAAGGAACATGCTTTCCACGGTTCTGCGATGACCAAAAAAAATGCTAGCCAGTATTCTACTGAGAAAGGGTTTTCTGCTAGGCAGCCCAGACTGGAAAAGTTCCTTCCTTCCCTGCTAACCATATGGTGCTTCCCACTGGAGCCCAGAACTCATTTCCCCCGACCTTCCTGGAAGCGGGGAGCAGGAGTGGATGGCACACTGATGGATTTCAGAGGCCACACCCTCTCCCTCGAAGCTCACCCCTTTGGGTGGGCAGGTGCTGGAAGGAACTGGTGTGGGGGTACCAAGGAGGCCCAGGTTTCAGGGCTCCCACAGGGAAGGCTGGGTGATGCAGAACATCCAACTCTGCTTGAGGCAGCACTCACCCCTGCATGAGGCCCCCAAACCGGGGTGTGCCACTAATGAGCCGCTGAGGGGAGTCAATCTTCCTCAGGAGGTCGGAGAAGCCCTGGATGACGGCCTGCATGTGTGCAGCACAGCGCTGCATGAACTCCACCATCTGCAACAGACGGCAGGGATGGTCAACCCCACATGGCTAACAGCCAGCCTGGCTTTTGATGGGACCGGAATGGTCTGAGGAGACAGGAGGCGCCCACAGGGAAATCCCTGGCAAGGGAAGGGGCCAAGGGATTGCCTAAAGATATGGAATGAGATGATTCCATTTTCAGGGAGCTTATTTGACGATAATTTCCTCCAAATCCTTCATTCAACAGATGACAAAACTGAGGTAGGAGTATTATTTTAACTTGTTTCCAAGGCCCAGTAGCTAATGAGCAGGAGAACCAGAGGGAGGGGACTCTGCCCATCTCTCCCTTCCCTCCATGTGCCCAGCACTGCAAGTCTTTTATTCTTTCCATTTGTTAGATTATTTAGCCCTCATTAAAACACATCATGCCTGCCAGCATGTGGCTACAGACAAGTTACTTAATGTCAATGCACTTCCGTTTCCCCATCTGTAAAATGGAGACAATAATAGGACCTACCTGAGAGTTGTTGTAAAGATTAAATGAGTTAATATTTAACTAGTTTAATTCAGAACATCTGATGCAGGGTAAGTGCTAGTTAAGGGTCAGCAAAATCACATTTGTCCTCTCTCCCCACTGACTGGATGACCAGAAAAACTGACCTAGGTTTTACAGTTGGTTAACTTGCTTCATCCCAGGCGTGTGTGACCAGTGCCGATGGCAAGGCCACTGCAAGCCCTGTGCTGTCCCCAGACCAACCTCTGGCCCTGCGCTCTGTCACGGACACGTCTGCAGAGCAGGCCCACCCTTACCACGGTGCTGCGCTCCTTCCCTGCTGCCAGAGCCCAGGTGTGCGGGTTTCGACCCTTCTCGTCGTGGAGTCGAAGATCACCCCCTGCATCCAGCAGTTTGCTGAGGATCCACTGGTTGCCTGAAAATGCTGCTGCATGGACAGGAGTGCTCCCATCAAAGCAGCGGCTGGAGGAGGGGAGGGGTACAATGAGTGTCCATGGAAACACTCCTCCCCTTCCATGAATAACACGGGGTTCCTTTACTGCAAAGGCAACCTTTGGTAATAGGAGAACTGTATTAACATCATTAGTGACACACCAGTAACACTGTTAACACTCCCATCTTCACCACCACTGTTCAAGGAGTATTATTCCTCAATTTACAGATGAGGAAACAAAAAGGGCAAAGCCAAGATTCACACCCAGGCATGGATCTGGTTCAAAACCCAGTGTTCTGTCTCCACTGTCCCCTGACGCTGTGCCCTGAAGCACAGCCTAACCAGAGATCATCTCATGTGAGAATGTCTCTATCTCCCAAGTGCTATGGTAGAGGCCCACAAATCTTGGCATGAGCAATGTGGTCAAGCACCTACCACTCAGAAAAATTTAACCAAAGCCAATAAACTATCTGAGACATGAAGGGACATCCTTCCTTCATGAGATGTGAAGATGTGATATGCAGCTGTGGTTTCCGAACGTTGTTGCACATCAGGATCACCTATAGGGCTTGCTTATTTTTTTCTGGACATGCCAAGCACCATGCAAGATTTTAAGTTTCCCAACCGAGGGATCAAACCTGAGCTCCGTGCATGGAGTCTGAACCACCAGGGAAGTTCCAGACTTGCTCTCTTTAATTTAAAAAGAAACAAAAATGGGAAAAGGAAGGGGAAAAGAAAGGAGAAGAAATTTTAAAAATAATAATTAAAAAAGGAAGAAGATAAGAAGAAAGTCTCCCAATTCCAGACCCACAATTCTCTTGCCTAGAGGCAACTACTGTTACCAGTTTTTGTATCCTTCCAGAATTTTTTTATGCACGTACAGGTAGAAACAAGAATATGCTATATTGGGAATTCCCTGGTGGTCCAGTGGTTAGGACTTGGCACTTTCACCACTGCTGAGAGCCTGGATTCAATCTCCAGCCAGGTAACTAAGATTCCACAAACCACATAACATGGCCAAAAAACAAAACAAAGAATGCTATATTAACTTATGCATTTAAATCTTTTCCTTTTAATGATATATCTAGAAGAAATTTCAATATGAAAACATACAAGCCACTTCAATTCCTTTTTAATAGCTGCATAGTATTCCAATATACAGACATACCATAATTTATTTAATAAGTCATTGGGATATTTGTCAAAAATACAGATATCAGACTACACAGCATACTGAATCAGAATCTGCAAGCATGGTGCTCAGGAATGTGTACTTTTTACAAGTTCCCCAGGAGATGCCAATGAGGCAGTGGACTATCTCACTGTGAGTTCTCTCCTATTCTTAGCTCTGATGAGCAGTCCAGTACACTGTACTATGGGAACTGTAACATTCTCCTTGCTTTAAAAATAAATTTGTATATAATGTTTTACAGCTCTCTAATCATTCTTCCCATAAACAGTAAGAGAGCTGGGTAGGAAGACAGAAGATATTATTTTTTATTTCTCATGAATGCTAAGGAAGAAAGGAATAGTATTCTTATGCCCAACTAACCATACAAGAGAATCCAGGTTCAACTGGTATCAAATTGTGTTGCTTTGTTAATTTATCCTACAGGCTGAAAACTGGAGGCCCACAGACTGATTTGGCAACCCAGAGGCATGTTTTATTTGGTCCATATAGTATTTTAAAATAAGAATTTAAAGAATAGACAATATTTAACACTTAGGGGATTTCACAACAAAAGTTGGGATTTTTAGTCTCTTGGAAAATCTGGCCTTCATGGCTTCCTTTTCTGCCCAATTGCATCAGATGCTACTTAGATAGAGCCTGTACCCACTGAACCCACTTAATAATCCTGCAGGCATCTGACTCTGTGACCTCAATAAGCCCAGGCCATCACAGCATTTCCATGGAGCCCTTAGGAATACATTCTTCCCCCAGAAATTTCCTTTCACCTTGATGGAAGATATTTTTAAAGTACATGAAAGTGTTTCTATCACAAAATTAAAAGCTAAGGGGCCTACCTTCCTCCTCCTGATATTGTCCTTTCCCACCTCCTACTGTTATGATGGGGATTTCTAAAAAGAGAATTTCTGAATTCTTCAGGTTCTGGGCTCCTGGTCTCAGACTTGTCATTAAACACAATGCACCACTGTGGACCAGCCATTTAAACTTTCTGAAGGGTCAGTCCCCTAATCAGGAGTATTAAAGATTATTTTTATTTTGCTTTTTTATTATTATCATTTTATTTTTTTATTTACTTATTTTTACTGCAGAACTGCAGGCAGGACTATTTGTGAGTTTTGATACAGTAGAGACAGAATGTATGTGAGTCCAGAAAAATTCTGGAAGTAAACAAAGCAAAATGTTCATTATGTTATCTCTGGGTTACAGAATTCTCATATTGACTAGTTTTCCCCTTATACTTCTCCAGGCTTCTTTTTTTTTCCCCCTCTAAGTAAACAATCTTATAACAACAACAAACTTCCAAAATCAGTACTTAAAAAAAATACATTAAGTAGGGCCTCCTTATATTAGATACAAAAGCTATTTTATGACTTATGATTGTACACATTCTGGCATTTCTGTGAAAATTAGCTGGAATCATGTAAATACTCAAAATTTGTTTCCGGTTCTTTTTAACGGAAACTGTAAAAATACCTGCTTTTGCCTATTACCTTGGAAGGCCCTGGGCAAAGCAAAAAGTCCTACAGGGACAGAAGAATGTTCACTTCTAGCTGCCTCATTACAGTGTGTTTGCTCTTTCATATTAAAATTTGGACCATTACTCAAATTCTTCTCAACCACAACTACAAACGTCATCCTGACAAAGCAATGCCAAGTATCACTGATTAAGAACTTAGCTGTGGGGTACGTTAAAGTGCTTTTAAATGAATCATAAAAACAATAATGTGGATGGAACTATACAAGCCGTACTTGTTAATGACTAAATTAATTAATGAATAGTGAGGTTCACTTATTTCATAGGGTCTAGTAAAACTGCTCAGAAAACTATTAACAGTTTAAAAATCATGTTTCTGGTAATTCCCTGGTGGTCTAGTGGGTTTTTAAAGAGACTTTTAGAGAAATCGATCAGTAGTGCCTCTTTGCGACCCCATGGACTGTAGTTTATCAGGCTCCTCCGTCCATGGGGTTTTCCAGGCAAGAGTACTGGAGTGGGTTGCCATTGCCTTCTCCAGGGGATCTGCCCAACCCAGAGATCAAACTCAAGTTTCCCAAATTGCAGGCAGATGCTTTACCATCTGAGCCACAGTACTCTAGGGGCACTGGGGGCCTGGGTTCAATTCCTGATCAGGGGACTAAGATCCTGCAAGCTGTGTGACCAATAAAATAAAATAAAGCATGTTTCAATATAAGTATACAAATGTAGTTCATCAACATAAATTAGTAAAGCTTCTTTTAATATCTTGTTAAATTAGTTTCCAAACACTCCAATTCATCTTTAGTGTGTATTTTCTAGATAGTGATCTTATACTTACTGATTTGGATCTGCTCCATAATCCACCAGGACATCAACTAATTTTGTAATGCCTAATAATGCTGCAATGAAAAGGGCTGTCTGGCCCAAGGAGTTAACTGCATCAACATAAATTCCTGCAAAACAAATATTAGGATTAATGCAAATACAAGAGAAAAATTAAAATTCCTTTATACAGTATTTTTAAAGTGAAAATGAGAGCCCTCATTACTGATAGTAACGTAACTGAAAAATGTTTAAAAGTCACTAGTCGTGTCCGACTGTTTGTGACCCAAAGGACTGAAACTTGTCAGTATCCTCAAAATCATTGTAGATGGTGACTGCAGTCGTAAAATCAAGACGCTTGCTCCTTGGAAAAGTCACGACCAACCTACACAGCTTACTAAAAAGCAGAGGCATTACTTTGCCAACAAAGAAAGATCCATCTAGTCAAAGCTATGGTTTTTCCTGTAATCATGTATGGATGTGAGAGGTGAGATATAATGAAAGCTCAGAACCGAAAAATTGATGTTTTTGAATTGTGGTGTTGAAAACTCTTGAGAGACCCTTGGACTGCAAGGAGATCCAACCAGTCCATCCTAAAGAAAACCCCTCCTGAATATTCATTGGAAGAATTGACGCTGAAGCTGAAACTCCAGTACTTTGGCCACTTGATGCAAAGAACTGACTCGTTAGAAAAAGACCCCGACACTTTAGATTACAGACAGGAGTAAAAGGGGAGAACAGACAATGGGACGGCTGAATGACATCACCGACTCCACGGATAGGTGTTCGGGTGAGCTCCGAGTTGGTGATGGACAAGCAGACCTGGTGGGTTGCGGCTCATAGAATCGCAAAAAGACAGACATGACCAAGCGATTGAGCTGAATCGCTCCTGCTCCAAAAAAAACCCTTTCCAACCCAGTAGTCTTGAATAAAAACCACAAGTACAAACTACAGCACACCACCCCACAAATAATACCTATAACAACTAACAATGAACAACCAAACAAACACTCCAAATAAAATAAAACTACTCGTATAACAGCGCTTAAAGAATACCTGAAACCACTCAGATTACGTTCTCTTCCTCTTCATTTCCAAAAGGAAAAGAAGAACGATCATCAATGGCTAACGGCAGTTGCAGAAGCAACACCAGAAGCCAGCTTCACGCTCAGAAGAGAACGCTTTATCTCCTCCTCGTGGTTTCGGGTGCTCTACACGATCAGAGAAACTTCTCTAGTAACGAACTATAGAAATGATCCCTGAAAGTATAGTCTTAACGCCACGTGCGTGTGTTCAAGAGGTGTATAAAAGGCACACCTATTGTAGTGATGGTGAGTTTTTATTTTTTTTAAGCGCATTTTCCTGCCGAAATATACACTGGCATGTGTTTTCTGAAGAATCCTTGCATTACCAAAGACTGACAAAGCTTTTTGAACACTCTCACCGGTTCAGAGGATATTTCTAATTGCTACTTAATTAACATACGGTTTTTAAGCAGCCAATCACACGCCAGTAATTTCCAACCCCTCCCCTTTTCTCCCGGCAGGCCCGCAGCATCAGGATTACGTAAAAAGCTGACGACTACAGACTGCGCGGCAGACTGAGTCTTCCGCCTCTTTTGAGATCGGCGGCCGAGGCAAGGAGGCCTTTTGCTAGAGATCCAAGTGGATGGTGAAAGGAACAGATTGAAGCCAAAACCTATTACATTTGCAAACTGCTTTATGCTATGATCAAAAGGCCAAAATAAAAATATTGTTCGGGATTTTTTTTTTCCAAACCAAGGAATTTCTATGTAGATAAAAATTGCGTTTAAATAAGCAGAACAGTACGTCATTCCCCTGCTTAAAGCTTTGGTAGTGTCAGCTACAATCTGGCGCTTGCCATGGGTGCTTGCTACCTACCTCTACAAGGTTTAAATCATGTGCTGCTGATCAACACACCCTGAAGGAGTTCGAGGTGGAGAGCAGAAATGAGGCACTCTGTGCTTGGAGAAAACTGGCAGGACAGGTCCTCAGACAGATATTCTAGGAGCTCACTTTATGAGCCCAATTCTTGTATCTCCTCATAGTTAGAAAAGCATTAAAATCCTTCATGGTGACAACACTTTTCTCGTGGCTCGCAGAAGCTTCACGAGACCAGCAGAAACTTTCTAAGAAAAAAAAATGTGCTTGATTGAATGTACCCTCCCTTTACCAAAATCATGTATATACTGACTTTTCTCCCTACCTCTATGGAACAGAGCTATCTGAAATCCTGTCTCCCAGGCTGCAGTCCTCATATTACTCCAAATAAAACTTGACTCCTAACCTCACGTTGTGCTTTTTTTAGTCCAGTTACTTTCCAACTCTTGGGCTAAAGATAGCCTTTCTAAACAGTTTACCAAGTCCCATAGGGTTTGGCCCACACGAGTCTGCTGCTGCTGCTGCTAAGTCGCTTCAGTGGTGACCGACTCTGCGACCCCATAGGCGGCAGCCCACCAGGCTCTGCCGTCCCTGGGATTCTCCAGGCAAGAACACTGGAGTGGGCTGCCATTTCCTTCTCCAGTGCATGAAAGGGAAAAGGGAAAGTGAAGTCGCTCAGTCGTATCCGACTCTTCGCGACCCCATGGACTGCAGCCCACCAGGCTCCTCTGTCCATGGGATTCTCCAGGCAAGAGTACTGGAGTGGGGTGCCATTGCCTTCTCTGCCACACGAGTCTATCCAGCCTTATTTTGCACGGAATCCCCCCTCACTTCAGCCATAATGAACCATGTGTGTGCACGTGTGCTAAGTCACTTCAGTCGCGTCCAGCTCTTTGCGACCCTATGGACTGTAGTGTCCCAGCCCCTCGTACTCATCACGTTCCTTTGCACAAGCTGTTCTGCCAGTAATGTTGGAAATGATCGATATTTCACCCTACTCTGGAATATTCAATAAACCAATACAACATGATGTCTGAGTTGAAACAGTGGGAAGAAGAATAAACTTCCTCTAAAACTTGAAAAAAAAATGAAAAATGAGAAAATATTCAGTGCTGCAGAAGAGGTGGGAACATGGGACACTTTCCTAAATGCAACTGGAAGTGTGAACAGTTACAATGCCTTTAGAAAGAAATGTAGCAAAATTTATTAAAAATTTGACCCAGAAATCCCACTTTGAGTATTAAAAACCCATTATGTAAAAATTTATTACAAAGTACTTTATCAAAGCATTGTTTCTAGTAAAACAAACAGCCAAAAAAGAAATCTTAATATCTACCAGTACAGGCACAGTTGATTAAATTATGGTAATACAGATAATAAAATATAAAGCAGTTAACTAAAATGAATTAGATCTCTATCAGTTAGAATCAGATAGACAAAATGTACTATTAAATGGGAAAAGCAAAAATCTAAGCAAGCAGGCAACATTAGGGGGTTCAATCAATGGGTGGATATGAGCTAAAATGATGGATTTGAAGTATCTAAGAGTTTAGCAAATAACACCTACTTTATAAATATTAAAAATTAAAATTCCAACACTTTTTGAACCAGTAATGGGATTTAAGCTTAAAAAAATCATCCGTTTTGGACTTCTTTGGTGGTCCAATGGTTAAGAATCTGCCTGCCAATGCAGGGGACACAAGTTGGGTCCCTGGTTTGGGAAGATCCCACATGCTGCAGGGCAACTAAGTCCCTGCACCACAACTACTGCACTGGTGCTCCGCAATAAGAAAAGTCAACACGACGAGAAACCTCCACACCGCAACGAGAGGTGCCCCCTGCTCGCCGCAGCTAGAGAAATCTCAGGCACAGCAACACAAACCCAGCACAAATAAAAATGAATATATGAAGTTTTTCAAATGATAATCTGTTTTGTGCAAATGATACAGGTGCTTTCACATGTCCACCACCCTCCAAGTTGCTGGCATCTGAAATAAAGCAAATTTTTCTTTCCACCACCCTGGCCTATTTACTGGCTTCTGAGCGGCGAGCAGCTGGACCCACACACACACTAGGTAACACAGGTCTTCCACAGACCAAAGGCAGGCTGAAGACACGACTGGCAAGGATTATGGGGCCCCACTGCGTTTTAGGAGAAGCTCTTTAGCCTGGAATTTATGGCATTCTAGAGTCTGGTCCAATTTGCCTTTCAGTGCTTACTTACTAAAACATCTTGTACATACTCTATCCTTCAGACACACACACACTAAACTAACTGCTATTTGTTCACTCCTTTATTGTTTGCTCTGATATAAAGTCTGTTTGATCATGTTTGTTAAATGAACAACCAAATGAATAAACTTACAGTATCAACTTACTCACTACTTTTTTATCCACTACTACTTTCTTAAGCATTAAAAACAAAACAAGGCAAAACAAACACCATCAGAAGGGCTCTGAATTTCTGCTGATAGTGATTTTGAATGATTTTGTTGTCTTTTCCTGTTTCTTGAAATAAATGTATGAATTTCAAAAAAAATGAGAAAAGCAACTTACAGAACATTATAGTGTGATACCAATTTCATAAAGGCAGATCTGCAATTTTAGACTACATTTGTATATTTTTGATTCCACTGGTTAAAATAACTTACTTTTTGTAATAAAAGATTGAAGGACATTCCAGCTACCGACCTGCTTTGTCAAAGCACTGGGAATGTGTGCTCAGTTGTGTCTGAATCTTTGTGACCCCATGGACTATAGCTCACCAGGCTCCTTTGGCCATGGGATTCTCCAGGCAAGAGTACTGAAGTGGGTTGCCATTTCCTTCTCCAGGGGATCTTTCCAGTTCAGGGATCAAACCCTCATCTCTTGAGTCGCCTACATTCTTTACCACTGAGCCACCAGAGCTTCCCAATAAAAACATTTTTTCTTTAATATTTATTTGCTTGCACCAGAAGCTTCCCAGGTAGCACAGTGGTAAAGAATCTGCCTACCAATGTAGGAGGTGTAAGACACTTAGGTTTGATCCCTGGGTAGGGAGGATCCCCTGGAGGAGGAAACAGCAACCCACTCCAGTATTTCTTGCCTGGAAAATTCCGTGGACAGAGGAACCTGGCGGGCTACAGTCCAGAGGGCTGAAAAGAGTCGGACATGACTGACTGACTGATAGGTCTTCGTTGCAGCACATGGAATCTTCAGCTGAGGCATCTGAACTCTTGAGTAGTGGCATGTGGGATCTAGTGCCCTGACCAGGGATAGAACCTGGGCTCCGTACACCAACAGGGAAGTCCCTGCATCAACTGGACCATCAGGGAAGTCCCAATTTTTATAATAAAAATGTTTTTAACACGGACTTCCCTGTTGGTCCAGTGGTTAGGAGTCCATGCTTCCATTGCAAGGAACATGGGTTCAATCTTTGGTCAGGTAATTAAAATCCTGCAAGCCGCACAGTAGCAAAAAACAAACAAACAAAAAACAAACAAAAAAAACACACAGAAAAATACCTTTAAAAAAATCACTCAAGAAAGCATGTTCTAGATATTTCCTGACAAGTGATTTCTTAAAGCCATGAACTCAAGTGAAAAGTGAAAATAGGACAAAAGTGATAACTGAAAATTTAAGCACAGGGACCAGGGTAAGTGAAACTGCAAGGGGAAACTGGCTTAACTTACTGGCATGAAAATTGAATTGGCTGAATATATGCTGTTGCTGCGCACTCATCTCACACGCTAGTAAAGTAATGCTCACAATTCTCCAAGCCAGGCTTCAGCAATACGTGAACCGTGAACTTCCAGATGTTCAAGCTGGTTTTAGAAAAGGCAGAGGAACCAGAGATCAAATTGCCAACATCCGCTGGATCATGGAAAAAGCAAGAGAGTTCCAGTAAAACATCTATTTCTGCTTTCTTGACTATGCCAAAGCCTTTGACTGTGTGGATCACAGTAAACTGTGGAAAATTCTGAAAGAGATGGGAATACCAGACCACTTGACCTGCCTCTTGAGAAATCTGTATGCAGGCCAGGAAGCAACAGTTAGAATGGACACGGAACAACAGACTGGTTCCAAATAGGAAAAGGAGTACGTCAAGGCTGTATACTGTCACCCTGCTTACTTAACTTATATGCAGAGTACATCATGAGAAATGCTGGACTGGAAGAAACACAAGCTGGAATCAAGATTGGTGCGAGAAATATCAATAACCTCAGATATGCAGATGACACCACTCTTATGGCAGAAAGTGAAGAGGAACTAAAAAGCCTCTTGATGAAAGTGAAAGTGGAGAGTGAAAAAGTTGGCTTAAAGCTCAACATTCAGAAAACGACAATCATGGCACCTGGTCCCATCACTTCATGGGAAATAGATGGGGAAACAGTGGAAACAGTGTCAGACTTTATTTTTCTGGGCTCCAAAATCACTGCAGATGGGGACTGCAGCCATGAAATTAAAAGACGCTTACTCCTTGGAAGAAAAGTTATAACCAACCAGATGTGTATAAGCAGATGACACCACTCTTATGGCAGAAAGTGAAGAGGAACTAAAAAGCCTCTTGATGAAAGTGAAAGTGGAGAGTGAAAAAGTTGGCTTAAAGCTCAACATTCAGAAAACGACAATCATGGCACCTGGTCCCATCACTTCATGGGAAATAGATGGGGAAACAGTGGAAACAGTGTCAGACTTTATTTTTCTGGGCTCCAAAATCACTGCAGATGGGGACTGCAGCCATGAAATTAAAAGACGCTTACTCCTTGGAAGAAAAGTTATAACCAACCTAGACAGCATATTCAAAAGCAGAGACATTACTTTGCCGACTAAGGTCCATCTAATCAAGGCTATGGTTTTTCCTGTGGTTATATATGGATGTGAGAGTTGGACTGTGAAGAAGGCTGAGCACCGAAGAATTGAAGCTTCTGAACTGTGGTGTTGGAGAAGAGTTTTGAGAGTCCCTTGGACTGCAAGGAGATCCAACCAGTCCATTCTGAAGATCAGCCTTGGGATTTCTTTGGAAGGAATGATGCTAAAGCTGAAACTCCAGTACTCTGGCCACCTCATGCGAAGAGTTGACTCATTGGAAAGGACCCTGATGCTGGGAGGGATTGGGGGCAGGAGGAGAAGGGGACGACAGAGGATGAGATGGCTGGATGGCATCCCGGACTCGATGGACGTGAGTCTGAGTGAACTCTGGGAGTTGGTGATGGACAGGGAGGCCTGGCGTGCTGCGATTCATGGGGTCGCAGAGTTGGACACGACTGAGTGACTGAACTGAACTGATGTGGATTTAAAAAAATATTCACAACCTAAAAGTGGAGAGTTGTTTTATGTGGTGGGAAATTTTAGGCCTTCCAAGCCTCGGAGATAGCATCTCAAGTGACCCTGAGAGAACTGCTCTGAGGAGGCGAGAGGAGGAGCCAGGTTCTATAGAAGCGTTGCAGCAAAGGGCAGGTAGTCTGAATGTCAAAAGATTATTCTTAATTAAAGAAAACCAGGTATCTCAAGTGAAGGAATTTAGTGCTTATCTATGGATGAGAAAAGAGTCTGGGCTCGCGGAAACACTCCTTTGATACTCACTCAGCTAACAGGGGCCAGCAGTCTCAGTTCTGAGCTTCCTCAAAGCTCACCATGGGGAGTGGCTGCGGTCTGACAGTTGCTCAAACGGATGGCAGATGTTCTTCCTGAGTTTCTGCGGGCTCACAGCTCACATCTGTGGGGGCTGCGATTGCTGGTGACTGTGACATCCTTGTTTACTCATATGACAGGAAATACTTTATTTCTCACTGTTTATCTCTCCTCTTCTTTTCCTGGCTGCACCACTTGACTTGTGGGATCTTAGTTCCCCAACTAGGGATTGACCCCTCGGCAGTGGCAACGTGGAGTCCTAACCAGTGGTTGTTACTGTTCAGTTACTCAGTTGTGTCTGACTCTGCAACCCCAGCCTTCCCTGTCCTTCACCACTCCTGCTGGAGTTTGCTCAAACTCACGTCCATTGAATCGGTGATGCCATCCAATCATCTCTACCAGGGAATTCCCTGAATGTGAGTACTTAAATAAGGGCAGTTTTCAAAAGGCATTACTAACTCTAACAGGAAATTAAGCCTGCTTTTACCTAAAGAGAACAATATACAATATTCAGTAGACTTAAGAGATTTTGCTGATTTCTCTAGCTAAGGGTGCAATGACAAGTGTATTGACAGCCCCAGCATAAAGCTAGAGTAGCTTTCGAAGATAGATGTCAGGAAAAATATACGATCTATTAGCCTGAAATAATTTAAAGGGGAGGTTCAAAAGAAAAACATTTAGATGAAGAAAATAAAAATATCAGCATACTATACTAAAAAGGCTGATTTTAAATTGCACTTAGTTAAACTAACCTAATAAAAGAAAAAAATCAACACTGAGGGGGCAAAGAAACCATCTTAAAACAACTAAGGATATATTAAAAATAAGTTTAAAGCTACTTTGAATCCATTTTCCAAGCAATTTCCTATCCTATTACTCATAACAATATCGGTGTGTCAGCTAATTGAGTATCAAAGCCAAGACAGCTATGTATTTCCCTGCAGCCTGTGGGAAATGTTCAGTGACTTCAGTCGTGTCTGACTCTTCACAACCCTACGGACTGTAGCCCACCAGGCTCCTCTGTCCATGGCAGTTCCCAGGCAAGAATCCTGGAGTGGGTTGCCAAGTCCTCCAGGGGATCTTCCCCACCGTGGATCGAACCCGCCTGCATTGCAAGCTTATCCTTTACCTCAGAAGCCCTCCTTGCAGCATATTCCAAACCTAATCTACCCAGGAAAAGGTAAACCACAAAAACCCTTCACTCAAAAAAATCAAATGAAGGATACTTCAGTACCCATTGAACAAACGGGAGAAAAAAAGTCTCAGCTGCTAGATAGACAAACTTCACCTCCAAGAAATACCTGAAATGAAAACCAAAAAACAAGACACTAGCAGAAAAATCTGCTTAACTACATAAAGAAGATATGTATGGAAACCACATATGGGGAAACTTAAAAATGAAGCCGCTCAGTCGTGTCCAACTCTTTGGGACCCCATGGACTGTAGCCTACCAGGCTCCTCTGTCCATGGGATTTTCCAGGCAATAGTAGTGGAGTGGATTGCCATTTCCTTCTCCAAAGGATCTCCAGAGTCCACATATGGGGAAACAATGGAAACAGTAAGAGATTTTTTTTTTTTTTTGGTTGAGGGGGCCTCCAAAATTACTGCAGATGGCAATGGCAGCCATGAAATTAAAAGACATTTGCTCCTTGGAAGAAAAGCTATGTCCAACCTGGACAGCACATTAGTAAAGCAGAGACATTACTTTGCCAACAAAGGCCCATCTAGTCAAAGCTACAGGTTTTCCAGTAGTCATGTATGGATGTGAGAGTCGAACTAAAAATAAAGCTGAGTGCCAAAGAATTGATGCTTTTGAACTGTGGTGTTGGAGAAAACTCTTGAGAGTCCCTTAGACTTCAAAGAGATCCAACCAGTCCATCCTAAAAGAAATGAGTCCTGAATATTCATTGGAAAAACTGATGCTGAAGCTGAAACTCTGATGCAGAGAACTTACTCACTGGAAAAGACTCAGATACTGGGGAAGATTGAAGGCAGGAGAAAAAGGGGACAAGAGAATGAGATGGTTGGATGGCATCTCTGACTCAATGGACTTCAGTTTGAACAAGCTGTGGGAGCTGATGATGGACTGGGAGGCCCAGTATGCTGCAATCCTGGAACTGCAGAGTCAGACACAACTGAGTGACTGAATTGAAGGAAACCATTCACAAGATTTCCCTCAGAGAAAATAAACACAATCAAATACAGTAATTATAGCTGTTAACAATTTCAAATAAAAGCAAAAAGATAAACATCTAACATAGTAAAACAACTATAAACAAAACCACTCAGATGGTGTCCTCTCCCTCTTACTCTCCCAAAGGAAGAGAAGAACGATCATCAATAGCCAATGGCAGCTGCAGAAGCAACACCAAGGACCGGCTTCACGCTCAGGAGAGAACACTGCACCTCCTCCTCGTGGTTTCGGGTGCTCTACACGATCAGAGAAACTTCTCTAGTAACCAACTATAGAAATGATCCCTGAAAGTATAGTCTTAGCCTCCACCCCCAGCCGCTGCTGGGCCTGTGCTAGCTGTGGACTTTTCACTGAGGCCAACAGTTTCCCCACCACTCTGCCATTTTTTCTTCTACTGGGAAAAAAAAAAAAAGAGCTCTTGCAATACAGCTTTCAAATGTCACTTACCAATCATTTGAACATTTTCACTGACAATGTAATTTAACAGTTTTTAAAAATCAAACTTAATTTACATAATGCAGAGTGACAGCCAATCACAACCCCAGTCTTTAAAGCCCAGGAGGCATTTGCTGCACAGAATGACTAAAGCCGCCCTGCCCCTGAAAGCTGTACAGGAAAGGGCGGGTCTCTGCCTTTGCTCCGGAGAACCTAGCTGATTCCACTGACTACTCAACCTTAGCGGCTGCATTCAAGTCTGTCCAAGAAGTTAGACTTTCAAACTCTCATAAGAGGTCACCATGACTGAGGCAGAGACAGGGCCTAGGGTGGGTGAGAATCAGAGCTGGAAAACAGAACCTTTGGGGGTTTTGCCATAGGATTGCACTACCTGTTCACACTTTCTGGATTTTTAAAATAAAGCTGGCTCTGCCTTTGACATCATTTCTTCTCCCGACAAATACCTGAGTGCCAACTATGACAATACTAGCTACTATTTATTGTGGTTTGCCAGCCTCCATTCATCATTTTAACTGCTTTAACTATGAGACCAATACAAGTACAATCATCCCATTTTTATGGATGGGAGAACTAAGGCACAGAAAGGCCTCAGGTTACTGGCCTGAGGTCCGTCAATAGCAGAGCTGGTAGGTGTCACCTTAACCATCATCCTGGTTTGGCTTTTTATGTGCTAAAGATTACTCTAAGTACTGGGCAAACAGAGGTCCCTACTCTCACCAAAAGCTTACACCCTGGTAGGGGAGAGAGATGACAATTACCCAGAGGATGAGATGATGAGGCATGCAGAGGCTGATAAGAGTTCAGAGAGGGATTTGAAGGCCACTTCAGATTTGGGTGCTCAGGGAAGGCCTCTCTTTGGAGGTTGCATTTAAGTGGGGAAAACCACATCAACAAGCAGGGCTACTCTTCGCTGCGGTGTTTAGGTTTTTAGGTTTCTCTTTCTTGATGCAGAGCTCGGGCTCTAGAGCACTTGGGCTTAGTTGCTCTGTGGAGGTTGCAAAAAACCTTAGTTTTTTCCTTCTAACACTTGCAATGAGACTTCTTGAAAGAATCGTATTCTTGCTCATCTCTGTAGCAGAGGCTGGTCACTTACTGCTTACTTTGTATAGGTTCACCTAGACTACCTGTTCTTTGGTGAACTTTATGTAAATATTAATATTTACTTTTTAAAAATCATTTAAAATTTTATTTTTGGTTACCCCAAATTTCTTTATTTTTGGCTGGTTATTCGTTGCTGTGCTCAGGGTCTTGAGATGTAGTGAGTAGGGTCTACTCTTCACTGTCTCTTGCTTCGGAGCATGGACTCTGCGGCGGCGGGCTGGGGGGATGGTGGTGGGGAGTTCACTGGTTGTGGCACACAGGATTTAGTTGCCCCTGGCATGAGGAATCTGCCTGGACCAGGGATGGAACCTGTGTCTCCTGCCAACGCTGTACACTGTACCACCAGAGAAGCCCTCAGAATATCATTTTGATGTACGATTCTTGAAGAAGGTATGTAATTGTGACTTACCTTCTAATTGCTTTCTGAGAATCTGCTTCTCAAGTTATAACCTTCAGACTGGTTAAAATAAAATTTTTGTTTCTTCTTGACACTGAATTGAAGTTTTGTCAACAAACCAACCCCAAGTCCTGTCAACTTTACCGCTTAACATCTCTTTCAGATCTTGTCTTTCTCTATCATCCCTACCATCATCTCCCAGGGAGATGAATGCAGTATGTGGTTCACTGGTCCTCACACTTGGCACCCCACCCTTCCCCAGAAGTATAATCACAACATAGCTTTTATTTATTTTTATTAATTTATTTATTCATTTCATTTTGGACCGTGCAGGTCTTCTTTGCAGCATGGGGGCTTTCTGTAGTTGCAATGAGCAGTGGCTATTCTTCCTTGCAGTGTGCAGGTGTGCAGGCTGCTTCTTCTCCCGATGAAGAACACAGGCTGCAGAGCACACAGACTTAATCGCTCTGTGGCATGTGGAGTCTTCCCAGAGCAAGGGTGGAATCTGTGTCCCCTACACTGGCAGGTGGGTTCTTAACCACGGGTCCACCAGGGAACTCCCGCTACATAGCTTTTAGAGTGACCTTCAAATGTACAGCTGATGTCACTCTTTCAACAGTGCCCACTACCTTTAGTTTTCTGTGCACCACCTTTTGCCAAACTCTGCCTTCTGTCATTCCTCTTCTGGGCTAAAGTCCTGTGGGCTTCCCACGTGGCACTGTGGCCAAGAACCTGACTGCCAATGCAGGAGACATCAGAGACGAGGGGTTGGGTTGGATGATCCCCCTGGAGGAGAAAACTGCAACCGACTCCAGTGTTCCTGCCTAGAGAATCCCAAGGACAGCGGAGCCTGGCAGGCTACGGCCCATAGTGTCACAAAGGGTCAGACAGGACTGAAGTGACTTAGCATTCACACACACATCCTATTTCCTTATCTTGAACTGAGATATGGAGAAATAAATCACCATAAATGACAGGAAGGGATGTCTGTCTACATGAGTCAGGAAAGAGTGACCTGGCTAACAGGAGATAAAGAAGGGGAAAGTAACTGTTTCAGTACCCTTGGTCAGCCCACCCCAAGCATGAAAATAAACCTTCAAATCATAATACCCATAAATTCAAACAGGAAACTAAAACACAAAACTGTATCAGACAAATTTTCCTTCATTTCAAAGAAAAATTACAGTTTAGGACGTCCCTGGTGGTCCAGTGGTTAGGACTCCACACTTCCCCCTGCAGGCAGTGTGGGTTCCATCCCTGGTCAGGGAACTAAGATTCCACAGGCCACATGGTGTGGCCAAAAGAAAGAAAAACCACAGCTTACACAAAAGTTAGGTAGGGAAAAAACCACAACATCTATTACATAGGTTAAAAAGTATTGTGCAATTTGAACATGTGATGAAAAAAAATATATAGAAAATAGCCCCAATGGCAAATATTCATCTACCTTCTGGGACAGTAACAGAGGACGAAACCACTCAGAAAGAGTCCCCTCCCTCATATTCCTCCCGAGAAAATGAATAGTCATCAGAGGCAAATGGCAATTAGCAGCACCAAGAGCTGACCTGACACTCAGAAGAGAACGGACCTCCTCGTGGATTTCAGATTTTGAGGACTCCACACAGAAACGTCTCTAGTAACAGCAAATTATAGAAATAATAACTCCTAAAACCAGTCTTGACTTTAATCTGGCAACCTCCGTTGGGTCCATGGCAGCCACACACGTTTTATGGATGGCAGCATTTTCCAACATTCCTCTTATTTCAGAAATGCCATATAAATGATTTTCAAACTGTTGGTACCAAACCAAACTTGGGTCCACATGCAGTAAAGCCAGTCTACTGACACAGGCTGTGGTGGAGAAAGGCACAGGGTTTATCCCAGAGCACCAAGGGGTTTGGGCCTTTTAAGCACTGCCTACCTGGCCTCCTTTTCATACTGTCCAAGTCAAAGCTATGGTTTTTCCAGCAGTCATGTACGGATGGGAGAGTCAGACCATAAAGAAGGCTGAGGTCCGAGGAATAAAGGCTTTCAATCTGTGGTGTTGGAGATACTCTTGAGAGTCCCTGGGATTGCAAAGAGACCAAACCAGTCAATCCTAAAGGAAATCAACCTTAAATATTCATTGGAAGGACTGATGATGAAGCTGAAGTTTCTATTCTCTGGCCACGTAATGAGAAGAGCCGACTCATTGGAAAAGACTCATTGGTAAAGACTGTAAGCAAAAGAAGAAGAAGGAGACAGAAGATGAGATGGTCAGAGTATCACTGACTCAATGGACATGAATTTGAGCAAACTCCTGGAGAGAGCAGAGCACACAGCAGCCTAGGCAGGCTGCTGGCCATGAGGGTCCACAGAATCGGACGTGAGTAAAAAGAGCAAAAACAAGCTGTCAGGTAAGTAAGAAAGATTATGTACCTCACCTCCCAACAAAATAAAAAAATTACTTAAATGTGGTTTCCCTTGTTCATTAGGAAACTGCTATTTCTATAGTACTTTAATAGTATTTCTGCAGTACTACTTCTACGGTACTTCCAGGCCATGTACATGGATCACACCATTTAATCTTCAAAATAACCCTAAAAATAGAGGAAATGGAAATTTATGTAAAATAAAAGTAATCAAAAATTTTGAAGAAGCAAATAAAATCAAGCAAATATTCTTGATGAAATAAATGAAAATGTGAGAAAAGGGATGTGCGATAAATAGGATTAAAGGATTAATTTTGAAGGTTCGTTCAACAATCTCTTGAAAAGGTACAGATAAAAGTTTTTTTAAAGTACAGCCATGAAAATCCTTCCAGACCCCAGGGGATGAGGCATAGTAACAGAGACTAAAAGAGGTTTAACATTAATGAACAGCGATAGTGGTAACGAACCCGCCTGCCTATGAAGGAGATGTAAGAGATGTGGTTGATCCCTGGCTCGGGAAAATCCCCTGGAAGAGAGCATGGCAACCCACTCCAATGTTCTTGCCTGGAAAACCCCATGGACAGAGAAACCTGGCCGGTTACAACCCACAGGGTCACAGACAAACACTGAAACGACTTCACACACACACACACACACACACACCACACACACACACATAAATATATTACATATATATATATGACACATATATGTTTAAAAAAACAAAAAATGAGTTTCATGATGAACAACCCCGCTGCTACACTAGCACGTAAGATTGAAAATAGTAATCTTAAGAGAGCGCTTAAGATCATGAACTCCTTATTGCCAAATTCAGATTTAAACTGAAGAAACTACAGAAAACTACTAAACCATTCAGGAATGATCTAAATCAAATCCCTTACAGTAATAGGGTGGAAGTGACAAATAGATTCAGGGCATTAGAATCTGATAGAGTGCCTGAAGAACTATGGATGGAGGTTCATGACAGTGTACAGGAGGCAGGGATCAAGATCATCCCCAAGAAAGAGAAATGCAAAAGGGCAAAATGGCTGTGTGAGGAGGCCTTACAAATAGTTGAGAAAAGAAGAAGATAAGAAAGCCCTCCTCAGTGATCAATGCAAAGAAACAGAGGAAAACAACAGAATGGGGAAGATTAGAGATTCCTTCAAGAAAATTAGAGATACCAAGGGAACATTTCATGAAAAGATGGGCACAATAAAGGACAGAAATGGTATGGACCTAACAGAAGCAGAAGATAGTAAGAAGAGGTGGCAAGAATACACAGAAGAACTGTACAAAAAAGATCTTCATGACACAGATAATGATGGTGTGATCACTCATCTAGAGCCAGACATCCTGGAGTGCAAAGTCAAGTGAGCCTTAGGAAGCATCACTAGGAACAAAGCTAGTGGAGGTGATGGGATTCCAGCTGAGATATTTCAAATCCTAAAAAATGACGCTCTTAAATTACTGCACTCAATATGACAGCAAATTTGGAAAACTCAGCCATGGCCACAGAACTGAAAAAGATCAGTTTTCATTCCAATCCCAAAGAAAGCCAATGCCAAAGAATGTTCAAACGACTGCACAATTGCACTCCTCTCACATTCTAGCAAAGTAATGCTCAAAATTCTCCAAGCTACGCTTCAACAGTACATGAACTGAGAACTTACAGATGTTCAGGCGGATTTAGAAAAAGCAGAAGAACCAAAGATCAAATTGCCAACATCCATTGGATCATAGAAAAAGCAAGAGAATTCGAGAAAAACATTTCCATCTGCTTAATTACGCTAAAGATCACAACAAACTGGAAAATTCTTGAAGAGATGGGAATACCAAACCACCTGACCTGCCTCCCAAGAAATCTGTATGCAGGTCAAGAAGCAAGTTAGAACCAGACATGGAACAGATTGGTTCAAAATTGGGAAAAGAGTATGTGAAGGGTGTATATTGTCACCATGCTTATTTAACTTACATGCAGAGTACATCATTTAACTTACATGCAGATTACATCATGCGAAACGGTGGGTTGAATGAAGTTCAAGCTAGAATCAAAATTGCCAGGATCAACAATCTCAGATATGCAGATAACACCACGCTTATGGCAGAAAGCAAAAAGGAACTAAAGCGGCTCTTGATGAAGTGAAAGAGGAGAGAGTGAAAGTTAGCTTAAAGCTCAACGTTCAGAAAACTAAAATCATGGCATCCGGTCCCATCACTTCACAGCAAATAGATGTGAAAACAATGGAAACAATGATAGACTTTATTTTCTTGGGCTCCAAAAACAGCTTTTTTCCAGTACAGAGACAGAGCCAAGCCTACTTCAAAGACAATATCATAACATAGTGGAAAAAAAATCTCATTTAACTACCAAAGTCACATAACCTTCTTCCTTAGAATTTTAAATAGAAACGAAACCACTCAGACGGCGTTTTCTCCCTCTCACTCTCCCAAACGGGAGAGAAGAACGATCATCAACGGCCAATGGCAGCTGCAACAGGCAGCACCATAAACGCCTACTTCACGCTCAGGAGAAAACGCTGCGCCTCTTCCTCGTGGTTTCGGGTGCTCTACACGATCAGAGAAACTTCTCTAGTAACCAACTATAGAAATGATCCCTGAAAGTATAGTCTTAGCCTCCACCCACAGCCACTGCTGGGTCTGCGGGAGCCGCTCACTTTTTAGTGACGGCCACATTTGTGTCGCTCCCTCGCCTCCTCACAAACATTTTCCATATTCCATCCCGTACCTCGGTAAAAACGGCAAACTTCAAAATATCATATTCGCTCAGAAATAGCCCAGAAACACGTCAAAGCCGCAGTACGTCTCATTAGCATACGGCTTCCTGGCACCCAATCACAGGCGGCCGCTTCCGACGCTACTCCAGCCTGCCGTCGCCCCAGCCACCGCATCCCCAGCCCTGCACCCAGGCAGGGTCGCCGCCCTCCTCTGCAGGCCGAGCACACGCTTCCTGCCACGGGTCCACGTGGACGGCCTCTGCCTGCTGAAGTCCGCCTGCTTGGAGAGGCCAGATTTTCCTTTGTCTTGAAAGAGAGGTGGGAGCGAGGAGGGAGGAAAAAAGACACAGAGAACTAGTCTCAGTTCAGTTCAGTTCAGTCGCTCAGTCGTGTCCAACTCTGCGACCCCATGAATCGCAGCACGCCAGGCCTCCCTGTCCATCACCAACTCCCGGAGTTACTCAGACTCGGGCCTATCGAGCAGTGATGCCATCCAGCCATCTCATGCTCTGTAATCCCTTTCTCTACCTGCCCCCAATCCCTCCCAGCATCAGAGTCTTTTCCAATGAGTCAACTCTTCGCATGAGGTGGCCAAACTACTGGAGTTTCAGCTTTAGCATCATTCCTTCCAAAGAAATCCCAAGGCTGATCTTCAGAATGGACTGGTTGGATCTCCTTGCAGTCCAAGGGACTCTCAAGAGTCTTCTCCAACACCACAGTTCAAAAGCATCAATTCTTCGGTGCTCAGCTTTCTTCACAGACCTCTCACATCCATACATGACCACTGGAAAAACCTTAGCCTTGACTAGACAGACCTTTGTTGGCAAAGTAATGTCTCTGCTTTTGAATATGCTATCTAGGTTGGTCATAACTTTTCTTCCAAGGAGTAAGCGTCTTTTAATTTCATGGCTGCAGTCCCCATCTGCAGTGATTTTGGAGCCCCCAGAAACAAAGCCTGACACTATTTCCACTGTTTCCCCATCTATTTCCCTAAAGTGATGGGACCAGGTGCCATGATTGTCGTTTTCTGAATGTTGAGCTTTAAGCCAACTTTATCACTCTCCACTTTCACTTTCATCAAGAGGCTCTTTAGTTCCTCTTCACTTTCTGCCATAAGGGTGGTGTCATCTGCATATCTGAGGTTATTGATATTTCTCCCGGCAATCTTGATAACTGTGCTTCATCCAGCCCAGCTCTTCTCATGATGTACTCTGCATAGAAGTTAAATAAGCAGAGTGACAATATACAGCCTTGACGTACCGTACTCCTTTTCCTATTTGAAACCAGTCTGTCGTTCCATGTCCCGTTCTAACTGTTGCTTCCTAACCTTCATACATATTTCTCAGGAGGCATGCCAAGTGGTCTGGTATTTCCATCACTTTAGGAATTTTCCACAGTTTATTGTGATCCACACAGTCAAAGGCTTTGGCATAGTCAATAAAGCAGAAATAGATGTTTTTCTGGAACTCTCTCTTTTTTTTTTTTTTTATGATCCAGCTGATGTTGGCAATTTGATCTCTGGTTCCTCTGCGTTTTCTAAACCAGCTTGAACATCTGAAATTTCATGGTTCACGTAACTGCTGAAGCCTGGCTTGGAGAATTTTGAGCATTACTTTGCTAGTGTTTGTGATGAGTGCAATTGTACGGTTGTTTGAGCATTCTTTAGCATTGTCTTTCCTTGGGATTGGAATGAAAACTGACCTTTTCCAGTCCTGTGGCCACTGCTGAGTTTTCCAAATTTGATGGCATATTGAGTGCAGCACTTTAACAGCATCATCTTTTACGATTTGAAATACCTCAGCTGGAATTCCGTCACCTCCACTAGCCCACTTGACTTCACATTCCAGGATGTCTGGCTCCATCGTGATTATCTGGGTCATGAAAATCTTTTTTGCACAGTTCTGTGTATTCTTGCCACCTCTTCTTACTATCTTCTGCTTCTGTTAGGTCCAGACCATTTCTGTCCTTTATTAAGCCCATCTTTGCATGATTGTTCACTTGGTTATCTCTAATTACTTGAAGAGAGCTCTAGTCTTTCCCATTCTATCTTTGCACTGATCACTGAGGAAGGCTTTCTTATCTGTCCTTGCTATTCTTTAGAACTCTGCATTCAAATGTGTACATCTTTCCTTTTCTCCTTTGCTTTAGGCTTCTCTTCTTTGTACAGTTATTTTAAGGCCTCCTCAGACAGCCATTTTGCTTTTTTGCATTTCTTTTTCTTGGGGATGGTCTTGCTTCCTGTCTCCTGTACAATGTCACAAACCTCCATCTATAGTTCATCAGTCACTTATCAGATCTAGTCCTTTAAATCTATATCTCACTGCCACTGTATAATTGTTAGGGATTTGATTTAGGTCATATCTGAATGGTCTAGTGATTTTCCCTACTTTCTTCAACGTAAGTCTGAATTTGGCAATAAGTAATCATGATCTGAGCCACAGTCAGCACCCAGTCTTGTTTTTGTCAACTGTATAGTTTCTCCATCGTTGACTGCAAAGAATATAATCAATCTGATTTCGGTGTTGACCATCTGGTGATTTTCATGTGTTCAACACACAGTTGTGGATGTGACTGGTGATGGAATCAAGATCCGATGCTGTAAAGAGCAATACTGCATAGGAACCTGGAAAGTTAGGTCTAAGAATCAAGGCAAATCAAACAGGAGGTGGCAAGAGTGAATGTTGACACTTTAAGAATCAGCAAAATGGACTGGAACAGGGGAATTTAACTCAGATAATCATTGTATCTACTACTGTGGGGAAGAATCCCTTAGAAGAAATGGAGTAGCCATCATAATCAACAAAAGAGTCCAAAATGCAGTACATGGATGCAATCTCAAAAACGAAAGAATGATCTGTTTATTTCCAAGGCAAACCATTCAATACCACAGTAATCCAAGTCTATACCCCGAACTAGTAATACTGAAGAAGCTAAAGTTAAAAGGTTGTATGAAGAAAAACCCAAGTAAGATGGTAGGTGCTGCAAGAGGGAATCAGAGGGCAGACACACTGAAACCATACTCACAGAAAACTAGTCAATCTAATCACACTAGGACCACACCCTTGTCTAACACAATGAAACCAAGCCATGCCTGCGGGGCAACCCAAGATGGGTGGGTCATGGTGGAGAGGTCTGACAGAATGTGGTCCACTGAAGAAGGAAATGGCAAGCCACTTCAGTATTCTTGCCTTGAGAACCCCATGAACAGTATGAAAAGGCAAAATGATAGGATACCAAAAGAGAAACTCCCCAGGTTGGTAGGTACCCAATATGCTACTGGAGATAAGTAGCAAAATAACTCCAGACAGAATGAAAGGATAGAGCCAAAGCAAAAACAATACCCAGTTATGGAAGTGACTGGTGATAGAAGCAAGATCCGATGCTGTAAAGAGCAGTATTGCATAGGAACCTGGAATGTCAGGTCCATGAATCAAGGCAAGTTGAAAGTGGTCAAACAAGAGATGGCAAGGGTGAACGTTGACATTCTAAGAATCAGCGAACTAAAATGGACTGGAATGGGTGAATTTAACTCAGATGACTATTATATCTACTACTGCGGGCAGGAATCCCTCAGAAGAAATGGTCAACAAAAGAGTCTGAAATGCAGTACTTGGATGCAATCTCAAAAACGACAGAATGATCTCTGTTCGTCTCCAAGGCAAACCATTCAATATCACAATTATCCAAATCTATGCCCCAACCAGTAATGCTGAAGAAGCTGAAGTTGAACGGTTTTATGAAGACCTACAAGATCTTTTAGAACTAATACCCAAAAAAGATGTCCTTTTCATTATAGGGGACTGGAATGCAAAAGTAGGAAGTCAAGAAACACCTGGAGTAACAGGCAAATTTGGCCTTGGAATGCGGAATGAAGCAGGCCAAAGACTAATAGAGTTTTGCCAAGAAAATGCACTGGTCATAGCAAACACCCTCTTCCAACAACACAAGAGAAGACTCTACACATGGACATCACCAGATGGTCAACACCGAAATCAGATTGATTATATTCTTTGCAGCCAAAGATGGAGAAGCTCTATACAGTCAACAAAGACAAGACCGGGAGCTGACTGTGGCTCAGATCATGANTACTCAACTTTCTTCACAGTCCAACTCTCACATCCATACATGACCCCTGGTAAAACCATAGCCTTGACTAGACCTTTGTGGGCAAAGTAATGTCTCTGCTTTTGAATATACTATCTAGGTTGGTCATAACTCCTTCCAAGGAATAAGCGCCTTTTAATTTCATGGCTGCGGTCACCATCTGCAGTGATTTTGGAGCCCCAAAACATAGTCTGACACTGTTTCCACCGTTTCCCCATCTATTTCCCAATTTGTTCATCAGTTCAGTTCAGTTCAGTTGCTCAGTTGTGTCGGACTCTTTGCAACCCCATGAATCGCAGCACGCCAGGCCTCCCCGTCCATCACCAACTCCCAGAGTTCACTCAGACACATCCATCGAGTTGGTGATGCCATCCAGCCATCTCATCCTCTGTCGTCCCCTTCTCCTCCTGCCCCCAATCCCTCCCAGCATCAGAGTCTTTTCCAATGAGTCAACTCTTCACATCAGGTGGCCAAAGTACTGGAGTTTCAGCTTTAGCATCATTCCTTCTAAAGAAATCCCAGGGCTGATCTCCTTTAGGATGGACTGGTTATACACATGGGCAATTGTGCCTGAAGCTAGAGAATGCTAACACCCGTCCATCACCAACTCCCAGAGTTCACTCAGACACATCCATCGAGTTGGTGATGCCATCCAGCCATCTCATCCTCTGTCGTCCCCTTCTCCTCCTGCCCCCAATCCCTCCCAGCATCAGAGTCTTTTCCAATGAGTCAACTCTTCACATCAGGTGGCCAAAGTACTGGAGTTTCAGCTTTAGCATCATTCCTTCTAAAGAAATCCCAGGGCTGATCTCCTTTAGGATGGACTGGTTATACACATGGGCAATTGTGCCTGAAGCTAGAGAATGCTAACTTGTAACAACAACTTTTCAGTTAGTGACATTGCAGGATCTGTTTAAACTGGGTTAGATTGACTTTCCAGTCCCTAAACCATCATTTCCACACTGAAATAGTAACAAAGAATCTGTAGTGGAGCTTGAAAGTCCTGATGTCTGTTCAGTGACTTCCTTCAAGAAGGAGTGCTTCAGAAGCTGAACAGCAGAGGGTCGCTCATGCTGGTCCCTAAGAAGGCAAAAACACATTAGAATATGCACCCAGCAACGTGCCTGCCAACTACATCTACTTGACTCAAAATACCTACTGTAACAGTGGAAGTACAACCTATGCCCATCAGACAGACTTGGGTTGAGTCCAGACTCCAGATTTTAGCTGTGTGATCTTAAACCAGGGACTCCAACTCTTCTCTCATGTTATCCCCATGTTACTGATAACATGGGGATAACAACACCTAACTCATTGGGACAATTTTTTTTTAATGTATATACAGCTTTTAAAGTGTAACATAGTAATAATATAAAAATTACTACCTGATTCAAAACCAGTCCCTACATTTCATAGTACTTTTGTTCAATTTGTTGGGGGTATAATTTATACACAGTAAAATACACTTTTAGATGTACAGTTTAATGCACTTTTAGTTAGCATGAAATTTATTTTTAAATTTAGAGGGATCCAGGATTGAAAAGCCCTTTAGAAGTAGACATTTAAATATGCTTTGGGGGGTGGTGGGGAAAAAATAAATAAATAAATATGCTTTGGTGATTAATTTAAATAACCCCATTTGGGGTACTCTTGGATGAGCATAAAGGGAGACAGTTTCTTAATTACCAGGTGGCGCGAATGGTAAAGAACCCGCCTGCCAGTGCCGGAGACATAAGAGATGCAGATTTGAATGCTGGGCTGGAAAGATCCACTGTAGAAGGAAATGACAACCCACTCCAGTATTCTTGCCTGGAGAATCCCATGGACAGAGGAGCCTGGTGGATTACAGTTCATAAGGTCGCAAAGAGTAGGATATAACTGAAGCAACTTAGTACACATGTGGCTTGGGTTTTTTTCCCTTGCCTCAAGAAATCAAAATGGGGAGGTATGTTCAAGTGGGAGGGGACATAGTTAAACCTATGGCTGATTCATGTTGATGTTTGGTAGAAAACAATGCAATACTGTAAAGCAATTATGCTTCAATTAAAATAAATTTAATAAAACGCTTTTGACAATGAACTGGTCAATGAACTAATGAACTGGTCAATAGTTTTCTGCAATAAATTATTCCTTGGGCATCTTTTGATTAAATTTGCTATCTTGATCATTTTGGAAGCAAATGACCACGAAGAACACCCCAGGTGAAAATGAAAATAAAAGTAAAATACTTTTAAAAGAAAGTGATCATGAATGATTCTTAAATAAAAAATCTCTTCCCTTCCAGAGGCTCTTTCTCCAGTCTTCAAAATATGCAGAAATTTCCTCTCCAAAATGTCCTTAAATGACCATCATTTCTAGCTGCCATCCTATTTCTTCTATTCCTGCCAAATTTCTCTAAGTTGGGCAAGTCCCAATAACTTGTTTTGAATATTCACTATCCTAAATCTTTACTCTTTGGCCTACTTATCTCCCTACAAATTGTCCTTTTAAAATTAATCCTGACCAGGAAGGACTTTCCTGGCAGTCCACTGGTTAAGATTCTGTGCATCCAGTGCAGGGGGGTACTGGTTTGATCCCTGGTCAGGGAAGTAAGATCCAACGTGCTGCTAAAAAATTGAAAAAAAAAAAAAAAAAAAAAGTAGTCCCTGTGAAACTAAGCATAACCTTCTCCTTACCAGATTTAATGAGCTCAGCCTCCTTGTCATTTCTGTAGCACTTGAAGTATTCACTACCCTGCTTCTTTCTGAAACAATGTCTGCTTGGTCTTAAGAGAAACTGTTCTGTTTATTCTGCCCCCACGGGGCAACTCCCCTCCCTCCCTTTCTTCCAGTTGAGTACTAGAATTAGTTCTATGCATACTGTGTTATCTTCTCCCATGAGAATTTTCAAAAACATTTTTCTCAGCCCTCTAATTTTTTCATGATTATAGCTACCAACCTTTTGATTTTCAAATACATATCTCCAATGTTCACTGCTTTCCTGAGCAACAATTCCATAGCTTCAAATATTTCTTTCAGCTTCCTCCACTGTTCCTCATTCACAACTTTCTATTGTTTCTCCCATTATCCAGTTAAAAACCATGAGATCGTATCATCATCATCACCAAGTCCTGATTCACCTTCCTCTAAAATGTCTTGGAATCCCCTTTACACTCCCACTGCTTCCATTACCATCAAAGTCCAAGCTCTGAATTCCAGAACGGCCTCCATTCGAGGTCCCTCTACAGAACCAGCTACCTGACCTTCCTCCCCAAAGACCTTTCTTTTCATGGCGTCCTTTACCTCAAATTCTTTGCAGTTCCCTACTCGCCACTGCCTATTGCAACAAAGTTAAACTCCTTGGCCTGACTCCCCAGAATTTCTGAAACTTGCCTATAGTAGTACCCCATCATTCTTCTGACTGCTTCCCAAAATTCATTTGTTATATTCAGTCTTTGTTCCTAGTTTTTAACCTGATCATCTCTGCTTGTGAATCTTTGAGTGCCTTTCCCTTTTGAATATCCACACCTCCAAGGAGTTATTTTCATAGACAACAGGCAAGATTCTAGAGTCCTTAGGGTCTTTGGCATAGAATTTCAGGAGATAATTATATGCTTGCATGACACTCATTAGGTAAGGTGTATTAACATTCTCCCATGGGTTATTAATGGTGGAGCCCTAATTATGTACTCCATGCTATGCTAAGCAATTACACACACTGTTTCACTTAACCTTCACAACAACCTTGTTAATTGATTATGAGTTGTGTATTGCTTAGTTTATGAAGCAATGGTTCAAAAGGAAAGTAAAAAAAAAAAAAAATTCCACCCTTTCTCTTTAAAGCTGTTTGTGTGTATAACGAGAACTTGAAAAAAAATAAGAGTAGCAAGCAGTTGTTGTGGATCAATGATAGATCATTGTTCAATTCAGAAGAAAGTAACCACAGTAGTTTTAAGAGGTAAGACCAATCTCCCAAACTAGTACTGGTCCATATGATATTCCTAACACATTTGTGTCCCTTTTGTGAGGTGTTTTGGCAGACAGGAAGGGGCAGCTCTGTGCCCACAGCTCTGCCTGCAAATCCATCCTGGGATACCTAGGGCATCTCTGCATTGGGGATGCCCAGAACTGTACCCCTCCTCCCCAACCCTGGAGTATGTGGTGCTGTCCTAGCCTCTGTGATTCCCTGAAATCAACCAGGTCAGGCTGATTGATATACAGGTGCTGAAAGAGGAAGACAGAGGGGCTAAGAGAGACACATTCATCGGCAGACAGAGAGATCTTTGGGTTCTGAATATTCATTAACAATGACAAAATGAACTCGTTCTGGGAGGGAGCTGGAGGTAGCCATATATGTTTGCTGAAATCTGGGACACTAGAATTTTTCATCTAGGAATAAGAAAGCATATCTCTTTGAAAGGCAAGAATTTGTGTTTGGGTATCAGGCCTTCCTTATCCTGCACGTGCAGCTCAGTGCTGAGCCTCCTCGATGCTGTTTTACATTAAGAGTAGGTAGATGGGCTTGAGCACCCTTGCCCTTCTCTTCAGCTCTCCTCCACCATACCCATACATGCATAGAGATATACACACTAACCAAAGCCATCTCTCTGCCTTTCTGCTTTATTCTTTGAAATAAGATTTCATGTAAGCAGAGAGTACCTGGCTAAGTAAAGTTTGAAAACAACACAAGTGGGTAGTCTCTCAGCTCCCTTACAGTCCTAACATTTTAACCAGAATTTTATTCCATAAATACCAGGAAGCTTCAGAGCAGGAGAAAATAGGTGACCTTCTGGGACTTTTCTGCTTCTCCAAACACTACCCACTTGATGCTTGAAATACTTCAATTAGAGATTTGTTCCAAACTGTTTCCTCTCACTTTAAATGCAGGTGTTTCTAGGGGAATAATACATTAAATCTGTCAATCATCGATTAATCAATTCATGTCATTTCCTTGATATGAATGAATTTTTCACATACTTCCCTGAGAGCTGGTTTTAGGAAGGAATGAGAACACTGGTTCCCAAAAAGGGGAGGGAAGCTAAGCACAGATGATGCCATTTCACCATGGCTAGTCCTTGGGAAGATGTCTCTTTGGTAAACAGATCTTGCAAATAAATAGCAATTCTTGCACATCCTTGATTTGAGCAAGTACTGTCTGGATTTGATAAGACATTTAATTGAGACACTTCCCACTTGAAACATTACCCCCACACCCTGGTACAACACAGAACACATCACCCAATGTAGCTATTCATGATTCTTTTCAGAGCCAAATCACTCCCCACTTGATTTTGTAACCTGAGCAGAGCTAAAAATGGTCCATAAATCTCAGGGGAAATGTCAACTGCTTGGAATCTCTGGGGATTTATCCTCATTTCTTGCTTTCAGTTTCTTACCTGGTGAGGCATACACGCACAAAGTCTGCTGCGTTTTCTGAGAAGCAATCTGGTAAAGGAGGCATCAGCCCTCGGTGTGCACCAATGTAAAACATGGCTGCCATCCTGTCCATGGAAGCCAGTGGAGGCTTCCCGGTGGCCATCTCAAACACAGTGCAGCCAATGCTCCAGATGTCTGACTTCCGTCCATAGCCAGACTCATTGATGACTTCTGGGGCCATCCAATATGGAGTCCCATGCATGGACTTGAGCATGTCACTGTGGGTGCCATTTAGGCCAGCCCAGGCCAAACGCTTGGCACAGCCAAAGTCAATCAGCTTTATGATTCCAGTTGGCATAAGCATAACATTATTTCCTTTGATATCTCTATGCACCACACAGTTCTCATGGAGATAAGCAACACCTTGCAGAATTTGTTCTGTATATTTACAGAACACCATCTCAGGCAATGGCCCAAAACGGTTTATAATACTAGAGATGGAGCCACCAGGAACAAACTCCATGAAAATGCTTAAGATGTTTTCCTCCAAGCATGTCCCCAAATAGGCCACAATGTTGACATGTTTCAAGGCTTTCAGCAAATCGACTTCTTCCTGCAGTTTCTGATATTCTTTTTCAGTAGCTAATTTATCAGAGGTATCCAAAGCCACCTGTTTTACAGCTATTAGCTGTCCTTGGCTAGTAAGACCACAATATACCTAGAAGCAAACCAATACCTTATTATTAAAGATAAAACGGTGACTCATTCACAAAATGCCTCCAAACCCTGGTTTTTCTCTAAGATAATACATCCTTATGTAAATGTGAAGTATTATACTTAAACAAATTGAAAGTTGCAGGGAAGCAAAGATTGGGATAAGTAGCATGGTGAATGCATATCATAATACCTTAGGTTCAGTCATCTCTAGCAATCTGTGCAAATATTGAATGGTTGGCCAAAAAGTTTGTTCAGGTTTTTCCATACCGTCCTACTGAAAAACCCAAACAAACTTTTTGGTCAACCCAATACCATATACAGTGCTTGGGCTTTTAAAAAAAATTTTTGGAGTAATAATTTTTATTGGACTGTAGTTGATTTACAATATTGTGTTAGTTTCAAGTGTACAGCAAAGTGAATCAGCTATGCATATACATATATCCCAAATGGCAACCCACTCTTGTGCTCTTGCCTGGAGAATCCCAGGGACAGAGGAGCCTAGTGGGCTGCTGTCTATGGTATCGCACAGAGTCGGACATGACTGAAGCGACTTAGCAGCAGCAGCTGGGACTTTAGATGGTATTTTATGCAATTCACAAAATATAAGAAATATCTTTTGTTTTTGCTTCTTGGCAATGGCTCTCCCAACTTTGGGTAACATAACTTGAATTGTTGAACAAAAAGACCTCTTTCCCACAGGACTTGATCCTCAGAGAAGGAGAGGCGAGAAATACAATGAGCGCCAAAAAATTGATGCTTTTGAACTGTGGTGTTGGAGAAGACTCTTGAGAGTCCCTTGGACTGCAAGGAGATCCAACCCGTCCATTCTGAAGGAGATCAGCCCTGGGATTTCTTTGGAAGGAATGATGCTAAAACTGAAGCTCCAGTACTTTGGCCACCTCATGCGAAGAGTTGACTCATTGGAAAAGACTTTGATCCTGAGAGGGATTGGGGGCAGGAGGAGAAGAGGACAACAGAGGATGAGATGGCTGGATGGCATCACCGACTCAATGGGCATGGGTTTGGGTGGACTCTGGGAGTTGGTGATGGACAGGGAGGCCTGGCGTGCTGCAGTTCATGGGGTTGCAAAGAGTTGGACACGACTGAGTGACTGAACTGAACTGAACCACCCCATGAAGCCTAAGAACGAGAGCCAAAAGGAGAGACAGAGAGGCCAGACTCTGATGACATTATTTGACCTCTGAAACCAGCTATGCCCTGAGTCAGACCTACTCCAGACCCTTCAGTTGCATGAAACAGTGGACATCCTTTTCTTCAAGCTGGTTTGGGTTGGGTTTCCTATTACTTCCAACTAAAAGATCTCTAAGTAAAAGTGTATATGGAATGGGGAGGGCAAACAGGAAGATTAGGGAGGGGTCGAGAAGGAATGGAGTTTTTCTATTTCAGCAAGCTTCCTGTTTCACTTACTGTGCCATATGCTCCCTTCCCGAGGATCTCACCCTTGGTCCACAGGATAGATTCTTCACACTTTAAACTATTTTCAGAAAATGTCTTCTTTTCATGTGAGCTGAAAAATCTCTCCTCTTTGTCATATCTCCTGAAGCCATTACTATATCTCTGGAAGAATGAGACAAAAAAAAAAAAATGTCATCATTACATTGAGTCCTTGGGACAGAGAGAAAGGGCAGATAGGAGAATCTTCCTTTTCTAACTTCGGACCAATCAGAGAAGGCCAAATGTGCACCCTTAACCAACCACATAGGAGGCCCCCTGTAGTTAACCGCCTGCCCCAACAACCTCCCCAGAACAACAGCCACCAATCAGGGCACACCTGAAGCCTTTTTCCACTAAAAATCTTTCTCACTCCTCTGCCTGCTTTTGCTGCTGCTGTTGCTAAGTCGCTTCAGTCGTGTCCGACTCTGTGCGACCCCATAGATGGCAACCTATCAGGCTCCCCCGTCCCTGGGATTCTCCAGGCAAGAACACTGGAGTGGGTTGCCATTTCCTTCTCCAATGCATGAGAGTGAAAAGTGAAAGTGAAAGTCCCTCTGTCATGCCCGACCCTTAGTGACCCCATGGACTGCAGCCCATCAGGCTCCTCCGTCCATGGGATTTTCCAGGCAAGAGTACTGGAGTGGGGTGCCATTGCCTTCTCCGCTGCCTGCTTTTGAGTCTCTACCAAATGCAAATGATGGTGGTTGACTCCTTTGCTATAATTAGCTCTGAATAAATAGCCTTTGCCTGTTCTATTTCCACAACACACACATATACACAAACACACACACATAAAACTTATACCTACAATTCCATACACATACACACATTTATACACAAACATATATACATATAGATACTCTCTCTCTTTTTTTTTTTTTATTTCAAGTGTACAGCAAAGTGAATCAGCTATGCATATACATATATCCCAAATGGCAACCCACTCTTGTGCTCTTGCCTGGAGAATCCCAGGGACAGAGGAGCCTAGTGGGCTGCTGTCTATGGTATCGCACAGAGTCGGACATGACTGAAGCGACTTAGCAGCAGCAGCTGGGACTTTAGATGGTATTTTATGCAATTCACAAAATATAAGAAATATCTTTTGTTTTTGCTTCTTGGCAATGGCTCTCCCAACTTTGGGTAACATAACTTGAATTGTTGAACAAAAAGACCTCTTTCCCACAGGACTTGATCCTCAGAGAAGGAGAGGCGAGAAATACAATGAGCGCCAAAAAATTGATGCTTTTGAACTGTGGTGTTGGAGAAGACTCTTGAGAGTCCCTTGGACTGCAGGAGATCCAACCCGTCCATTCTGAAGGAGATCAGCCCTGGGATTTCTTTGGAAGGAATGATGCTAAAACTGAAGCTCCAGTACTTTGGCCACCTCATGCGAAGAGTTGACTCATTGGAAAAGACTTTGATCCTGAGAGGGATTGGGGGCAGGAGGAGAAGAGGACAACAGAGGATGAGATGGCTGGATGGCATCACCGACTCAATGGGCATGGGTTTGGGTGGACTCTGGGAGTTGGTGATGGACAGGGAGGCCTGGCGTGCTGCAGTTCATGGGGTTGCAAAGAGTTGGACACGACTGAGTGACTGAACTGAACTGAACCACCCCATGAAGCCTAAGAACGAGAGCCAAAAGGAGAGACAGAGAGGCCAGACTCTGATGACATTATTTGACCTCTGAAACCAGCTATGCCCTGAGTCAGACCTACTCCAGACCCTTCAGTTGCATGAAACAGTGGACATCCTTTTCTTCAAGCTGGTTTGGGTTGGGTTTCCTATTACTTCCAACTAAAAGATCTCTAAGTAAAAGTGTATATGGAATGGGGAGGGCAAACAGGAAGATTAGGGAGGGGTCGAGAAGGAATGGAGTTTTTCTATTTCAGCAAGCTTCCTGTTTCACTTACTGTGCCATATGCTCCCTTCCCGAGGATCTCACCCTTGGTCCACAGGATAGATTCTTCACACTTTAAACTATTTTCAGAAAATGTCTTCTTTTCATGTGAGCTGAAAAATCTCTCCTCTTTGTCATATCTCCTGAAGCCATTACTATATCTCTGGAAGAATGAGACAAAAAAAAAAAAATGTCATCATTACATTGAGTCCTTGGGACAGAGAGAAAGGGCAGATAGGAGAATCTTCCTTTTCTAACTTCGGACCAATCAGAGAAGGCCAAATGTGCACCCTTAACCAACCACATAGGAGGCCCCCTGTAGTTAACCGCCTGCCCCAACAACCTCCCCAGAACAACAGCCACCAATCAGGGCACACCTGAAGCCTTTTTCCACTAAAAATCTTTCTCACTCCCTGCCTGCTTTTGCTGCTGCTGTTGCTAAGTCGCTTCAGTCGTGTCCGACTCTGTGCGACCCCATAGATGGCAACCTATCAGGCTCCCCCGTCCCTGGGATTCTCCAGGCAAGAACACTGGAGTGGGTTGCCATTTCCTTCTCCAATGCATGAGAGTGAAAAGTGAAAGTGAAAGTCCCTCTGTCATGCCCGACCCTTAGTGACCCCATGGACTGCAGCCCATCAGGCTCCTCCGTCCATGGGATTTTCCAGGCAAGAGTACTGGAGTGGGGTGCCATTGCCTTCTCCGCTGCCTGCTTTTGAGTCTCTACCAAATGCAAATGATGGTGGTTGACTCCTTTGCTATAATTAGCTCTGAATAAATAGCCTTTGCCTGTTCTATTTCCACAACACACACATATACACAAACACACACACATAAAACTTATACCTACAATTCCATACACATACACACATTTATACACAAACATATATACATATAGATACTCTCTCTCTTTTTTTTTTTTTTGGCTGTGCCACATATCTTGTGGCATCTTAGGTCCCCAATCAGGGATTGAACCAGAGCCTTCGGCAGTCTTAACCACTGGATTCCCAGGGAATCCCCCAAACCTTCTTTCTTACATACATGTCATGCACGCACAAGCATAACAAGCAAGTATGAAAGTCAAGACCAGCTGCAATAGACTGAAGATCCATGGTCCTCTAGACCCTTGCTACTCAAAGGAGAATCTGCAAACCAGCTCTATCAATATCCCATGGGAGCTTGTTAAACTTGCAGAATCTCAGACCTCAGACATATAGAATCAGTTCTACCTTTCAGCGTGATCCTCAAGAGATATGTATCCACAGTAAACCTTTAGAGGCCCTGCCCTTGGGAAATAAGTATCTTTGTAGAGCTTACACCAGGTTTTCCAACTGTTTGATCAGAACCAAAAATACTTTGTCTTGATCTCCTTCATGAGTTCTTAAAAATAAATGATGATGGTGATGTAGAGGCAGAGAGAAGGCCCTTAAGAATAAGAATGGCACAGGATCACCTTTCTTAGAAATGACCCCAGGTGCCTTCAAACGGCCACATGGGTTCCTCCTCCTCCCCAGCCTTTCATGTTTCTATTCAAACTGAAATTTAAGGACTGCTTGGAAATGAAAATCACAGAAGGTCAGCTTTTTATTCCAATTGCAGTGTAGGGTTATGGGCTGATTATATTTACCAGTTTGTTAGCTTTTCTTGAATGTGAACTGGCAGACTTGTAGACCCATCTCAGACACACAGGCGTGTACACATGTAGCCCTGTCTCCCACCCAAGCCTGGCAGCCTTTCTGCATCACTATCCACCTCCCGGCAGAGACCACGCTCACCATGAGGGTGAAGGTAGCCTTTTATGGCAAGGAATATTCCCACTGTATAGTGATTAAAAGTGTTGGGCTGGAATCAGGATGCCCCTCCCCACCGCTCACTCCCTGCGAGACTTTCTAAACCTCGATTTCTTCATCTGCAAAATGGAGACTTGTTATTACCTCCAGAACTGACCTCATGGAGCTGTTATAAAGATAGAAAGGAGACAGTACAATGTGTTTCACTCATGTGTGTCAAGTTCTCACCTTGTGTATTCTTCTGTTCGATTATTTAAAATAATTATTTCTGATCCTGAAAGAGCGTGATATAACCCTAGTTAGCATTTAGTGAATAATGTTTCAGCTAAACTGAATGCCTCTATTTTTAAAATTTAGGAGAAGATAAGACTTCCCTGGTGGTCCAGTGGTTAAGACTTCATACTCTTCCAAACCAGGGGGTGTGAGTTCTAATCCTGATCAGGGAGCTAAGATCCTGCATGCCGCAAGGTACAGCCAATAAACAAACTCCAAGTCTGTTGGGGTAGGTAAGAACAAGCAAACAAACAAAAACTTTCATCTTAAAAAAATTTAGTAGAACAAGAGGGTGATATACTTCAGTGAAAACTAAAGCAGGCATATCCCTACCACCTGTTAATATTCTTCTCCCAACTCCAATGCCAAATTTTTTTTAATGTATTCAGGATTATTGTTATATTTTCTTGAGAGCAATGGCTGTGTCTTGTACCCTATCATGTCTCCAGTTCTTATCCCAATACCAGGAACATAGGAGGCATCAATAATATTTTTGTCTTAAAGCAAACCATTTGGCAACAAATGCTCAAGTGCAGGGAATCTTTGAGAAAAGATCTTTCGTGTCTTCATATGTTTTTTGAACTAGATGGTGAGCTGCTTCAGGGGCTGTGTATCTCACATACCACTTAGAGTAATGCTTTACCCACAATTATCTCCCAGCTGTTAGCTGTTGATTGAAAATATCATCACCAAATATAATATCTACCTATTTTAGCAAGTAGTTTTGCTACAATAATGTGCCCAAAGTGATTCCAATGCAGTGTCAGTCTAGCTAAATTCTAGAAGTGAGGCAGCATAATGAAAACGGCATGAGAGTCAGGGGACCTGGATTCCAAACTTGCAACCAAACAATGAAACCTTGATGAAACTATTTAACTCCTCAGGGTTTCTGATTCCCCATTTGAAAATAAGGGGTTTGAAGCAGAGTGTCTCTGAGGTCCCTTCCCACTGCAGAGAATCTCTGATTATTAGTTATGTGATGTGCGGTGCTTAGTTGCAAAATTGTGTCTGACTCTTTGCAACCCCATGGACTATAGCCCGCCAGGCTCCTCTGTCTATGGAATTTTCCAGGCAAGAATACTGGAGTGGGTTGATAGGCCCTCCTCCGGGGGATTTTCCCAACCCAGGGATCAAACCCAGGTCTTCCGAATTGCATGCGGATTCTTTACTGTCTGAGCCACTAGGAAAGTCCAATTCTAGTTATACCAACCTGTACTTTGACATTTGTTGTCTCTCTACCTAATTCTTTCATGGTATTTCCTCTCTTGCTGAGGACAAAATCTTGGCTTTCAAGATCTGTTTCATCTGCCATTATTTGGCAAGAGTTGTTATCTTTCTCATCAAGAGCTAATAGTTCTGCAGCTAGACAACCTAAGAGTTCATCTGTCAATTCTTCATTCTTTACAGAGTCTAGAATTTTTGGGAAATTGAATCTGCATCATTTAAAGTTTTTCCAAGTGTTTGATATGGAATTGACTCATTAACTAAACTATCATGATCCAAAAACAGGGCCCAGTGTTGATATGCTTGAGAAGTTACACTTTCTTGTTTCTCTTGGGAAGAGAAAGTCCTGAGAGTTTTCGACTTATCTGAAAAACTATCAAAGTCTACATCGTTAGTTGAAATTTGGTTGGCATTTGTTTCACCGGGAGAGGCTACCTTCTGCTCTTCTTGCAGTACATGCATGTTGGAACTTTTCTCACTGGGTACTGCCCAGCTGTTTTCTGAAAGAACAAATGGGGTCCGGTGGCGTAGCTCTTCAAGTTGATGCAGATCTCTGAGGCTCGTGGCAGGTATCTGATTGTTAGAAATGTCTTCTTCGTCAGCAGACTCTTCCATAGAGACTTCTTCAACAACAGACAAATCTGAGACAGGAAAGAAATCATTCTGTTCAGTGAACTGCTCATGAGCCTGAACCAAGTTCATGGGCTGAACTTCATCTTTGGAAGATAGAAAGTCATTTCCTGAAGACTTCATCTGCCACCCTGGTTCTGAAATGCCATCACCATTTTCAGCATCTTGTAGGGTGCTACCTATAGCCTGGAAATCCTTTTCTTTAGAAATTAAACTTCTGTGCTTTTGTTTAATGCCAAGAGAAGATTTGGGGGGTTTAATATGTGGTCTTTTCTGAGAAAGTCTGTTTCGGGTATTGCTGCTCCTCTCACTGTGTGAAGATCGGCATTTACTGGTGATACATCTGCCTGATGGAGCTGAGCATATCTCTCGGTGATACTTGTTTTCATGCCGTTCAGCCTCTCGCATGTGACAATAAACGGGAGTTCCAAACATTTCATAGATTCCAGGCCCGTTCGCAGTTGAATCGATCTCTTTGAACATGTCACTATATTTCAGATCTAAGTAATTCAGTCTTGGCTCTGCTGGTTGAGCAGGGAGAGAAACAGAAGACTTTTTTATTCCTGGATTTTTATAGAGGCAAGGGATGATGGTTTTTTAGGTTTCAAAGCCTGGTAAGCAGATTGCTTCCTTTCTGTCTGGGGCATTCTCCTTTGAAACTTGGGTGGTTGCCAAGGTCTGGGATCCACAAGCCCCAAAGCAGGAAAAACCTGAGTTTTTATACTGGTTTTATGCATGGTAGTCTTCACGGAATCTTCAGTGGAAATCATGAAATTTTGAGGTGTCCTGTTACTAATCTTGGTCTTTGAATCTAACTTATTTCTCTGGATTTTCACCTTATGCCTGTCATTTTCTTGGTGTGCAAGTATGTTGAAGCTACTATTGCTACGAAGGATGCCCTTTCGTTTTTGGAGGCTTGGTTTGGTTATCGCTGGTTCCTTGGGAGTTTCATCTCCAGGGAAAGTGATGTGGATAAGAGGCACCGTCCCATTCATTTCTGGTTTGGTTGTTTCTGCTACTGATATTTTTGTGCTTGTGTCCTTGCTGCTATGATCTTCTGAAAGCTTTTCAATGGGGCCATCAGTGACTACATCGGACAAACTTTTAAGAACAGTGTAATCTTCTGCAATATGGTCTAGTTCAATTGCTTCACTTTTAAGTGCTGAAGCATTTTCTGAATCAGTTTTATCACTTTTAGTCCCTTCATCCTGGCTTAGACCTATATCTGATGGCAGGGCTTCTTGGAACTTGATTGGCTTGGTATATCCAACTTCTGCATCTTGTTCATAGTTTCTGGCTACTGAATCCTCTTTCTTTCCTGATGAAAGAGATGGAGCGTTCTCTTCTGCTCTTCTCAGTTCATTACCATGGCAGTCAATATCCTCTTCCCTATCTGTAGGAAAATTACCTTCCTTGAAATTCTCCAAGGACACTAAAGATTGTCTTTTTTCAAAGTGAGAGACTTCAGTGTTGACATATCCTTCTCTTTCCTTGGATTTTCTACTCACTTCCTTTTCCAGATGTTGTCTGTGATGGTGAGACTTCCAAAAAGAGCACATGTTTCTGGACCAAATAGAACCATCAAAGGATCTGAGAGTCTGATCTGCTACACCTTGAACGGTGCTTCCTTCTGCTTATTTGATGGTCTAAATTCATCAGATTGACTAATAGGCTCTGAGAGCTTAGGTATGAAAGATACGAGGTGTGGAATATTTCTTTCTCTTGCTTTTTGATCCTTGTGACTTAAGGGTATAGTAAGGAGACCAGATCTCATGGGCAGAGATGATAGTGGTGGCAGAGGGAACTAAAAGGAAAGAAAGAAAAATTAATGAATGTAGAAACACATATGCATTTCATGTTAACTGGTTTCAAGTAATGTGAAGAGATTTTAAAATTCTCTTTAGGAAGGGCTTTAAAGTACAAAGTTATCCTGGAGATCACAATTTTAAAAACTAAAATCTCATTCCTGGTGTTTTCTTAGGACCAAGGTAAGACAATACTTTTATAAACTAATATTAATATTAACATTACAAGATTCATGCTTATCTATTGAAAATAAAGTCTCTATCATGTAAATTATAAAACATTTACATTTTAAAAGATTTCTTTTGTCATTTCTGTTTACATTCTATTTTATTTCTACTTTGTATCTATTCTCTTTTCTGTTTACTTTCCATGGAATTTATCCAAAACTTAAAATCCCCACTTGCTGCTGCTGCTGCTGCTAAGTCACATCAGTCGTGTCTGACTCTGTGCGACCCCATAGACGGCAGCCCACCAGGCTCCCCCGTCCCTGGGATTCTCCAGGCAAGAACACTGGAGTGGGTTGTCATTTCCTTCTCCAATGCATGAAAGTGAAAAGTGAAAGTGAAGTCGCTCAGTAGTGTCCGACTCTTAGTGATCCCATGGACTGGAGCCTAGCAGGCTCCTCCGCCCATGGGATTTTCCAGGCAAGAGTACTGGAGTGGGTCACCAGTGCCTTCTCCAAAAATTCCCACTCAGAACAGCTTAAAATTGCTGTTACATTTATTTACTCTGTGATCATTCACAACTACTCCTCATCGCTTGGCTGAATGGTTTTGCTGAAGGTGGCCTATAAATCTGCCATGCTATACACTTGAAAGTTAGCTCTGGGACTTCCTGGATGGTCCAGTGGCTGGGCCACCGTACTTCCACTGCCAGGGGTGTGGGTTCGATCCCTGGTTGGGGAATTAAGTTCCCACATTCCTTGAAGTGTGGCCAAAAAATCTAAAAAGAGAAAGTTAGCTCACTAAATTTTTAAATTTTCCTTGGCCTTCCCAACTATTTTCAAATTCAGTTCAGTTCAGTCTCTCAGTTGTATCTGACTCCTTGTGACCCCTTGGACTGTAGCACGCCAGGCCTTCCCTATCCATCACCAACTCCCAGAGATTACTCAAACTCATGTCTAATTAATTTTCAAATTAAGCTAGTTTGTTCTTGCCTGGAGAATCCCAGGGACGAGGAAGCCTGGTGGGCTGCCATCTATGGGGTCGCACAGAGTCGGACACGACTGAAGCGACTTAGCAGCAGCAGCAGCATATTATTATCAGCCTGTAGAGGTCAGTGTAACCCAATATATAATATTCACCTTTTTGCTCAGTTAAGCTATAAACTCTACACGTTTCACTGTGGTCTTGTGTATATAGATTTGATACCCAATGATATAGCATAGAAAAGCATAGATCATGAGTGGTAATTAAGAGCTACATGACTAATTTTCATTCTGTTGCCACCCGCGTGTTAGAAGAAAGGAAAAGAAATCTGAGTAGAAATAGGCATTAAAAACAGGAGAGACAGTATAATTCCCCAATTTTATTGCCCACACGACTTCTCAAAATTAGAAGCAGATTCTTCCACTGCTTTAAACATCTCCCTAGTAGCAGCCTTTTTTTTTTTTTTTTTAGGCCAATGAACTTTTTTTTTTCAACACTAAGCAATATATATGTGTTTTCTCAAAGACTTATAGGATACAGAAGAGTCAGTTGGAGAACTGCAATGCTCTTTCAAAATGCTTTACTTACAAATGAGACAACCAGGAAAATCTTTCTACCATGGAAAAAGAAGCATCTAACTCTCAGTGGGTTAAAAAAAGAAAAATTAGGTATGTCCAAAAGAGCTACTCACTTCATTATTGGAGAACTATACCCAGAAAATATATATACATGTCAAGATATAATTTTCTCAGAAATTATTTGCTCCTCTATAAACTATCTGTGAGTTGTTGTTTTTCCAAGATTATATGTTGAGGATTTGGGTTCTGAGTTTTTTGATAGAATTTGTCTCTGACAAGATTCTTTGGTTTTAATTCATAAGTCAAAAATGCTCAAAATTACTCTTACCTCAGTTCTTCGGCTACTATACTTCATGTCAGAGATAGAAAACTCTGTAACAAGAAAAATAATAGTAATTATTATTAGGTATTCTTAGTAGCAGAGTGAACACAGTCAGCCCTGAGCCAGGGGATGTGGATGGAGTGATCCTGGCTCTGAGGTTTGAGGAAAAGTTGGTAAAATGAAGTTTTTCCAGATGTGATCTACATGGAAGTGGGTGCAGAATCACCACCCAAAACTACTGCCACTGTAGGGGGTGGTATCTTAACATACTGGTTTTTATATAAATACATGTTCTACATATGTTTTATATTTATAACATTTGTACACACATAGTGTGATATTTATTTATGTATTTTTTTTTATATTCTTTCTGGAAACACACACCCTCTGGATCAGAAAATAGAGCTTATCACCCATGAGTCATCCCAGTGCCAGTTTCTTGCACCTCACTTCCCTGCAAGCTGATGCAATGAGAACCAGATATTTCCCTGCACAGGTGGTGAGGTTGTACCATAGGAGGAGACCCTGAAATTATGAGACTCAGAGGTTACAGAGAGTGTTGGCCGTTCGATCCATCTTTCCCTTCCAAGAAAGAGAGACCTTTACCATGAAATGTATGCTAATGTCCCTAGGAGAAAGGGGAAATGTGCCTCTGAGTCTTGTTTGTTTGTTTCTTACCCTAGAAAGTTAAGCAAACAGCATTTGGCAAAATCAGCCTTGATCTTTCTGGAGCAATATCTTATGTCTAGTTTCCAAGCCATATTTGTCATTCAATCATTTTTTAAATTGGTCTCCCAATGCTTTTTACTCAGAAAACCCAGCTTCACAGAAATGTGAAAATATTTACGTATTATTGTCTCACAACTGTTGTTTGAACTCAAATATGGGATAGAGCATAAAGTCTGAAGGGGTGCAGGGAAAGGTGAGATGGAATTTACCAGGAAGGGTAAAACCTAGTTGTTTTCTTCTTAAGAAAACATCAGAATGGCCCCTAAAACACCACTCACCATCGCAGCTTAAAGCTGAAGCCAAAGGCTCCAAACATATTCAGGGGTGAAGCGAAAGTAGCTTAGTCATGTCCGACTCTTGGAGACTCCATGGGCTATACAGAATACTGGAGTGGGTAGCCTTTCCCTTCTCCAAGGGATCTTCCCAACCCAGGGATCGAACCCAGGTCTCCCACATTGCAGGCAGATTCTTTACCAGCTGAGCCACAAGGGAAGCCCAAGAATATTGGAGTGGGTAGAAGAAGGCACATAAATAGATGAAGTGGGGCAAGTAGGGATAGTGGTGAACTAAAATCATGTGCCCCAACCACTGGGGCATCCATTTCCCAGTCGCAGTTGGTGTTGTCCATTCCGGCTGGGTAATCCAGCGCTGCTAGATCTTCCGATTGCCAAGGGAAGCCACAGGGCTGGAGACTATGTGAAATCTCCCTGGCTTTCTTTTTAAAAATGCTCTGAAGGCAAAAAAAAAAATAAATATATATATATATATATATATATATATAATGTCTGTAGGTCCTTTTTTAGGCACAGGCTGCCATTTTGAAATTTCACTTCAAGAAATCTCTCTGAGATGCATCACAGGGAGAGAAGCCATTCTCAAGCAAAAAATGGTCACCTAAAAAGAAGATCCCAATAAGAAGGGGCGCAGGCATTCTGCTTAGCCACAACTGGCCAAAGAACCACCCCAATTCTTTATCCATTTATTCAGCCAATACTTATTGAGTTCCTATTGAGTAGCCAACACTGTCCCAGATGATGACAACATAATTGTGAATGACAGACTAAATTCTTGCCCTCATCAGTTCAGTTCAGTCGCTCAGTCGTGTCCGACTCTTGCGACCACATGAATTGCTGCACGCCAGGCCTCCCGGTCTATCACCATCTCCCGGAGTTCACTCAAACTCATGTCCATCTAGTCAGTGATGCCATCCAGCCATCTCATCCTCAGTCGTCCCCTTCTCCTCCTGCCCCCAATCCCTCCCAGCATCAGAGTTTTTTCCAATGAATCAACTCTTCACATGAGGTGGCCAAAGTACTGGAGTTTCAGCTTTAGCATTAGTCTTTCCAATGAACACCCAGGACTGATCTCCTTTAGACTGGACTGGTTGGATCTCCTTGCAGTCCAAGGGACTCTCAAGAGTCTTCTCCAACACCACAGTTCAAAAGCATCAATTCTTTGGAGCTCAATTTTCTTCACAGTCCAACTCTCACATCCATGCATGACCACAGGAAAAACCATAGCCTTGACTAGATGGACCTTTGTTGGCAAAGTAATGTCTCTGCTTTTGAATATGCTATCTAGGTTGGTCATAACCTTTCTTCCAAGGAGTAAGCGTCTTTAATTTCATGGCTGCAATCACCATCTGCCATGATTTTGGAGCCCAGAAAAATAAAGTCTGACACTGCTTCCACTGTTTGCCCATCTATTTGCAGTGAACTGATGGGACCAGATGCCATGATCTTTGTTTCCTGATTGTTGAGTTTTAAGCCAACCTTTTCACCCTCCTCTTTCACTTTCATCAAGAGGCTTTTTAGTTCCTCTTCACTTTCTGCCATAAGGATGGTGTCATCTGCATATCTGAGGTTATTGATATTTTTCGCAGCAATCTTGATTCCAGCTTGTGCTTCCTCCAGCCCAGCATTTCTCATGATGTACTCTGCATAGAAGTTAAATAAGCAGGGTGACAATATACAGCCTTGACATACTCCTTTTCCTATTTGGAACCAGTCTGTTGTTCCATGTCCAGTTCTAACTGGTGTTTCCTGACCTGCATACAGATTTCTCAAGAGGCAGGTCAGGTGGTCTGGTATTCCCATCTCTTGCAGAATTTTCCATAGTTTATTGTGATCCACACAGCAAAGGCTTTGGCATAGTCAATAAAGCAGAAGAGAGTTTTTCTGGAACTCTCTTGCTTTTTCGATGATCCAGGGGATGTTGGCAATTTGATCTCTGGTTCCTCTGCCTTTTCTAAAACCAGCTTGAACATCTGGAAGTTCACGGTTCACGTATTGCTGAGGCCTGGCTTGGAGAATTTTGAGCATTACTTTACTAGCATGTGAGATGAGTGCAATTGTGTGGTAGTTTGAGCATTCTTTGGCATTGCCTTTCTTTGGGATTGGAATGAAAACTGACCTTTTCCAGTCCTGTGGCCACTGCTGAGTTTTCCAAATTTGCTGGCATATTGAGTGGAGCACTTTCACAGCATCATCTTTCAGGATTTGAAACAGCTCAACTGGAATTCCATCACCTCCACTAGCTTTGTTTGTAGTGATGCTTTCTAAGGCCCACTTGACTTCACATTCCAGGATGTCTGGCTCTAGGTGAGTGATCACACCATCGTGATTATCTTGGTCTTGCCCTCATAGAGGTTGTACTCTAGAGGTTGAGACTTTAAAATATATTACAAAATAATACTAGAAATATAACTGAATATGATTTACAGTTGCCTGCATAGGTACAATCCTCTGAGCTAAAAAATCTTTCAGTTATTATAAATATTTAGAAGGATACTCTCCAGTATTGATGAGGAACGACAGCAGATGGAAAGGCACTCTTTATATTTCTGATGAGAATGTAGAGGTAAGATCTTTCCAGTAGGTAATGGGATAATATTTATTGAAAGCCTTTTAAAATGTGTATCAAAACTTGCCTCCTTAGGGCAGTAGGTAGCATGTCAGTCTCATAAAAAGAGTATTGAATTAAATGTATGAGTTAAAAGATTGAATGTACAAAACTTTCCTCCTCTCTCTCCACAAACTCCACTAAAATGATGGTAGACTAATTTGTTTTTAAAGGTAAAGAAAGGAACTCCCTGGTGTCCAGTGGTTAGGGCTCAGTGCTTTCACTACTGGGGCTCTGGTTGGGGAACTAAGATCCTGAAGTTGCCCAGCCAAACAAAAAATAAATAAATAATTAAAAGGTAAAGAAGAACAACAACAGAAACCCAGACGGTAAAGTAGCACACGCATGACATCAGTGAAGTTTCAGACAGTGAAAACTATATGGATAAATGATAACCTATTGAGTTGTCAGTTTACTCTGCAGCAGGGAGAACTCAACAAGAAATGAGAACCCCAGAAAGGAGCAGGAATTGAAGATATTAATACCAAACACCTCACCAAAGGTGAGGATGCGAGTGAGGCTGAAACAAGGGGTTGCTTCAGTCTGTATAAGAAGTAGATTCCGGATTCCCTGTCCTGCCCCAATAGTTGAGGGTTGCTCTTCTCCATTCCTGGCTGGAAGTGTATTCTCTGAAGAGCCTGAAAGATGCTAAGGCACTAGGTAAAGCTGAGAGCAGAAACGGGGTACTGGAGTGAAAATGTGAGGATAAATGAAAGCCTCGACCTTGACATGTGACACTCCAGTCTTATAACCTGCAGGCAGGAGGCTGGATTCTTCTTCTCACTGGAAAACTAGCTGAGAGAAATCCCTCACCCAGCCATTCACCTCTCTGCCCATTCCACAAGTCCCTGTGAGCCCCTGGCACTTTTTAGACTCATCCTCTTAAAAACCAATAATCCCCAAGGATCAACTGACATATGGGAATAGCCTCTAACATGAAAATATAGAGAAGAAAACAGAAAGAAAAAAAAAGCTCAGAGGAAACAGAGACAGTGAAAAACTACCATTAATATAATCTATGCATCTTCTTCAGGAAGCTACTGAAATTATTTCCCCCCCCCCCCCGCCCCAAAATAAGGTATAAACCAAGGGAGAGGAAGCTGTGTACCCAGCACACAGGGGTCAAACACAGAGAGCCAAGGCAATTCCAGGATCACAGTGAGGAACTCCCAGAGAGATAGCTGGTCAGGAGGTCCAAGGACCAACGAACACAGCGTGAAACAGGAGGGCAGAGTGTTCCAGGAGTAATGTCTCCAAAAACAAAACAAACCAATGAATTCCTGGTGTGCAGTTGCCTGTATTGAGGTGCGTTTCTCAGGTCCATTAGACAGGATGGGGATGAATTAGTGACAGATATACAGAAAGTAAACAAATGGTGAAATGAAGCAGTTATTAAAGCCAGGATAAATAGAATGTCTCAAAAGAAAAGCAATGCCATCAAAGCATAGTCGGGGGCTCAGCTGTGAATGATATTCTACCTAGTCATAATAAGGGAGACATTGAATATTAAATTTTTAAAGCACAAAGATTGCCTTGTGTGCAGATAGTAATATGAAATTGTTAAATCCTAATATCTATGCTAAATCCTAATGTCTACATTGAGCAATCAAGCACTGTAGTTATAAACATGTTATTTAAAAATGTGGAAATACATTCCAGAAGAAACCAGAAACAGTATTTGTGCTTCTTATTTCTTATTTTTTATTTCTGCTCATCTGTCTTTTCTGAATTTTTCTTAAACAACATTTATTGATTATCTTAAGATTGCATTTAAACAAAAGAAATTTTTTTAAGAGAACAAACAGAGCTGATTTTTTCAGACAAGATCATAACACCTATGGAGCAGATCCCATTACAGAATACTGACCTAACCCAGTTTGTTTTTGTTTGAATGTGCTGCTTTTATTACATCTTCAAGATTCTCTCTGGTTTGGCCAAGAGAAATGCTATTTCCACAATGTCCAATTCAGTCTCTCCATCTATCCTTTCTCCACTTGGTACCTGTACCAACTGCCCCTCCTTTTCTCTAAACTCACCTCCTCTAGAAAACTATGTTTCTCCTTTTTTTCCCCTCATAATTAAAGTGGGGTTCAGATGGGAGTTGTGAGCTCTGAACACAAGTGACATGGTGCTTAAATACGTTGGCTTTGGAGATGGGGGTCCAGGTTTGAACCCAGCCTCTGTAACCCACTAGCTATGTATCCTGAGCATACACTTAACCCCCCGTGGCCTCATTTCTAAAACAAGCATGTTAATATTAGCTATATCAGTGAACATTTGTGCCTTGAAGTAACAGGCACTAATAAATGGTTACTGCTGTTGTTGCTACTAATTCAATATATGTTCTAAAATAGTTACGTGTCAGATCTGGAGCTTTGTGTGGGGAGGTGTGATGGGTTTTGCCTTTGTCATCTGGTGAAGACCAGTGCATAAAAAGATAGTGACAATTTAGCATGATGTGTGTTGGTTGAAGACAAGGTTAGGATCCTATGGGAATCCAAAGGCATGGTGACTCACCCAGTCTTACAGACATTCAGGAAGACTTCCAGAGGAAGGCATATCTGAGAGCATACCTGAAGGATGGCTTAATGTTCCAGCAGAAAAAACAGTATGTGAAAATATTCATATATTTGTTCTGGGAATGGAAGGCATTTGGTGGTGCTGATGTTTATCATCCAGTGAGGAAGAGTGAAAAGAGAGGAGGCTGAAGAGAGGCTGTGGAGAGCTAGGGGTGAACTTTGCAGATTTCAAGGACTAAGACCCTTCGGTCTACATCATAGTCCAGCTTGATGTTGACTTTTACACACAGCCTCTCAAAACACAACTTCGGCATCAGGTCTACCGAAATCAGCCAGACAGGGAAGGACAACTATTCAATGATTTCACTTATATGAGGGACCTAGAATAGTCAATTTCATAGAGATAGGAAGTAGAACAGTGGCTATCAGGGGTAACAGGAGAAAGGAGAGTTTAAGTTGAATGGGTGTTGGACTTCCCTGGTGGACCAGTGTTAAGAATCCGCCTGCCACTGTAGGAAACATGGGTTTGATTCCTGGTCTGGGAAGATTCCACATGCCATGGAGCAACTAAACCTGTGAGCTGCAACAAGAAAAGCCCTGCAGGGAGAAGCCTGAGTACCACAAGTAGAGAAATCCCCACTCTGCAGCTAGAGAAAGCCCTGACACAGCAATGCAGAATCCATATGCCACAGTGATGGCCCAGCACAGCCAAAAATGATCAATATATAAATAATGAAAGCATAAATTAAAAAAAAAGTCCTGTGGCTGTAGAGCTTCAGTTTTACAAGATGAAAAGTTTTGAAGTGCAGTGGTGATGTTTGTGCCACAATGTAAATGTATTTAAAGCCACTAAACTGTATGCTTAAAAATGGTTAAAGTAGTACATTTAATGTTATGCACATTTTACTGCAATAAATTTAAAATTAAAAAAGAATTTAAACGCTGTTTCATTTAAAATTTTCATTTAAGCTCTACTCTCACACTCTAATGCTTCCCTGGTGGCTCAGATGGTAAGGAGTCTGCCTGCGGGAGACCCAGGTTCGATCCTTGGGTCAGGAGAAAGAAATGGCAACCCACTCCAGTAACCTTGCCTGGAAAGTTCCATGAACAGAGGAGCCTGGAAGGCTACAGTCCATGGAGTCGCAAAGAGTCAGACACAACTGAGCGACTTCACTTTTCTTGCACGCAAATCCTATCATCATCAGGCTTTTTTTCCTCCTTTGTTTGACATTTCCTCTGTTGTGCAATGCCCCGCATTGCAATAAGCCAATAAATGCAAATTTGGGGGCTGCAGGTTTGTCCCTGGTGGTTTAGGCCAATTGGTTTAAGACAGTGTTAAGCAGATATCAAAGACAGCAGTGCCCTATGGGGAAACACTGGCATCAGTGTGCTATCCAGAAAATAAGTTTTGGGCTAGATAGAATAGCTAACTCAGATCTTGAATCAAAGTATCCTCATTGTATGCCCCCCAAAACTCCCACAGATAAAGATCAACCAAATATGAATTCCCTGTAAAGATTTTCAAATTCTCAAGAAAAAGATGAGTAAAGAAATATTTATTGACCAAAGAATAAAGGAGTCACTGTGTAATTCAATGAACTCACTTTCAGATTTTCTTGGCCGCCCCTTCAGAAAGTGAGGAACATCGTCTCTGGCTACAGACTTGGAGATTATCGTTTCTAAGTAAGGTCTTGGCAACAAAAAGCCCAAGTTCGTATTGAAGAGGTCCTGGGAATGTTCCTCTTTCTTTGCAAGTAAAGGCTCCGTGGTCACCGTCTTTGTCCTGAAGCCCACCGTCTCAATGTTTTTTGGAAGTGAAACAGAATTGCTGGTGTCCGTTCCTGATGCCCTGAGGTTATCTGACTAAAGGGGGGAGGAAATAGTTTAATTTAAAAGGCATAACCCATGTCTTCAGGATCTCCAGTTCTTAGCCCACCTGACACCACTGGGAAGTTTGGAGGACTATTTCCAAATGGTGCTGCTGAGTGGAGTAGCTGTGTTGCTAAAAGTGCAAGACCTCCTCATTCTCTGACTTGCTCCCCCACCTCAGCAGCCCTCTGCCACTCACATTTTGGTTTTCCCAATCTCTGTTTCCTCAAGCAGAGAAATCAGAGGACAGGGCAGAGATAAGGGAGTGTACCCTTGTACTTCTCCAAAGGCATTGACCAGAGGCCTTGGACCATTCTCCAAAGGCCCAATACTTCTCAAACTATCTTTGGTGAAGAATCCATTTAAAATTTTACATTGCATCGTGGATTGAAACTTTTGTAAAATGTAATCAAAATGAATGACTATAAAAATTAAACAGAAATTGAAAACATGAAAATAAGCCTCAAATTTTCCACTATCAGATCAATAAATATAAAATTACTTGACTAAATGGCTACACACCTTTATAAAGGTTTAAATGTCCAAGTTCTATACTGACTTCATTATTGACCGGTAACAGAAGGACCTCAGAACTCTGCTTTGAGTAGCACTGCTGCAAGGTCAGCAAATGATGGTCCTTGGCCCAAATCCAGCCTCCAGTCTTGCTTTGGGAGTTTGATTAGATCATACTCAAACCCATTTGTTTATATACCATCCATGGAAGCATTCAAGTTACGACTGCAGAGTTGAATCATTGGAACAGAGGCCATATGGCCCACAAAGCATAAAACATTTATTATCCAGCTCTTGCCGCAAAATTATTTATTATGACCCCTGCTTGGGGATGTTTTCCGGAATTAATAAAAATGTGGGTTGCCACACAAGTATATACTTTAATTCCAATCTAACCTTTCAAAGAATACTTCTTACTTGTTTTCTTGTAATTCTTCTCGGCCCATTTCTTGAGGATGGCTGACATTCTCGGAAAAGTAACAATAATCTCAAAACCTATGAAAGTGCAGGTCAGTAACAATAATAAGAAGAAAGTAATGAATTCCAGGGGTGATCAGGAATCAAATGTTTTATTTTTGGTTATTTGACTCATCTATTCTTAGTAATTACAGGATGAACATTAACTAGGAACTGAGTATTAACCATCTTTGTATCTTCCCTGTCCTATATAAATGCTTGTTTAAAGGGCAAAGAATTTGTATAACAAAACATTCCAGAAGTAAAATAAAGCTTTATGATGAGCAGTGTTTTCTCCCTGAATGGAGAAAACAAGTCCTCCTTCTGTAAATTGTGACTGATATCACCTACTTCACAGGACTGTTGTGAGAATTGAATGAGATAATTTATGTTGCCCCATCGGAACTTGCTTGTATTTGTTATTTGGTCATCTCTTATCTGATTCCAAGGAGTGACTTCTGGTATAACCCTTAAGACAGAAAGTTCCAACTTATAGAATGGATGCATGCCTACAAAATAGCACATTAAACAAACTGACATTAAAAACTGGTGTGGGGACTTTCCTGGTGGTACAGTGGATAGGAGTCTGCCTGCCAAGGCACAGGTTCAATCCCTGATCCAGGAAGATTTCACATGCCACAGGACAGCTAAGCCCATGCACCACAACTACTGAAGCGTACGTGCCTGGAGCCTGGGCTCTGCAATAGCAGAACCCATTGCAATGAGAAGCATGTGCACTGCAACCAGAGAGCAGTCCCCCCTCACCACAGCTAGAGAAAGCCCTTGGGCAGCAATGCAGACATAGCACAATCAATATGTAAACAAAAAATAAATATAATTCAAAAAACCTAGTGTGAACCATACCAGAATTGTCTGTCCTTTAAGATTTTCACCTATTCACTTTTTCCTATTCAACAAACTTTTATCAAGTGTATGCCAAGTGTAACTCATTGTGCTACATATAAAGAAACAAAGAAGGTACAGCTGTGGCCTTTGCAGAGACTATAAATGAGAAAGCAAAGAGCATAGCCAATAAGCACTGTGAAAGAAGTGTGCAACGTGTGTGTAGAACATAGAGGCATATCCTTCCAGGAAGATGTAGGGCTTATCCAAGTATTCAGTTTATCCATCTATCTGTCACCGCCATTCATTCAATCTATGGATGCTGGAGGAGCCATGGTTTTAATCAGCTCCATTGATCGAAGTATAGTAGAGAAGATTTGAGCAGGTCGTGAATCAGAGAGATCTGGGTCTCCATCGCTCCTCTGCCACTTTCGGGGGGATCTTGGGAAAGTTACTTAATAGCTATCATCATCAGCATGTGCATGCTATGTGGCTTCAGTCATGTCTGACTTTCTGTGACCCTGTGGGATATAACCCACCAGGCTCCTCTGTCCATGGGATTCTCTAGGCAAGAATACTGGAGTGGGTTGCCATGCCCTCCTCCAGGGAATCTTTCTGACCCAGGGATTGAACCTGCGTCTCGTAGGTCTCCTGCACTGGCAGGCGAGTTCTTTACCACCAGCACTACCTGGGAAGCCTAATCACCATCAGCGTATCAATTAAAGTTTTTATTAAAGGACATTGGGTATTTTGTCAAATATATAGGAACCACCATAAGGAAAGCATTTTAAATGTGAAATGTTTATGCTTGTGTTATTTATAAGAGTGGTGCGTTTAAAAAAAGTAAATATTTCCAAAAGGAGTTTTGTGGGGTTTTTTTGTTTTTTTGTTTTTTTTTTTTTGCAATCTCTAAAAATGAAGTTTCCTTGGAATAGTGGATTTTCTTTTTAACTTTTCAAATATCCTATCACCACACTATGTAGCACAAAATGACAGGCTTGGGATTATAGAGCTGGGAAGAACTTAGAGGTCATCGGACCCAAACCCTTTGTTTTAGAGATGAAAAAACTGACAGTCACTAGGTTGTGAGATGGCTCATGGCCACTTTTGTAGTGAAAGGCAGATGGATGTCTTTCATACCATTTTTGTAGTCATCCTTGAGGGCAAACACCTAGCTGACATGTTAGAGTAAGAAAAACATACAGCACACATCCTAACAACTCAACTGTCAGTGAAAAGGATGCTCTGTAAGACTAGGCACAGTTAGACTTCGCTGTAGAAGTTATTCTACAGTATATTCACATGAACATGTTCTTAACAATGACTGTACTTTTAGAAGCATTGAGGACTAATAAACCTAGATATTTTTTATCAAGAATGTTTTTCAGTAGATTTAATAAGCTAAACATATGTTAATTGGCTGATTTCTCTTTTTTAAAACCAAGAAAGTAAGATGCAAGTATAAGAAATTCCTGACTTTTTAGACACTGTGAAAAGTTAATGGATCCTAAATGGGGAAAAAAATTTGGTCCTAATTGGCGGTGTCGGGGGACGGATATTATAAAACCTTCTGATGCTGAAATCATCTTGGACCATATATATATTCTGTTTTGTCTTTTGAATACTGTGAGTGATCATAGGAGCCTCTGAACCTAAGAGTGGTCCAGGAAAGAGGATGCATTGTCACATGTGAAAATAAAACTCTTGCTCCTATCTGAATGCATCTTTCCAGTAAGAAGATGCAAATTAACCCCACCAGAAAATGTTATAATAGAAAGGACTAAGAGGCATCATTTAAACACAATCAGAAACATAAACTTTCTTGCAGAAAAGGGGCAAATGATATTCATAAAGTCAGAAAATGATTAATTATTAATATAAGTGCTAAATTTTTAAAACAAAAACTTAATTGGCCTAGCCTAATTCATTCAATGAAGAAAAATTATCTTCTCCAGAAAAGTCTTACTTTTCTGTGTTTTCTACTTGCTTTGTTTAAATGGATGGGAATCAAGGTTCAAAATATTTTGATAACCTCTCTACCTTTTGATAGTTTCCTAAATCATGATTTTCAACAGAATTTTTTACAGCTACATTTACCGGTCTTTTTTGCCACTAGTTTTCAGAAAACTAACTTGAGAGATGGATACCCAGGAGTTACACAAGAGAAGATAAGATAGAGGTATCCTTTTGCTGATATGGGTATCAACAGCAAAGGGAGGGTCTAAGGTCAATGAGAAGCATTGTGTATGCTGGTTGTGCTTGAGGCAGTGTGAGCTGGGGGTCAGTGACCAGTTTTGAGATGTAGCTACAAGAATTCTTTATGACAATCCAACCTGGGATCTGTTCTCCTTTGTTTTTCAATGGTCTATGAACTTTTCTAGTAACTTTTAAAACTTCCTTTCTTTTCACTCAAGTAGAACAGATTTTGTTATTTGCACATAAGAATCCTGATAGATATACACCGTATCTTTTTTTTAATTAAGCCTAGTAATTTTAGAAAATAGGTTCTCATTCACTCACAAAAAGAATAATTTTACATGCTCAATTTCCAGTCTACAAGGTTTGCATCTGTTATGTTCTGGGAAAATAGCTGATTAAGGAATGCAAGACAATTTTTATAATAAGGAAAAGGATGAGGGATTGGGGTGAGAGGCAAATTGTATTTCATAAATTTCCGTCTGTAAAAGTCCATAAGAAAGCAAATGTGTGTTGCAGGAGTATTTAGCTGCTATGGATATGGGAGTTGGACTATGAAGAAGGCTGAGCGCCAAAGAATTGATGCTTTTGAACTGTGGTTTTGAAGAAGACTCTTGAGAGGCCCTTGGACTGCAAGGAGATCCAACCAGTCCAGTCTAAAGGAGATTAGTCCTGGGTGTTCATTGGAAAGACTAATGCTAAAGCTGAAACTCCAGTATTTTGGCCACCTCATGTGAAGAGTTGACTCACTGGAAAAGACTCTGATGCTGGGAGGGATTGGGGGCAGGAGGAGAAGAGAACGACAGAGGATGAGATGGCTGGATGGCATCACTGACTCGATGGACATGAGTCTGAGTGAACTCCGGGAGTTGGTGATGGACAGGGAGGCCTGGCGTGCTGCGAATTATGGGGTCGCAGAGAGTCAGACACGACTGAGCGACTGAACTGAATTGAACTGAAAGACCAGGGCAGTGATCCAAACATTCGAGTTTATATATATTTTAGTTAGTGAAGCTTCCTTTTCAAAAGAATGATACAATGAATAGATATAAATTAAATATTAAATGTGCATATCTACAATCAAATAGTCACATGGACGTGCATAAAGTCTTTATAAAGTGTGCAAACACTTAAACATTAACAACTTGGGGTATGTTAGAAGCATGTAAATGGAATTTAAAGAGATTTATTGTTATTTAAGATGAATACAATGCACAATAATTCCCCAAACATTTTTATTTCAGACTTTGTGACTTGAAAGAGTTACTAGCTTACTGAAGACTCTTATCAACTATGAGAAGAAAATTTAGAAACATAATTTCTTCTTTAGAATGTATAACTCAAGTTATGAAAGCTTAAAAGTGCAAGAACTTAGTTGAGATGCTGCCTAAGTGTTATGGTTCCTACATGAAAATCTAAAATATTACATACACATTGATTTTAAAAGTATTATTAATATGAAGGGGCTTTCCTGGAGGCTCAGATGATAAAGAATTTGCCTACGATTCAGGAGAACCAGGTTCAATTCCTATAAGCACCTCAAATGGCAAGCCATCTCTAAATTGAGCTAAGTAAACACAGTATTTAATCTCTTAGAAGGTGATTGGGACACAATTGGTCTTCTCAGAACTCAGATTTGAAGTCTTTGAAAGTCAAAGGCAGATCACAAGGACTACTTGGAGGGGATCAGGACTTGTGTATTTTAATTAGGTCTTTCAGGGTTCATGACATTTATAATTTCTTCCCTGCTCTCAGCCAGAAGAAAGGAGGTACCGAGTGAGTTTGGGAAAGATGGGAGGCTCCCCAGAAGAGGGCAGCATTGCATAAGGGGTCAAAGGAGACAGTGGCTAAGCTAGCACTGCAGCCTTCAGGGTGGTTAATGGGGATGAGAAAAAAGACATCCAAGAGGGCAGCTTCCCTGGCCTGTTAGAAATGCAAGTAGGAAAATTACCAGAAAAGAGATCGGAACAGTTCAAATAAACGTTTCATTTAAGAAGTTTAAAGGGGAGTAGATGACAGACAAATGTGATTGCTATGATCACTATGTTCTGCAGTGAGAATCTGTAAATACCTCGTGATCTTTCAAAGCAAGGGCATTTAAGGATAGGACAGGATGACACATTTGGAATGGGTGCTGTTTGGGGAAATTCCAGACTTATGGCCTCCTAGAATACAAGAGTACAACTTGGGCCTTTAGTTCTTTGTTCAGTCCCCCAACTCCCCCCTCAAGGGAAGAGGTCTGGGATGACAGCTAATGGAGAAATGCTTGGTCCTGGAAGAGAATAAGGCTTCCCAGGTAGCACTAGTGGTAAAGAACCCACCTGCCAAGGCAGGAGACATAAGAGAAATGGGTTTAATCCCTGGGTTGGGAAGATTCCCCTGGAGGAGGGCATGGCATACTCACTCCAGGATTCTTGCCTGGAGAACCCATAGGATAGACATGGTGAGCTACAGTCCATAGGGTCGCAAAGAGTCAGACACAACTAAAGTGACTTAGCACGCACACATGCACGGAAGAGAACAGATCCCTGTAGCTGCTGGAAGATTCTGAAAGAAAAGAAGTGAGGGGAAAGATGCCACCAGACAAAAGAGAAAGGAGATGAGAACAGCAGGTTGAGCTAGAGTAGGGTAGAACAAAGGAGAGACTGGATAGGTTGCCAAGACTCACTGATTCAAATATGGACCAAAAGATAGGATTTCTTTTCCTCTACGCTTGCCTGAGATTTCAAAGCTCTGCACTGAGCACGACTGAAATTAGGAGGAAATCCAAATAATCGATATTGTCTTTGTAAACACATCAAGGACAGATGATGTATACCTTCTGTCCTAGGTTGCCAGTCTTGTCCATCACCACTTGGATCTCCTTCTTCACTAATCAATATGGAATGAGAGCAGTCATCATCTTGGTCAGACTCCTGCAATATCATAAAGTAGAAACTCAGTTTTTCAGTGTAATACTTGGTTGGCAGCGTGAATGTTGTTGTTGTTGTTTTTTTCTAAGTTAAAGTTTCACACTGCTGATTCCTTTTAAATCGGATAAAGTATTCAGGACTAAAATAATGGGAAAATGTTTGTCTCCAGAGCACCAGGCTTAGACAGACGTAACGTGATTAATTGCATAATCAAATATGAAGATCAAAGCTGAAATTGCATATACACAGAGAAATTCAATATTTTATACTTTATCATGTCTGTATTCAGACTGTTAAGCTGCCACCAATTCCATCCGAGTGGGTAACTGGAAAGAATCCTTTGGCCACAGCCAGTGAACAACCCCAAAGGAACATGGTCTTTTCCATAATGCCTCCCTGGGGCATCATTTACAGATGGTGAGGGTGGAAATCCTTGCCCCACATGGAAGCTGCAGATATAAACTTAGACTGAAAGGCAGCAAAGCTGATTAAAGTTTTCACTATGACAGCCTTCTGATCTAATCGTGTTATGCAACTTCTCAAACTTCCCTTTTACAATCTAGAAAATGATCAAACTGCTGAAAAACATGGTTGAAAAACAGCTTAACTTAAAAAAAAAAACCAGCTTGACTTACAAAAAGTATTCCTGACTCTCTAAAGAAGAAATGTTTTCTATAAGAATGTATTGTTGTTGATAGGTTCCTCCATTAGAAGCTGTTGCTGGTGATTTTGCCCCTTTTAGTGGCTAGAACAGTAATAGATGCAAGTAGTAGTTAAAATATCCCATCCTACCTGGATGTTATAATTAGCATTCTGGCTTCTGTGATCCAGATGAATGGTCTATTTAAGCAGACTATTGGATAAAAAGTCTTTGCCCTAAATGCAGATGTTTGTCGGAGAAGTGAGCAGACTTTATCATAAAGCCGCTGATATTTCATTCACTAATTCCCAAGAGAGTGGGAATCTTTTCACTTTGTTCATTTGACTTATCACTACCATTAAAATATTTTACGTATTCAATTTTTTTTTAAACTTTTTATTTTGTATTGGGGTGAAACCGATTAACAATGTTGTGGTAGTTTCAGGTGAACAGGGAAGGGATTCAGCCACACATATATGTGTATCCATTCTCCCTCAAACCACCCTCCCATCCAGGCTGGCACATGATGTTGAGCGGAGTTCCATGTGCTATACAATAGGTCCTTGTTGGTTATCATTTTAAATATAGTAGTGCGTACCTGAGCATCCCAAACTCCCTAACTGTCCATTCCCCTTGGGAGAACGTGTTCAATTATAATAGCTTAGTTATCACATTTTACTTTATGCAGCAGTACATGCTTTGTAAAGCATTCTCTACCTCCCCTCACAGGTTAGGGGTCCTACCTCAGACCATCCTGGTTGTCAATGGCAGATGGGACACCTGGACAGGTTTGCCCTGATCCTAGACTGTTGTCAATTTCACTGCTTATTCTTTGCATTTCAAAACTTCTACCACTCTCTGGCAAGTTTCTTCTCCCTTCCAATCAATTGCAAAGCATGAGTGATAGGGGATTACTATTTTATAAAAGTCATGGAAATACCAAAACAGCAGTTCTTTAAAGAGCAGGAGAAGAAATCACCTATAATCCTACAAATAAAAAGCAAACTCTGTTCACACAGACAGGATATTTTCTTTTTCCTAAGTGTTCATGGGAAATAGATGGGGAAACAGTAGAAACAGTGTCAGACTTTATTTTTTTGGGCTCCAAAATCACTGCAGATGGTGACTGCAGCCATGAAATTAAAAGACACTTACTCCTTGGAAGAAAAGTTATGACCAACCTAGATAGCATATTCAAAAGCAGAGACATTACTTTGCCGACTAAGGTCCGTCTAGTCAAGGCTATGGTTTTTCCTGTGGTCATGTATGGATGTGAGAGTTGGACTGTGAAGAAGGCTGAGCGCCGAAGAATGGATGCTTTTGAACTGTGATGTTGGAGAAGACTCTTGAGAGTCCCTTGGACTGCAAGGAGATCCAACCAGTCCATCCTGAAGGAGATCAACCCTGGGATTTCTTTGGAAGGAATGATGCTAAAACTGAAGCTCCAGTACTTTGGCCACCTTATGCGAAGAGTTGACTCATTGGAAAAGACCCTGATGCTGGGAGGGATTGGGGGCAGGAGGAGAAGGGGACGACCGAGGATGAGATGGCTGGATGGCATCATGGACTCAATGGATATGAGTCTGAGTGAACTCCGGGAGTTGGTGATGGACAGGGAGGCCTGGCGTGCTGCGATTCATGGGGTCGCAAAGAGTCGGACACGACTGCAAGTCCCTTGGACTGCAAGGAGATCCAACCAGTCCATTCTGAAGGAGATCAACCCTGGGATTTCTTTGGAAGGAATGATGCTAAAACTGAAGTTCCAGTGCTTTGGCCACCTTATGCGAAGAGCTGACTCATTGGAAAAGACTCTGATGCTGGGAGGGATTGGGGGCAGGAGGAGAAGGGGATGACCGAGGATGAGATGGCTGGATGGCATCACGGACTCAATGGACGTGAATCTGAGTGAACTCTGGGAGTTGGTGATGGACAGGCAGGCCTGGCATGCTGCGATTCATGGGGTCGCAAAGAGTCGGACATGACTGAGCGACTGAACGGATGTTTATATATACATACATGTATGTATACACACACATATATGATTGGATTCAAGAAAATTGGAATTTCTGGTACAATGGAGGGGTAAGATCATGACACTCCTAAACACAGGGGATCCCTAAATAATTAGGAGCCTGCCACAGAAAAGTCACACACACAAGAAATTTGGCAGTCCCTTCAAAAGCTGGGCGTGTGCTATGTTGACACATCATACTATCAAGAAGGTATTTAGTGGGTACTGGGAACCCCAGTTTCTTAAGTACAACAAAAGTTTTACACAGAGTTCCCTGGTGGTCTAGTGGTTAGGATTCAAGGCTTTCACTGATGTGGCCCAGGTTCAGTCTCTGGCCAGGGAACTGAGATCCTGCAAGCCATGCAGTGCAGCCAATAAATAAACAAAAGCTTTACACATATCTGATGAACAAATTGAAAAGATAAGTAAAATATGTATATATATATCAGTTCAGTTCAGTTGCTCAGTCGTGTCGGACTCTTTGCGACCCCATGAATCGCAGTACGCCAGGCCTCCCTGTCCATCACCAACTCCCGGAGTTCACCCAGACTCACGTCCATTGAGTCCGTGATGCCATCCAGCCATCTCATCCTCAGTCGTCCCTTCTCCTCCTGCCCCCAATCCCTCCCAGCATCAGAGTCTTTTCCAATGAGTCAACTCTTTGCATGAGGTGGCCAAAGCACTGGAGCTTCAGTTTTAGCATCATTCCTTCCAAAGAAATCCCAGGGTTGATCTCCTTCAGAATGGACTGGTTGGATCTCCTTGCAGTCCAAGGGACTCTCAAGAGTCTTCTCCAACACCACACTTCAAAAGCATCAATTCTTCTGTGTTCAGCCTTCTTCACAGTCCAACTCTCACATCCATACATGACCACAGGAAAAACCATAGCTTTGATTAGACGGACCTTAGTCGGCAAAGTCATGTCTCTGCTTTTGAATATGCTATCTAGGTTGGTCATAACTTTTCTTCCAAGGAGTAAGCGTCTTTTAATTTCATGGCTGCAGTCACCATCTGCAGTGATTTTGGAGCCCAAAAAAACAAAGTCTGACACTGTTTCTACTGTTTCCCCATCTATTTCCCATGAAGTGATGGGGCCAGATGCCATGATCTTCGTTTTCTGAATGTTGAGCTTTAAGCCAACTTTTCCACTCTCCTCTTTCACTTTCAACAAGAGGCTTTTTAGCTCCTCTTCACTTTCTGCCATAAGGGTGGTGTCATCTGCATATCTGAG
>SJXQ01002544.1:964007-1009178 GCA_006408695.1 Aepyceros melampus
AAAGGCAATGCCAAAGAATGCTCAAACTACTACACAATTGCACTCATCTCACATGCTAGTAAAGTAATGCTCAAAATTCTCCAAGCCAGGCTTCAGCAATACATGAACTGTGAACTCCCTGATGTTCAAGTTGGTTTTAGAAAAGGCAGAGGAACCAGAGATCAAATTGCCAACATCCGCTGGATCATGGAAAAAGCAAGAGTGTGTATATATATATATATATATATACACACACTATATATAAATATATGTACACACACACACATACTCTATATATACACACATATATATGCATATATATCAAACCACTGTGCCTGTGGGCTAAATAAGTTCACAATCTGCAAACTAACCCAAGAAGAAATGATTAAGCAGAATGCAGAAAAGTGAATACTATAAAGTGCTTAAGTTCCTTTAATCCTCTCAACAACTCTTAGAGGTAGATGTTTTTATTTCCTCATTTTTTTTTTCAGATGATATTAAGGAAGGTTAAGTAATTTGTGCAAGGCCACATAACTAGGAAGGGAAAGATATAGGATTTCAACTCAGAGCTGTCTGATTCTAAAAACAGACTATTCCCTCTACCCTGATTTTTCCCAAGCTTTTCTCATGTTAAGAACACAAATCTGATGCACCATCCCACATGGACTGAATATGAATCTCCCGGGAACTGTGTTTAAAAGAGATGAGATGATTAGTATTATCAGAGGAGGTTAAGAAAATTGCTCTATTGTATCAGGTAGGAAATGGACCCATATCTCCCTCTGACTGATGAAATAGAAACCAGCAGAGACTTGAAGCTACTGAAACTAAAAATAGATTGAGGTTTTTCTGGAGTTTATCAGTTTATAATATTATAGGATATTTATTTCTCAGTTTGGTAATACTGCATTGTCTGATTTAAGGTTATCTGGATCTGAAAATACCAAGACCATTTTGGAAAGTTAAAAATGGACTGTAGTTTAAACCTCAGACTGTCTTCACTTTTGTCCCTGTCCTTCTTTTATCCTTAGGAGCTGAAGTAAATAAGAATTCAGTTTCAGTTTCTAGCAACTATAACTGATGCAGAGGTTTCAGTTGTGCAGGGGTTGAAGCACAGCTAGAAGGAGAACCACAGGCTGAGAATCAGTCCTCATGCCTGGGTGCCCACCAGATGGCTTTCATTGGGCGTAGTACAAGTTACACAATCCAGGAAGTAGAAAACCCAGGCTGACTTGCTTCGTTTGTTTCCTTAGTTTCAGTTTTTCAAAGCCTGATGAAAATAGCCAGGCCAGCTAAGCCTGCAGCTTCAATACCCATTATGGGAGCAAATAACGTATTTGTACAACCTATACATTTGCTTAATTAAACGCAAAGCAAGGCAGTGATTCCTGACAGGGCTGAACCTGAGTCGTGAAACTCCACAGTGCAGCCAGAAGCAGAGACGGACAATTGAACTGAAAACTGGGAAAACGTCAGGGGCGCTGGACCACTGCTTCTCAGCCAGTTTATTGTAAGTTATTCCTATTATCTCAGAGAGAAGTTTGAGATATGGTAAGAGAAAAGGATGGAGCTGATTACCCCCATTTTGAACAGAGATCTTTGTTTTAAGAACTTGCTTTGTGTGCTGTTGCCAAGAAACTTGCTTTGAATGATATTTCCAGACATGATGACAACTACATTCTACATATAATAATTTAATATGCTTTAATATATTTCTATTCCTGAATTTTCTTGATCTTATTTACTCTTCACAACAACTCTGTGAGGTTAGCACTCTTAATTAACACAGTTTTACAGATAAGGAAACAGGTAGCCTCCTCCCAGAATCATTAAGTAACTAGCAAGAGTCCACAGCTAATAGCTGCAAGACCATCTCATATCACTGTTACCTGCATCCCAGAGGACTCCATATAACTAGGCCATTTATTTCTCAGAAAAAAAAAATTCCTATGGATTAAAACATAAGACCCAACAATATGCTCGTTGTTTAAAGATGACATATAACAAAAATGATGCAGAATGCTAAAAATAAAAAAGTATTATCAAGGAAACTATATAACTAAAAGAAAACAACTGGTAAAGTTGATGTCATACAAAAGAAATTTTGAGGCCAAAAAGGTAGAGGGAGGATGCTAGGAGGCTTCTGATTATAATGAAAAATATAAAACCCACAGTGAAGACATGGATTACCAAAGCTAGAAATGCAAAGAGAAGGGATAAATACTACACAATTACCATATCAGAACAAGTAGATTTATATTAAACTAATAACAACATAGACTATACATTTTTTTCAATGTATTGGGCATTAGTAGATATACATGAACTCTCAAATAAGGCCCCAAAACTAAATCAAGAGAAAATTTATAAAGAACATTTTTGTTATTGTTGTATAGTCACTAAGTCACATCTGAATCTTTTACAATCTCATGGACTATAGCCCGCTGGGCTCCTCTGTCCATGGGCTTTCCCCAGGAAAGAATACTAGAGTGGGTTGCATTTCCTCCTCCAGAGGTTCTTCCTGAACCAGGGATCGAACCTACATCTCCTGCATTGGCAGGCAGATTCTTTACCCCTGAGCCACCAGGGAAGCCACAAGGAAAATTATATCAATATATTTGCTCCCCACAATGCAATAAAACTCAATGTTAGTGATATAAGTAAAATCAATGAAAGGAGTTTTGGGCAAAATAGTGATCTACTCTATAGCCTTGGAGGCAGACAGTGCAGGATTTGGATTATAACTCCATCCCTTACTGCTGTGTGACCTAAGCAATTTATTGAACCTCTCTGAACTTTGGACTCTTCATCTGAAAATGTGGCTCTACTTTGCAAAGTTGTTATGAACATTAGCTACAAGGTATTAAAATAATAAAATACTGAGACTTATATGAAAACTAAAACTATATATCATATAATATGATATCATATTTTAATGTACTTATATTTTAACAAGAAAAAATCCAGAAATTTTGTTGATTGAAAGCACACGTCTCGAATATATACATCTAAATACTAATGATGGTTATCTCTAGGCTCTGAAATTTGAGTGACTGTTGTTATTTTGCATTATTTTTCTACTCTGAATAAATACTAACTTCATAATAAGACAGCAATAAATATGAACTTCTTTAGATCATACTATAAGAAGAAAATAAATACTCACATATTAAGTGCCCTATCTGAAGTAGTTTCTGTAAGTATACAGCCACTTCAGTTGTTGCCACTGTCACCTTCATTATTATCTCTCAATTTCTCTCTCTCTCTATATATATATATAATATATATTATATAGCAAATAAAATAAATTATAAATTTAAATATAGATTATATACATTTATTTATATTTATTATTCATATTTTATATTATATACAGTATTTCTATTTATTATAACTATATATAAAATACAACATTGTGATAACTGACAATTATGGACTACAGAATTAGAAAATCATATTGTATCAATATGAAATTTTCCAATTTTCTTAACCATTAAATTTCCTTGGTTTTATAAGACAAAATGTCTGCCCCAGGAAATAGACATCAATGTATTTAGGTATATATATTACATCTGCAACTTATTCTCAAGTGGTTCAGAAAAAGAATTCATATATAGAGAATGAATTATAAAGTGATCAGAACAAAATAGAAACAAGCAAAATATAAACAAATGGTCAGTTCAGTTCAGTCGCTCAGTCGTGTCCAACTCTGCAACCCCACAGACTGCAGCACGCCAGGCCTCCCTGGTTGTCACCAACTCCCAAAGTTTACTCAGACTTATATTAGTCGAGTCAGTGATGCCATCTAACCATCTCATCTTCTGTCGTCCCCTTCTCCTCCTGCCTTCAATCTTTCCCAGCATCAGGGTCTTTTCCAATGAGTCAGTTCTTCGCATCAGGTGGCCAAAGTATTGGAGTTTCAGCTTTAGCATCAGTCCTTCCAATGAAAATTCAGGACTGATTTCCTTTAGGATAGACTGGCTGGATCTCCTTGCAGTCCAAGGAACTCTCAAGAGTCTTCTCCAACACCACAGTTCAAAAGCATCAATTCTCTCAAATGGTGAATCTAGCTAAAAGTTAATCTGGTTTTCAACATTTCTGTAAGTTTAAAAATATATGCAAGCAAAAATTTATAATAACAATAAACAAATACATGGCTGACAGCTTCTAACAACAAAAACAAAAATTCTCCCGAGCAACAGGGTCAAGTTGAAAATTAAAAACATGATCATAATTTCCGAAGTACTATAAAAAGTCAAAACACCACCTATTAAGAGTGTGGATAGTTAACAAGTTAATAATCATGGTGTATTTGTTAAAACAGAAATTAACATTGGTATGTTACTACCAACTAAAAAAAAAAAAAGAGTGTGGATAACCAAGAGGGAAAGATATAGATCTATGTGATTTTATTTTAGAAATAAGAAATAAATGAACTAAGCACTTGATTTAAAATCTTATGAAGAATGTCAACATAAGAGGAAATATTTTAAAAATGACAGATATAAACTAAAAAATAGAAAATTGGTAGAAGTAAATTTAAATGTTCATTCTCTGAAAAGAGTATAAGATATATTAAAACCCTTGTAAATATAATAAATAAAAGGTATTAGTCAATAAAATTAAAAGACTGGTGATTTAAAAACTGATATAATGGATTTTAAAATATAAATCATTGCAGTCACAACTTAGGATGATCAATTTGAATTGTTTAGCCAAATGGACAATACAAATACAAAATAAAAAGTTAGCAAAACAAAATACAAAAAAACATGAAAATACTGATGGAGAAGGAAATTGAGAAAGTTGTTAAGAATTACCTCATTCACCAAAAGAAGTATGGCCTAAACAAATACTCTGAATAATATTTCTATGAGTCAACAAACAGATTTTCCAAATCACAGAGAAACAAGACCTGATACTTAGTTCATTCTAAGAGATAAGTATCATCCTCATCCACGGATTTGTGAAAAATATCACACAAGCACACTTACACATAAGCACACAGGCTTAGGATTGTAAATACGCACAAGTATCAATTCCAGTACAACTAGTTTGAAAAAATTAGGAGCAGACTCAGGAGGACAGCAGGCACATAGCAGATTTTTCAAAAATAGTTGTTGAATAAGTGAATAAATGAATGCATGGGAACACACATGAATGAAGAAATTAATGTAGCCATTTAGCATTACCTCAGTAATATCAATAACCTCAGACATGCAGGTGATACCACCCTTAAGGCAGAAAGCAAAGAGGAACCAAAGAGCCTCGTGATGAAACTAAAGAGGAAAGTGAAAAAGCAGGCTTAAGACCCAACATTCAAAAAATTAAGATCATGGCATTCAGTCCCATCACTTCATAGCCAATAGATGGAGAAACAGTGGAAACAGCAACAGACTTATTTTCTTGGGCTCCAAAATCACTGCAGGTGGTGACTGCAGCCATGAAATTAAAAGATGATCTCTCCTTGGAAGAAAATCTGCAACGTACCTAAACAGCATATGAAAAAACAGAGACATTACTTTGTCAACAAAGGTCTGTCTAGTCAAAGCTATGGTTTTTCCAGTAGTCATGTATGGATGTGAGAGTTGAACCATAAAGAAAGCTGAGCACCAAAGAATTGATGCTTTAGAACTGTGGTGTTGGAGAAGACTTGTGAGAGTCCCTTGGGCTCTCAAACCAGTCCATTTTAAAGGAAATCAATCCTGAATATTTATTGGAAGTACTGATGGAAACTGAAGCTCCAATACTTCGTCTACCTGATGCAAAGAACTGACTCACTGGAAAAGACCCTGATGCTGGGAAAGACTGAAGGCAGGAGGAGATGTGGACAACAGAGGATGAGATGGCTGGATGGCATCACTGACTCAATGGACATGGGTTTGGGCAAGCTCTGGGAGTTGGTGATGGACAGGGAGGCCTGGTGTGCTGCAGACCATGGGATCCCAAAAAGTCAGACTCGACTGAGCAACTGAACTGAACTGATTTAGCATTATAAATTATGCCCAATAAGGGCATGCAAAGCAGGAATGTCTTGTGCATATCACTTATCTGCTTTTATTGAATATCACATCAGGCCCAATGAGCATAGGCAGAAAAATCATTTTTAGCTGAACTTAGAGATTGTAGCTGTAGCAAGAACCCTTGGTGACCAATAAAGTTAAATTCTGCTGCTACTGCTAAGTCACTTCAGTCGTGTCTGACTCTGTGTGACCCCATAGACAGCAGCCCACCAAGCTCCCCCGTCCCTGAGATTCTCCAGGCAAGAACACTGGAGTGGGTTGCCATTTCCTTCTCCAATGCATGAAAGTGAAAAGGGAAAGGGAAGTCACTCAATCGTGTCTGACTCTTCATGACCCCATGGACTGCAGCCTACCAGGCTCGTCCATCCATGGGATTTTCCAGGCAAGAGTACTGGAGGGGGTGTCATCACCTTCTCCAAAAGTTAAATTCTAGGAATGCAAAAATTGTGACAAATCACAGAATACCTTTGTATTGTTTTAAGCTACAGGCACTTAAAAAGCATCCTGTGAGAAGGGCAGTCTTATCACTCCCTTTCCTCCTAAAACAGGAGATAAAAATCCCCATGTGGAAGCTGGCTTTCCAGTAACGGGAGAAAAGAAACATTTTTTAATGGGGAATCAAAACCAAGAGAATCCTGTACTAACAGACCCTGTTAAAATAATTTTTATCTGCCTTTAGCCTCTCTATATGATTTACTTTCCACAATTGCCTCTCTTTGTTCAAGCCAGTATAAAAGCTTGTAAGTTTCACAATTTCTTTGGGTCTTATAAGGGCTTCCATTGTCACATAATACTTGGATAAATTTGTATACTTTTCTCTTATTAGTCTATCTTCAGTTCAGTTCAGTTGCTCAGTCACGTCCGACTCTTTGAGACTCCATGAACCGCAGCACGCCAGGGCTCCCTGTCCATCATCAACTCCCGGAGTCCACCCAAACCCATGTCCATTGTGTCGGTGATGCCATCCAACCATCTCATCCTCTCTCATCACCTTCTCCTCCTGCCTTCAATCTTTCCCAGCATCAGGGTCTTTTCAAATGAATCTGCTCTTTGTATCAGGTGGCCAAAGGATTGGAGTTTCAGCTTCAACATCAGTCCTTCCAGTGAACACCCAAGACTGATCTCCTTTAGGATGGACTGGTTAGATCTCCTTGGAGTCCAAGGGAATCTCAAGAGTCTTCTCCAACCACAGTTCAAAAGCATCAATTCTTTGGTGCTCAGCTTTCTTTATAGTCCAACTCTCACATACATATATGACCACTGGAAAAACCATAGCTTTGACTAGACGGACCTTTGTTGACGAAGTAATGTCTCTGCTTTTCAATATGCTGTCTAGGTTGGTCATAACTTTCCTTCCAAGGAGTAAGTGTCTTTTAATTTCATGGCTGCAATCACCATCTGCAGTGATTTTGGAGCTCAAAAAATAAAGTCAGCCACTGTTTCCACTGTTTCCCCATCTATTTGGCATGAAGTGATGGGGCTGGATGCCATGATCTTAGTTTTCTGAATGTTGAGCTTTAAGCCAACTTTTTCACTCTCCTCTTTCACCTTCATCAAGAAGCTCTTTAGTTCTTCACTTTCTGCCATAAGGGTGGTATCATCTGCATATCTGAGGTTATCGATATTTCTCCTGGCGATCTTGATCTTATATCAGTTTAATTATTAGGCCCTGTCAAAATACCCTAAGAGTATAAAGGTAAAAATTTACCTCTTCTACAGAATGTTCCTGAAGGAAAACCCTGATGAATCTGACTACGTGAAAATTTTAAATTCTATTCAAACAAAGGCATCATAAGCAATATGAAAAGACTGCAAATAGGGAGAAGATATATTTCTTACTGAAAAACACTAATGAACTAATAGAAAGATGGATAAAAGATATGAACAAGCAATGTATAGCAGAGGAAATTTGAATGACCAATGGCACATATAAAACTATGCCCAACCTTAGCAGTAATCAGAAAGATGAAAATTAAAACAATGAGATACCATTTTATATCCATCAAACTGGTAGAGATTAAATAATCCAGTACTATCAAGTACTGGTGATGATGTGGAAAAACTGGAGAAATATTCAATTTTGTTGATGATGTATTCATTGGAACAACCATTTTGGAGAATAAATTGTCAACATCTAGCAACACTAAGGACACACATGTCTCACAAGCCCTCAGTTTCACTCTTCTAAGAGTAAACCCTGGAAGTTCACTTGTAGAAGATGAAAGTCCATTGCAACATTGCTTGTAACAGCAAAAAAACAAGCACAAATTAAACCACACAAATACCCATCAAAAGAATGAACAAATTGTGATATACCATGCGATTATTTATAGCAATTTTATCAGCTGAGGTAAACCCCAAAACTAAAATGAAAAAACAAATTATAGATAGTATAGTAATTTCTAAATATACAAAATAATGCTATATATTTATAACCATATCCTAGGCTGCAAACATATACAAATAAAGATGAGAATTATAGGTACCAATTCAGGATGGAGTTGCCTTTCAGGAGAAAATGAAATTAGGTTAGGGTAGAGAGGTATACAGGTATTCTATTTTTTAATAAAAATAAGAAGCATACACAGGAAAATATTAGGATTTGATGAATCTGGGTATAAGGTTCTATTCACAAACATTCATTATTTGTCTAAAGTGGCTATCTCTGGATGGTAAAATTATGGATCCTTTTCACCATGTTTCTATTTTTGTACTTAATGTCCTTATTTTTCAATAATCAACATTTATTGATTTTTATAATAGAAAAAGTAATTAAAAATAAAACATTCACCAAAATAAGCTTTGGTTGATTGAAGATTTAAATATAAAATCTAATTATAGAACTTGCAGAAAATTGAAAATAAGTGTTTATCACCTCTCTTTGGAGAAGGAAATGGCAACCCACTTCAGTGTTCTTGCCTAGGAAATCCCATGGACAGAGGAGCCTGGTGGGCTAAGGTCCATGGGGTCGCAAAGAGTTGGACATGACACCCACCACCTCTCTGAGGGAATTTTAGCTTTCTCAGCTTTGAGGCTATTTAAATAATTGCACTATAAGAATTAGCATTACTGAAGACTTTTTTTAAACAGGGAAAATATTTTTATCAAACATTACAAAGAATTAAGATCTATCAAAGCCAGCTGATTCAAATTTGTAAGATAAATGTCAAGATTCCAAAAGACAAATAGGTAAAAGACAGGGCCATTCTCATAAGGGAATACAATTAGTAGACAAACAGTGGGAAAATGTTAGAGCTCACTAGAAATCAAAGAAATGTAAATGAAAGCATTCTGAAGATTACAATTTACATATTCTAAAAGAACAAAAAAAAGTTGAATGCTAATATTCAATGATGGTGAAGCTGCCCAGAAATCAATTTATACATTCATTTACAGACTCTTGTTCCCACTCTTTAGCCAGAAATGTTACCACTAAGAACTTGTTCTTAAGAAATAATTCTGCAAAGCAGAAAGGTCCCTCCTCACTGTCCTGACTTCTAAATGCTGCAACTCCCAGAGCTTATCCCCTTGACATCTCTTTTCCATCCACATGCATTGCTCAGAGGATCTCACCTGTATACCCAACCCTTCTCCTCATGGGTCTCCAGGGAGAAAGCAGAACCAAGCAGTAATTTTCCTGGGGAATGGGTTGTGGGGCGGGGGGTGGCGGGGCGTGGATGAAGGCAGTTCAAGGGCTCAGAACTCAGTAAAGGAAGGGGCAGTGAAGATAGGAAGGGCCAGCAAAGAGAGTCAGAGAGACAACCAAAACAAGCTTAATTGCAATATTAATTCGTTACCATGTTAATACCTGGAGGAGGGCATGGTAACCCACTCCATTACTCTTGCCTGGGAAATCCCATGGACAGAGGAGCCTGGTTGGCTACAGTCCATAGGGCCACAGAAAGAAAGTGAAAGGAAGTGAAATCTCTCAGTCGTGCCCGACTCTTTGTGACCCCATGGATAGTAGCCTGCACCAAGCTCCTCCATCCATGGGATTTTCCAGGCAAGAGTGCTAGAGTGGGTTGTCATTTCCTTCTCCAGGGAATCTTCCTGACCCAGGGATCGAACCCAGGTCTCCCGCATTGTAGGCTTTACCATCTGAGCCACTAGGGAAATCCATAGGGCCACAGAGTCAGACACAACTAAAGCGATTTAGCATGCACGCACTTGGTTAATAACTAACTGTATCAGGCTTTATTCACTAAGGAGTAGGGGTGAAGTCCCCAGTACTTCCCGCATTGCAATAGCCCTCAGTTCTCCTGCAGTCCACTAGATCTCAGCTGCCCTTGACCCCCACCTCCTAAGTCTGCAGGAATTATTTCTGCAAGGTAGCGCATTCATGTTTTGCCTTCCTCTCTGAAGCTCATGTAGGGGAGCAAAATTTGCCATTCTAAAACATCTCTTTGGCAGGCAGATTATTTTGAGCTCAAAACAATCAAAGCCCAAAAGACTCAGGAAGAAATTGTGACCTTATCCCCTAACCACTTAAAGAATTTAGATAGGTGCCCTGTTTCCAGAATAGAGCTATCACCAGAGATCTCTGCAAAAGAATATGGGTTAGCACTAGTTGGGAAACAGCAGGAACTAGAGATCAGTGTCCACTCTGTGTCCTTTGTCTGTATGGTCCAGCAAATGACTGTTAACATATGTTGCTTTTTTAATCTTCATGTGAATTGCATTCCTCTGCTTTGAAGCCCCAAACCACGATCCCAACATCCTCATGTGTCTTTAGCTGAAGATGGTATTTAAGGTCAGGGCTTTGGCCATTTTGGCAAGTTACTCAGTTTTCCTGGATCTCTCCAGTGTTATTAAACTTTTGTTTCATTTTTCTCCTATTAACCTGCTTCATGTCATTTTAATTCTTAGACCAGCCAGAAGAACCTAGAAGGGTAGAGGAAAATTTTTTCCTCTTCAACACTCATAAACCACTTAGAGTGGGCATTTCAGCATTCCCTCTTTGCCTTCTAAGAGAGTCCTGACCTGCTAGGAACCAGACCTTTCCCTCTGCTGGTGGCTGCTGGCTGCCCTGGGCCCCTGTGGTAATGATAAGTATCCTGCTCTGAGGTCAGGAAGCAGAACCGCTTGGACCCCCAAGTCTGCTAAAATTTCTATGTTCCACAAACACACTCACCTACTCAACATCCCAGCCTGGGGTCTCTACTTCATGTGGGTTCTTTTATTGCTTAAGAATATTTAGATATTTACCATCCTTCATTTTCATGACCTTGTGAGGTTGGAATCATGGCTTTCATTATTTTCATTGTAGTAATGTCATAACTTACCCAAGGCAGAATTGGACTCAAACCCAGATCTTCCACCCTCAAATCCATGTCCCTTTCTGTGGCATATGACCAAAAGTCAGTATTGCTACACATAATGACAGGCTTTCCACTTTCTTCCTTGTTTATATATTGCCTGTGAAAAAATGGACAAGGGAAGTTACTTTTCTATCAAGAGCTAAAACAAGCAGTTTTGCTCTATCCGAGATGATATGATAGCAAAAAAAAAAAAAAGAATCCCTAGAGACAAGAAGCCCTGTGTAAATCTGACTGTGTTCTCCTAGCCCCGAGATTCCAATTACACACCGGCTGACCTCCGAGATCTAATCTTCACTGTTTCCTAAGGCATCGATATGATGGTTCACTCTCCCAAAATCCCCACCCTCCTCTCAGCCTGACAGATTAAATGATAGGAGTGGAATTGTAGAGTGAAAAATGGCTCTCTTGGGGATATCACTCCCATAGCCATGCATTCAAAGGAAGCTTAGACACAGCAGTATTTTCCTTCTCCTTTCCTTGAAATTAACCTAGAGGTAAAATCCTAACCCAACCTGGTTCACTCATATCAAGCGCTTCCTGGAGAGTCTTGTTTCCTGCAAATCTCAGGCCGCTAAGGAAAGGGGAGGATGCCTGTGGGCCTCACCTGAAGAAACTGGCAGTTCCTCAGGGCATGAGAACTGAAACTGGGGCTGGTGGCATTGGGACTTTCCTGTTGGGCCTGTAATCGTTCTCCTGCCAGGTGTCATTCAAGCCAGTAGAAGGAGATTGGTTCAGAAGCAAAGAAAGGCAGAGGAGTAAGAGCTCCTGCTGCAGAGTCTGTGGTCTCCCAGACAAGCCTGAGAGGGGGGCTGCTTTCTAGGAATCTCAGCAAGGGTGGGGCAAGGAGCCCACGAGAGCGAGGATCTCGGAGGCTGGCCCAGGTGGGCAGCTCACTGCCCCAGGCGCAGCATCTCTGCACACGGCCCGCCCTGCCACCATCTTGAACTGCAGTGCTGTGCACAGCACCTCTGCTCCCACCCAAAGCCGAGGTGTCACACTAAGGATTCTGGTCTGAAGGCCTGGGTTCCAGGCCTCTGTACATGACCCTCTTTGAGCAAGTAAAACTAGACTAAGCACAGAGGAAAAGAAAAAAAAAAAAAAGAGTAGGCTTTGTTACCCAGATTCTATTTTTATTTCTCGGGACTTGTTAATGGGCTTTGCTAGTGACAATGGGGTCAAATCCAGACAGGTATTCTAACCCAGAGACATCAGGCTTTGAAAAGAGTCCCTCCTCTACCCAACCCAAGGGGACAAATAAACTTCCCAAAGGCAGGTTTGCATCACCTGTTCTGGGCAGAACTGTGTGGTCGATTTTCTCCTTTGCCTGCAACACGCTGTGCCTCCCCCAGGGAAGACTCTCTGGCCCTCAGATGTGACCCCTGGGGTCTGAAGAGTCAGACAGGGAGAGACTCAACCACAGAGCTCCAAGTCCTGACTCCCATAAGTCAGCCTCCAGGTGGTGGATCCTGTCCTCGGCGCCCCTGGAAGGACCCCTCTGAAGGCCTTTCCCACTCTAGAACCTGCTTTCTCTGGCCATTAATCTGAGAAAAGGAGCCAATTGAAAAGGAGTTTTTCAATTTAAATTCAGGGTTAGCTGTTCTAAGACTGATTGTGGAAATCACTCAGAAAACAATTTTTTTTTTTTTTGGAGAATGCTTTTTTTTTTTTTTTAATGCAAAGGCATACATAACAACTTATGTAGTTAATTTTCAAAATCAAGATCAAGAAGTGTAAACCCTATGTATACATTTTTCAAAACCACTATAAGTAGTTTTCCTATTCTTTATCATAGTTAAATGGGCAGAAAAAGAGAAAAGGAAAGAACATAGAAGTGTAGGATAAATAAAAAGCATGATGAAAGACTGTAATAATAAGGATGGTGGGCACTATGCTAAGCTCTATTCACAGACTATTCTCATTTATTCATCCCCAGTACTGTCCCTATTTTAGAGTAGGGAAACTGAGGCACAACGATTTTAAATAATTTGCTTGCTACTGAGGCTAAAAAAGTGGAGATGCCACCAAGAAAATCCAGTTCTCTATTATAACAAAATACGCTCATTCATGTCTGACTCTTTGCAACTCCATGGACTGTAGCCTGCCAGGTTCCTCAGTGCATGGGATTCTCCAGGCAAGGATACTGGAGTTGGTCACCATTTCCTTCTCCAAGGGATCTTCCCCACCCAGGGATCAAACCTAGGTCTCCTTCATTGCAGGCAGACTTTTTATTGTCGAGCCACCAGGGAAGCCTCTACTCAAAAGATAAATATCAAAAGAGATAGTCTTTCCTCCAGAAGAAGCACTAACCTATTATCTTAAAATTCTGTAGCTAGGTACTTACTTTATCATTTCTTAACACAGGAATTGTAAGAGAAAATTGTGCTTCAGTAGAAAACTATGCATTATCCATACCCAGCGCAACCTTCCTAGCTTATCTGATTCCAGAATCCATTGCCCTTGAGGCACTCTGCAACTGTGTACACTGTAGGAAACTATCAGAAATACAAAATGCTGTCCTGTAGAAGTTTAACTGACTTTGGAAGCTAGCTGCATTTCTATTTGCCCACATAAATTTTAGGAGATTTTAGCTTTTCCTTTGAAGTAGTTATAACACCCTTACCAGCTTCCTCATTAATAAGTTGAATAAATACTTACCATATATTCAATTTTATATCTGAAAGTCATGATTTTACCTTTTTAAAAAAATTTGTCATAACAGAATTATCAAAGCATGTCAAAGCACCTCATTGTTTCATACTGGAGGACCCTTAGGCATGACCTGGCCCAGATGGTTTCAAAAATAACCGGATGACCATTGATAATGTGTAAATTAGGTCTTTGGTAGCATAGTCTCACCCTAACAATTGCCTGTCAGACACTTTGTTCTGTGCTTGTCAAAGGTTATGAGTAAAGGTTCCAGTCCCCTCATCTTGGCTGGTCTTTTTTTACTGCCAATTGGGGAAAATTAATCTTCGTGTAAATTATATAAGTCCACCATAATGTCTCCATTACTTCTATCTTCTGCTATGTTTCATGGACTGTTTCAGGCTACCTTCACTTAGGAAGGGCTTGAAACCATTTGTTTTTAAAAATAATCATAATAAACACACAATCTATGTCTTTATGCAAGAGCACAACACAATCCCATTTTTTAAGTCTTAGATTCATACAGAGCTGATAGCCAATTCCTACTGCTCTTGGCAAAACTACTTTTTGTTGTGTGTACTTTGAAGTTAGTGAAAGTGAAAATGAAATGCTCAGCCATGTCCAACTCTTAGCGACCCCAAGGACTGCAGCCCACCAGGCTCCTCCGTCCATGGGATTTTCCAGGCAAAAGTATTGGAGTGGCGTGCCATAAACAAACACAATTCAGTTTTCATCCCACCACTTACTAGACTGTGGATATGGGTGTCTGAGTAACCTCCCTAAGTCTCAGTTTTCCTCTCTGTATAAAGGGCATAATCATACATGCATCATCATAGGGTTATTTTGAGGTTTCAGTGAGATCACATAGAGAGTCTGGCATGTGAAAGCAGGCCCCTGAACTATTAACCCCTGACTTCTAGACCTGCCTAGGAATTGATTACTAACCTTGACAGTAAGACACTTTGTATTAAAATGATGAGTCATTGGCAGCCCTTGAATCAGATCACTGTTCCTGATTTTTTGCAGCCAAGAACTTCATTTGCTAAGCTCAGAAAACTTCTGTGAAATGTTTGTGTAACATGGAGCAAGTACCAGCTGCTGTAGAAAGGCTTGGGCTATTTGCACCTAAGTGACACCCCAGAACTGCCTGCTACTCAGAATAAGGACAGTGCCCCTGGAAATCCCATTGTCAGTAGCACTGGTGTAACAGGAGAGAAAGGCGCAGGGCACAACTTTTGAAAGAATGACATAGCCCAAGGACACGACATTAACTGATTAGAATCAAATGGGACCCAAGATGGCAGACAAGACTATCCCTTGATCCTCAATCCGCAAGTGAAATGACACACCTAGAGGTGCCATGGCAGTTCCAAGGCACTGTCAAAAGACCAAGGAGCAGGCAGTGGCCCAAATCCTGGAAATCTCCCCCCTTCCCGAAAATAGTTGGAATAATCCTCCCACTCATTAGCATATGAAATTACCCGGCTTATAAAAACTAACCACGCCACATTTTACGACTGTATTCACCCTCTGTGATGGCCCACACTCAGTCTGTGGAGTGTGCTTCTCTCTGAATCTGAATAAATCCTTTCTTACCTATCACTTTGCCTCTCACTGAATTCTTTCTGTGAGAGGCATCAAGAACCTGAGCTTCATTAAGTCCTGAAACCAAATACCATAGTCCAAGCCACATGGGTTCAAGTTCCAAGCAAGATTTTGGCTGGGTTCAAGTCCCAGCCATATGGGTTCGAGTCCCAAGCAGGGTTTTGACTGGTTTGAGTCCCAGCCACGTGTGTTCAAGTCCCTATCTGAGGTAAATGGTTTCACTAGGACCCAGAGAAAGGGAGCTGCCATGCTGATGGCCCAACTTCCCAAACTGTGCCCTTAGTTTACTGCAATCAGCCAATTCAGTTCATAGCTCGGTCGGCCTCCCTTAGGAGCGCAGTGTGACAGCCCTTCACCAGGGCCAGTCAACACCCGAAGCAGCTGCAGGATGCAGGCAGAGTTTATTCTATGCTCACCCTCCTTCCCACCGGGAGAAAACCCTTGTCAAACTTGAAGGAGCCAGCAATGGTCCGTGTCCACCTAGTTGCTCAAAACCAACTTAAATCTTTACTTCCTTTTGCTTCCAAGCACAATGCAAACAGAGGAAAGGGGGTTTTCCATTCTACTGGAACTACTGAAATCATAAAATGCACTATTGGTTCCAGAGTATCCAGTCACAAAAAAAGACAGCTTTGGTTTCGTTTGTTGTTGTTATTCTTTCTTTAATTGTTCCACAAACCAGTAGCTGTAATTCTGATAGAATAAATGGGTCAGCCCAGAGCAGGAAACATAAAAATAAGTGTAAAAGGAGATCTCAGTTCTTTGTTCCCTAGTTTTTCAGTTCAGATTCTGCAATGAGAGAGGATCAGTTTATAGGGACCCAGAGGTCCTCAGATCCAATCTACATGTCTGACGTGTGACCTCAGACACGGACTCTTAGGGCCTCAGCTTCCTCACTTGTGAAATGGAGGAAGTAATTTTTGTCTCATTTGTTACAAATGAGAGCTGATTTGTGGCAAGCACATTCCATGTGATAACATTCCACTCTCACACCTTCATTTTACAGATGAGAAAACTGAGGTAAAGAGAGGTTGCATTATTTGCACAAGTCACACAACTAGCCAGAGGCAGACCTCACGCAGAGGTTAATCTTCAAATGTTAATCAATGCAAATATGATTATCTTGAATGCATAAACACCTGCTTGAAATACTTGAAATACCTCATTCTTTCAAATAGTCTAAAACAGCATCTGCGATCTTGTGTTCATTTACCTGTCTTAAAAAGAAACAGATAAGGAAAAAGTTAGACTCCAGTTCAACCGCATTTCCAATAAGGACATGTTCCAAGCCAACTAAAGAAGCGCCCCTACTTGCTTTGGTCATATTTCTGATGCCAGAAACTTGGCCTCTGTGTCGCTGAATTGAATCTCAGAGACAGGGTTTTGGGTGAAGTAGAAAAGAATAGCTTTATTGTTTTGCCTGGCAAATGTGGACACAGAGGGCTCCTACACTCAAAAACTGTGTGTCTCCAACCCTGGAGGTTTTGGTGAGGAGTTTTATAGCAATAGTTCAAGGATGATGCTGTTGATAAGATTAGAATGTGGATAAAGCCTGCACTCCTTTAAACTGCTCTCAGATAATCTCTTGATGAGCTTCTCTGGTTCCTTTAATCTGACTTCTCTGATGATCGAGAAGATCATCAGAAGAAGAATGCTAAATCTTCCATTGGAGGTTTTAGTTCTATAAACAGCTTAAAGATACTGTTATATGTATCCACTGAGGTGCAACCAGGACCCTGCTCCAAGGCTGCACTGTTGTTTCTTGGCTGCTCCCTCTCTTGTCTTTGCATCCCCTCTCTTCCTTTGCTGCTGCAGCTGCTGCTAAGTCGCTTCAGTCGTGTCGGACTCTGTGCAACCCCATATATGGCAGACCACCAGGCTCTTCTGTTCCTGGGATTCTCCAGGCAAGAACACTGGAGTGGAATGCCATTTCCTTCTCCAATGCATGAAAGTGAAGTCGCTCAGTCATGTCCAACTCTTCACGACCCCATGGACTACAGCCTACCAGGCTCCTCTGTCCATGGGATTTTCCAGGCAAGAGTCCCTTCCTTTATTACTATTCAAATCTGCTTTTGGAACTCAGCGAAGGTCATGGAGGCTGAAGTCTGTTTCCTACAAATAAGGAATGGGGGACACAGAAAGTCTTCCATGCCCAGAAGCCCCACAGGGTCCTGCTCAGTTTCATTCCCTAATGGTACAAAAATGTCCATACAGATCAAGCTGGATCAATAAAAGCTTGAGCGTTTTCCTGGTGGTAGTCTGGCTCTAAGCAGGTATAAGAGAGGTGGTCATTTTCCAATGACATGATCCTTCAGATTTCATAAATTTAATCTTGGAAGTGGAATAGTGCTGAAGAAAGAAAGTTCAGTGTGGTGCTGAGAAAGGCCAAGGATTAAGGGCTTGTGGTTGAGAAAAGTGATCCTGGATTCAGGTGGTCTTGATTTCCCTGCTGTCAGCCTTTCACTGATAAAACATGGTTTTGTCCTAGTTCTTAATCTCTTAAATCTCAACTATGAAGTGAGGGAAATAATAGCACCAATCCAAAACTTACTGTTTTGATTATTTTTCCCTATAATTCTACCAAGAGACTACTGTTCTCAGGTAACCCAGTGTCTGATAATAAAAGCAGGAAAATCTGATTCAGAATAGAAAACCCTGCTTCTCTCATCAGAGATTTTTACCTGATATCATGGTTTCTCCCTCCTCTAGCTCTCTTTATCTATGTAAAATATTTTTCCTTCTGAGTAACTTTCTCATCACCATTACACTAAAAGGAAAGTTACATTCAGGTCATTAATACCCATCCTCTTGAAATCTCCATTTCTTCAAGAAGCTCTTCAAATTAAAAGAAAGCAAATACTGAGCAACTTTTAGGGATCTAACTATAAGATCATTATTATTTTAGACTGAGGCTTGCAAAACAAAGTAAGCACTGGGCTCTACCACTATGCACAAGGCTGATAACTCTCTGGAGGCTTCAGGCTCCATGGGATCTAGCCTGCTCCCCTTTTCAGCTCATGGGAAGTGAAGGGTCCCCATGTGCTGGGAGTGCTGGGGTTTCCGGGGTACTCCCCAAAGAATATGAATATTTACTGCTTATAAATTATATAGCACTAATATATCACATGAGCTTCCCTTGTGGCTCAGTGATAAATAATCTACCTGCCAATGCAGGAAACCCAGGTTCAATCCCTGGGTCAAGAAGATTCCCCTGGAGAAGGAGATGGCAACCCACTCCAGTATTCTTGTCTGGGAAATCCCATGGACAGAGAAGTCTGGGGGGCTACAGTCCATGGGGTCGCAAAAAGTCAGACACAACTTAGCAACTAAACAATAACAATATATTACATAGGGCTATGTACAAATGATATAGTGTAAATATATAATAAGCATTGTATTTACACAAAATGTTCAAAGGTGATATGTTGGTCTGTTTGACTGCTATAATAGACTACCATAGACTGGGTGGCTTATAAAAAACAGAAATCTATTTCTCACAGCTTTGGAGGCTGGGAAGTCCAAGATCAAGGCACTAGCAGATGTGATGTCTAATGAGGGCCTCATAGATGGCCATATGTTCACACTGGAACCTCACCTGGAGGAAGGCTCATGGGATCTGTCTGGCCTTCCTTTCATGTGAGCACTGATCCCTTTCATGAGGGTTCTGCCATCAAGACCTAGTCACCTACCAAAGGTCCTATACATCTACCATCACCCTGGGGCTAGGTTTCATGTACTAATTTGTGGGGGACACAAGCATTCAGCCTATAGTAAGTGACATGAGAAAAATTAGAAAGATCTATTATTTTCTTCTTCCTCCCCAACAGATCTCTCAAGCACCACTCTGAGGCAATTGTTCTCAAATTTTGGGTGAGCAAGAACAATCTGAAGAACCTGTTTAAAATTAAGATGGTCCAGGCCCCAGCCCTGGAAGTTCTTGTTTACTCTTTCATGGGAGGTGCCTGAAGTTTTTCCTTTTCCTGAGCTCAGGCTGACTCTGATTCCAACCCTCAATCATATTTTGGAACCACTGATCCAGACCCTTCTGTTTTCCTCCCCTTTTAATTTTCTGCTAAAATTTTAATCCTGTGATCTTGCTGGTACCTACCTCCTGACACCCTCATGACTCCCTACATGAATTAAAACAATAAAAATACCAATAGCTGCTATATATTATTTCCTGCTTGGCAAGACTGCCTAGGGTTTACCTCTCCTTTAATGTGATCAAGTAAATATGCTTAGTCCCACTACACAGATGGAAAAATTGCAATCTCGGAATGCTAATGTCTTGCCCTAGGTCACCCAATTAGTAAGCAATAGGCCAGGGACCTGAACCTAGATCTGTCTGATTCCAGTGCCTTGACTGCTTCCAAAACAAGCCACTGTAATTTATTGAACCTCTACTATGAACTGAGGCTTCCCAGGTGGCTCAGTAGTAAAAATTCCACCCACCAATGCAGGACACAGTGGTTCAATCCCTGGGTCCAGAAGGTTCCCTGGAAAAGGAAATGGCAGCCCACTTCAGTATTCTTGTTTGGGAAATCCCAAGGAGAGAGGAGCCTGGCAGGTTACAGCCCCTGGGGTCACAAAGAGTCAGACACAGCTGAGCAGCTGAGCACACACACTACTATAAACTTGGCGCTTGGCTGGGCACATCACATATAAATCTCTAATACTCATGACATACCCGTGCTTGCAGAGGTGTCAATCTCAGAACACAGATTCTGATGTAGAAGAAATAGCTTTGCTTTCTGTAACCCACCCGAATTGTGATTTCAAGCTCCTATTTTTCAGGCCCTCCTGGATTCTTTCTCACCCCAATCCCACCTACCACCAGTTCTAGGTCAGACACAATACCAAGGCCTGGAGTTGGGGTGAGCACCTGGTCCTATCCCACCAGTCCACATAGATGACCCTCATCCTCCCATCTTCATGACCTGTTGTCACTGGTAGCTCACTGCTACTCTCAACCTATACCAGGCACAGGGGTATATTTTCCCCCCTACCTCCCCCCATCCCCCCTACATTCTTTGGTGCTCAGCTTTCTTTATAGTCCAACTCTCACATACACACATGACTACTGGAAAAACCATAGCTTTGACTAGATGGACCTTTGTTGACAAAGTAATGTTTCTGATTTTAATAGGCTGTCTAGGTTTGAGTCAGAGAAGGCAATGGCACCCCACTCCAGTACTCTTGCCTGGAGAGTCTTATGGACAGAGGAGCCTGATAGGCTGCAATCCATGGAGTCACTAGGAGTCAGATACGACTGAGCGACTTTACTTTCACTTTTCACTTTCATGCATTGGAGAAGGAACTGGCAACCCACTCCAGTGTTCTTGCCTGGAGAATCCCAGGGACGGGGGAACCTGGTGGGCTGCCATCTATGGGGTCGCACAGAGTCGGACACAACTGAAGTGACTTAGCAGCAGCAGCAGCAGCTAGGTTTGAGTAAGCATCTTTTAATTTCAGGGCTGACAAACTCACAGCCATTTCCTCCTCACAGCCATTTCCTCTTTGAGTTCTTACCACCTTCTGGAAGCAATGTCTGTCCCCTCTGCCCTCTAGACAAATCTCCCTTCCCCCAATCTACTTACAAAGTCCAAGAGACTCTCTTTCTAGTGATAGGCAGGTAGAAATATTCTCTCTCTCTTCACATCCCTTTAAAACATTCTTAGCCTTTTGCTTGCCTTTGTTGCTTAGAATTCACTTATACTAGGTCCTAAGCTTTAGGACTAGCATGGAACAACACACTGGTTCCAAATAGGAAAAGGAGTACGTCAAGGCTGTATATTGTCACCTTGCTTATTTAACTTCTATGCAGAGTACATCATGAGAAATGCTGGGCTGGATAAAGCACAAGATGGAAACAAGATTGATGGGAGAAATATCAATAGCCTCAGATATGCAGATAACACCACCCTTTTGGCAGAAAGTGAAGAACTAAAGAGCCTCTTGATGAAGGTGAAAGAGGAGAGTGAAAAAGTTGGCTTAAAGTTCAACATTCAGAATACTAAGATCATGGCATCTGGTCCCATCACTTCATGGCAAATAGACAGGGAAACAGTAGAAACAGTGTCAGACTTTATTTTTTTGGGCTCCAAAATCACTGCAGATGGTGACTGCAGCCCTGAAAGTAAAAGATGCTTACTCAAACCAGCTGCTGCTGCTGCTAAGTCACTTCAGTTGTGTCCGACTCTGTGCAATCTCATAGACGGCAGCCCACCAGGCTCCCCCATCCCTGGGATTCTCCAGGCAAGAACACTGGAGTGGGTTGCCAGTTCCTTCTCCAATGCATGAAAGTGAAAAGTGAAAGTAAAGTCGCTCAGTCGTATCTGACTCCTAGCAACTCCATGGATTGCAGCCTATCAGGCTCCTCTGTCCATAAGACTCTCCAGGCAAGAGTACTGGAGTGGGGTGCCATTGTCTTCTCTGACTCAAACCTAGACAGGCTATTAAAATGCAGAAACATTACTTTGTCAACAAAGGTCCATCTAGTCAAAGCTATGGTTTTTCCAGTAGTCATGTGTGTATGTGAGAGTTGGAATATAAAGAAAGCTGAGCACCAAAGAATTGATGCTTTTGAACTGTGGTGTTTGAGAAGACTCTTGAGAGTCCTTGGACTGCAAGGAGATCCAAGAAGTCCATCCTAAAGGAGATCAGTCCTGGGTGTTCATTGGAAGGACTGATATTGAAGCTGAAACTCCAATACTTTGGCCACTTGATGTGAATAGCTGACTCATTGGAAAAGACCCTGATGCTGGGAAATATTGAGGGTGGGAGGAGAAGAGGACGACAGAGGATGAGATGACTGGATGGCATCACCAACTCAATGGACATGAGTTTGGCTAAACTCTGGGAGTTGGTGATGGACAGGGAGGCCTGGTGTGCTGCGATTCATGGGGTCGCAAAGAGTCAGACGTGACTGAGTGAGTGAACTGAACTGAAGCTTTAGGAAGACAAAATATTTATAGACTTCTGTCTACTTTGCTCTTCTTAGATGAGAGGGAGGGTGTGAAGGAGAGTTTGGGAGAAATATATTATTGATATCTCAAAATATTATCTCTGGCTCATGTTCTCTTATTTTACAGATGAAGAGATGGAACTCATGAAGGTTAAGTAACATTGTGCACAGCTAATTGGTGGAAGACCCAGGATCTTGGAGGCACTTGGATTCACCGTGTCTTGGTAAGTTAATCTGCAGAGTGAGGTCAGGAGTGGAGTTGGTTCCTGGCAGTACCCAGAAGACAAGAAATAAGGTGGGCCCAGGGGAGAGGAGCCAAGTAGATAGTCAGCTGTTTTAGGTTCCAGCTTTCTGGGAAATTAGTAAATTGGAACCTTCAGATCCTGCTTAACAGTGCAGGTAGGACAGAGCCAGCCAAAAAGCCAGCACAGAAGCCTCTGCTCAGGAATCATGCATCCAACTAGAAGGTCTTCATGCCATAGACCTCCAGAAGGAGGTGCAGCCACCACACAGCACAGTCTTAAGCTTTGCCCTGGGGTCAGTCTGTCCAAACTAATAGGACCAAATGAAGGTCCTGCTTAGTTTGTTTCATCCAGGCAATGATCATCAAGTTAGCTAAATACCTGCCCAGCATTTCAACTTGGATGTCTAAGAGGCATCTCAGACTCCACCTAGCCCAAACTGAATTTTTGATCTTTTACCATCAACTCTGCTCTACTCACAGTCTTTCCTGTCTCAGCTAATAGCAATACCACTGTCCCACCTGCTCAAACCAAAGTCCTTGAAGTCATCTTCAACTCTTCTTTCTCTTCACCCCAGTAGTCAGGAAATCCTGTTGCATCTACCTTCAAAATACATCTACCATCCATCCATCACTCCCCAATTCCACTTTGACCATGCTGAACTAAAGCACCATCACCTCTTGCTGGATCACTGTAATAGCCTCCTAGCAGATCTCACCACTTGTATCCTAGTTTGCTAGTAATCTGTTTCTAGTCTTGTAAACTAAAATGATCTTTTACAAATATTATACAAATTATATCACTCTTCTACTCAGAGTGAGTCCCCAAGTCTCACAGTATAAAAGCCAAAGTCCTTCTGATGATTTTTCCCAAGTCACTGGCCTCCTTGCTGTTCCTGGAACATTCTAGGCATGCTCCTACTTCAGGGCCTTTGCACTGGCTGCACTGGCTATTCTAACTGCCTGATGCTCTCCTCCTCAACATGTCCACAGGGGCACTCCCTCAAAGCCTTGCTCAGAATTCAACTTCCCAACAAGGCTCACCCTAACCATTCTATTTAAAATCACTACCTTCTCCAAATCCCTTCACTCAGCCATACTTTTCCTTCTCCTGCCACTCAGATCGTATCCTACCAATCTACATAAATCTCTTATGTATTATACCTGTTGTCTCTTATCTGACTCCTCCCATCTCCCATGGTACATAAATCCCACAAGGACTGGAATCTTGGTCTGTTTTGTTCACTTGTTTATCTCAAGTACTAGAACAGTGCCTGGCATGTAACAGGTACTTTTTTTAAAGTTGAAAAAAGTGAATAAAGTTTACCAAGGAATATTACACGAGAAACATGGTAGCATTTCCCCTGTCTGGTTTCGTCAAGTGGCCTTACTTCTCAGTCCTCTACACAGTTAGAGCTCCATTAATACAGAGGAGGAAAGAGGGTGCTTACTGATTTTTCAAAGCAGCCCCCAGCAAAAGCATCCAGTTCTGCATCTTTGCTCCTTTACCAACTCCTTTTTACACTGACATTAGAGATTTTCTACCCCTTTCAGTTATAGAAATTTTGCCCATCACTCTTTGAAACACAGGGCCAGTAGTTTTGCTAAACTCAACAGAAAACAGACCCCATGGGGGCTTTCCTCATAGCAGAGTCCTTTCCTTTCTCTTTGAGTTTAGTCTGCATTTGAAATACCACTGCCTGTATCCCCTTTGCAGTGCTGTCAGAGAGAGACTTAGGCAACTCTGTGGAAGCCACCTATCCCTGACCTTTAACAGAATTTCCAAACATATTAACTTCAAACTGATGCATTTGGAACTGTGATCTTGGCCCTGGAAGCAAGAATACATGACAAGATATTTTATTTTCAAAATGTATCAGGATAAAAAATACTTCTGTAAATCAACCTTCTTCTCTTTTTTTGTATGAGGCAGATTTAGATTTGGGGGTTGGGTGTAGGAAGGAAAGAGTCTGAACACTAGAGAACATGTTTAAAAAGTTAATTATTAATGGACAGTCTCCCTAACAAAGTATCAATAGGCACTCTGGTCTCTTTAGCTTCAGAGATTAGCAAGAGGACCTCGGACCCCAGGTGAAACAGGAGAAATGGAAAATCCCCTGTATATCACTATCCTGTTTTTGTGCATCTTGATCCAATCAAGTGCCCATGGACAAAGCCTGGGACCAGGTAAGAGCCTGCCTTTTCTCCAGAGATGGGCATAGACTTTCTTCTTTAAATGTACATTGCAGTGAATCCAAGCCTTTTGACTATGTCAGAGTTTGCTTCACAGTGTATTAGGTGATTCTATGATCGGCATCACAGGTCATAGGGACATGTAGCTGTTTGTAGGCATTTCGGAAAATTCTGAAATTTAAATTTTAGGAAACCGCTCTAGGAGTAAAAGTCTTCTCAAAGCAATGAAGTCTCTCTCATATCTGATTCAGAAATAGTCAGGCTAAGACTTCTTTGGTGGCAAATAATCTGAAAGAGTCTCAGATCTTCCTGAGAGTTAATTTGGTGTCTAATTTGCAGTTGACGAGAACAGCTTGTAATGAAACCTTCTATCTTGCTGAGGTTGTCTAATTGCTGGCTTTCTCAGAAGAGAGGAATTTGTAGAATCTTCTTTCCAGTCAGGTTGAACACGGAGCTATCATTGCACATTTTCTAAACCTCACTTTTTCTGTCCACGTTTTACTCTGAGACTAAGCAGTCACACCTGTTTGTTCTGGAAATTCCTAGGTTGATGGTCAAGGTGATCCAAATGCTTGATTAGGCAGGTGGATCACAGGTTCCTGGCTAAAGAGTGCACTGGGTCAATAAATGATGGATCTGAAGTGAACTGAACACTTTGGCCAAATGAGACAGGGCTTTGGGACTTTGTTTTTGGGTTGGTTACTGGTTTTTCTTTCCTCTAAGACTATGCTTGGAGGAAGCTCCAAAAAGAATTAGAAGCTTACTACCCACAAACATACCTGAAAACTCCAGAACATTTTTTTTCTCCTTTAAGAAAAAAAGGCTATTCTTTGTATTTAATTATTATTTGTATATTAGGTCAGTTGATAACTTGTTAGCAGTATTAATTATTATCATTCATTGAGCATTTTGTATGTCAACTACCAGGTGAGTTATTTTGCATACATCATCTCACTTACAAAACTGAGTCCAAAAATGTTAATAATAACTTAGAGCCATTCAGGCAGAATTGTTCATGATTTTTCCTCATGTGTCACAAGGATATTGGTGAAGGGCCTTTCCTGCCCTTTGGCCCAGAATGTTTTAAATTTCTTATCGAAGTATAACATATATCTCACAAAGTACCTATATCATAAAGTGCTCAATGAATTTTCACAACCTAAGCCAGCATCCCAGGAGCCTCCCTTGCACACGCATCCCTGGAGCCTTAACATAGATTGTTTTGACTTTTTGGAGCTTTTCAGTAATGGTTGCATATAATATGTGCTCTTTTTGTTCTGGGCTTCTTTCACTCAACATTATGTTGGTGAGACATCCATGCAGTTGCATGTAGTATCACACATTCACTCAGGGCACTGTAGCATCCTGCTGTATGAATATACCACCTTTGGTTTATTTGTTCTGCTTCTGATCAGACCAGATGTTTCAGTAGAGACTTGGGGGTTGGACGCCATTAGAGTCAGGGTGAAGGATGAAAGGCAGGACAGCCTCCCCCGGGGTTGCTGGGTATTAGCCACATTTCCCTCAGCAAAGCCTGTGCTGGTCAGCTACTACTTCCCCAGGGTCCTGGCTTGCCAAATGCTGAGGGAAGTTTCCATTAGCAGGAAGGTTCTTCAAAGAAAAGGATCAGAGACAGGAAGCCTTTTGTTTCCTTGAGAGCAGAACATCTTGGCAGAATTTTTTCTGTGGGGAGTGAGTCAGATTTGTGTGCACTAGGCTGGTGTGACATCTTTCTCTTCCTGGGGCACTGCAGGCAAGCAGGCACCCCACAACAGAGTCCTAGAAGGTTGAGTATCTATGCCTTGTAGGATAGTTTCCCAAACTGCCCCCAGGGGATATTTTTGGCTGTCAGAACCAGGGAGACAGTGCTTTGGCAAGGAGGGCTTAGAAGCTAGGGATGTTGCTAATCGTGCTACAGTGGACAGGACAGCCCCCACAGCAATGAATTATTCAGGACCAAGTGTCGATATACCAGGAAGAACTCCCATGGGATCCTTCCTCCTTAACCCCAGACCTCCCAGCTTACTTCTTTTTCTTATTATTGATGACATTGCTAATGGACCCACTAATGTATTGTACACCCAGTAAATGCCAGACATTGCACAAACATTTTACCCCACCTTCACCTTGTGCTGGAGTCAGACAGCAGAAAAACGACTTGCCAGAGATTCCACAAGAGGAGCAAGAGGTCCCTAGACTGGATCTATCTGCTTAACGCTATAGGATTCTGGCCATGGTGCTCTCACCTCTTGGTTTAACAGCCATAGATCCCTAGAAATCCATTCTGCTCAGTTCCTCTCCCAGGAGAGGAATATTGGGTAATTCCCGCCCACCAACGCCAAGGGAAAGGAGTTACGGTGAGCGTCCCAAAGACCCTAGGACACGGAGGTTCCGTTACCCTCATCCCCAGATCCCACTCCTGAGGCCAACACTGCTTAAATGGTAACCAGTGCTCCTAGGCCCTGGCAGCCCCCACCGCCCAGCGATGTCCACCAGCACTGCCTCAGGAGCCTGGCCCCTGCCTGCAGTTCCCGCCACAGCCTCCACATCCCAGAAGCAGCTGAAGCCCATCCATCAGCCCCTCACTCGTTTAACAAGTGTACATAGGCATCTGCCATATTGAAGGCAGGGCGTTAGTTAGTACAGCAATTCTCAACTTCCCAGAAGGTCCCATTACACTCTCAAAAATTAGTCACAATTCCCAAGAGATCTTTTTTATGTGGAACACAGCTACCAGTATTTACTGTATTAGAGACTAAAATGGAGAACACTTTTTAATGTTTTGAATAACAACAAACTCGTCCCATGTTAGCGTATGAAACACGATATTGGGGGGAATAACTGGTATTTGCCAAACAATAACGAAAAATGAGTCAGAAGAGTGACACTGGGCACAAAGAAACTTTGCTACTTTTTTCATGTTTGGCTTAATAGAAAGGGCTGGGCTTTTTCTCATCTGTTTCTGTATTGAATTTGTTGTGAAATGTTACTTTGTCTGGACTACACAAAGAAAACCGGCCTCAAGTATAGGGACAGGGAGTCAACCTTAGAGGTCCCACCAAGGCCCTCACTCAGAACTGCTTTGTTTGTGCAGCAGACACTATGCAACGTGGACTGCACAGCCGCCCCTGCTCCCCACAAGCTTACTGACGAATCAGGTGGAGCAGGGGCAGGAAAACAGGAGCTGCCCGCACTGCCAGGCAATAAGGGGGCCGTCATCCATAGAGAGTGTGACAGCAATAAACACTTCTCACCACCACAATTCTAAATAATGCCAATGATAAACATTAACACCCCCTCCAAAACAGTTCTTTTGGTCAGAGTTGTAAACAACTGCTATTGTTACTATTGAGTTTTATTAATGTATACAAAAACTTCAAATGATCACAGTTTCATATCACTTTTCCTTGAATATATGTTCTCTGTTAATGTCAATTTAGAGACCTCCAGTTACATAGTTGGTCCCTGATGTTCATTGACCACAATATATGCTCATTGCAACTGTCTAATTGTTCAGTATCCTCTCAACTTACTTTGTCATCTCACGTCCCAAATTCCATGGTATTTATTGCTTGTTTTTGCCTTTAAATAGAAATAGTAGATTTAAAATTAAAAATGATATCATACTGATTAAAAAAACAAAGAAATAGAATCTGACTTCAACTCTGTTATCCTGTGTGACCTCTTAGACTTTTGAGTTTAAAACGTAAAACAGAAAAAGAGGTTTTACAGTGAACTGTGAGGTGTAATATTTTGTTTGGGAAGTAAAAATTTGGGTTCTTCCAGGAAATATCTTTAATAGATTTGTGCATCTTTAAAGTGGAAATGTATTCTTTTTTAAATTGTTGTTTTAAAGCTAAATAACAAATCAAGAAAATTGTGATTATTACTGGTTTTTGCATATATCATTTTTGATATGTGGATGCATATAACTGAAAATAGTTCTTATAGAACAAATGGTATTAAAATGATCTGTTCTGGGTTTCACATATATAAGGTATAAACAGTCTAATAAAGGAGATAAGATGTATATATAAAATTTTTTTCAACTGGATCATAAAATGTGATGAGTACCACTGGAGAGGAGTACAAAGGGGTGAGTGTTTGTGTCCCCCACAAAATTCATATGTTGAGATCCTAACCCCCAACAGGATGGCATCTTAGGAGGCAGGGACTTTGGGAGGTGATTTAGTCGTGAGGGTGGAAACCTTATAAATGGGCTCCTTCTAAAAGAGACCTCAGAGAACCCACTGGCTCTCTCTCTACCATATGAGGAAACCTGGAAAAGGGTTTTTACCAGAACCCCAATACGTTGGAACCCTGATCTCAGACTTCCAGCCTCCAGAAATATGAGAAATAAGTTTCTATTGGTTACAAGTCACCCACTCTACAGTAATTTGTTACGACAGCCTGAATTAACTCAGTCAAGGCACAGGTAGAGATGAAGAAGCGCTCACTTCCAAGTACAGGTAGAAGAAAGGCTTCTGGGACGAGTCAGCCTGTGAGCTGAGTCTTGTAGGATAGAATCTGGACAAACTAGAAGGAGGCTTTCCTTGTGCATAAGCAAAGGCACAGAGACAATAAAGTACTCAAACATCTTCCAAAAACAGGCCTTCTGGGAAGGAGAAAAAACTGTAGGAAGGAGTTGACAGCAGCAGTGCATCACAGCTGTCAAAAACTAGAGACAGTTTGAATGCCCAACAATAAACCATCAAGGAGGGACTGGCCGGCTATTACTAAGTCCTCCTTTAACAAGCATTGTGTTCAGTTCAGTTCAGTTCAGTTCAGTCGCTCAGTCGTATCCGACTCTTTGCGACCCCATGAATCACAGTATGCCAGGCCTCCCTGTCCATCACCAACACCCAGAGTTCACTCAGACTCATGCCCATCGAGTCAGTGATGCCATCCAGCCATCTCATCCTCTGTCGTCCCCTTCTCCTCCTGCCCCCAAGCCCTCCCAGCATCAGAGTATTTTCCAATGAGTCAACTCTTCACATGAGGTGGCCAAAGTACTGGAGTTTCAGCTTTAGCATCATTCTTTCCAACGAAATCCCAGGGCTGATCTCCTTCAGAATGGACTGGTTGGATCTCCTTGCAGTCCAGAAAAGAAGAGAAGCAAAAAGCAAAGGAGAAAAGGAAAGATATAAGCATCTGAATGCAGAGTTCCAAAGAATAGCAAGAAGAGATAAGAAAGCCTTCTTCAGCGATCAATGCAAAGAAATAGAGGAAAACAACAGAATGGGAAAGACGAGATCTCTTCAAGAAAATTAGAGATACCAAGGGAACATTTCATGCAAAGATGGGCTCGATAAAGGACAGAAATGGTCTGGACCTAACAGAAGCAGAAGATATTAAGAAGAGATGGCAAGAATACACAAAACAACTGTACAAAAAAGATCTTCATGACCTGGATAATCACGATGGTGTGATCACTCATCTAGAGCCAGACATCCTGGAATGTGAAATCAAGTGGGCCTTAGAAAGCATCACTACGAACAAAGCTAGTGGAGGTGATGGAATTCCAGCAGAGCTATTTCAAATCCTGAAAGTTGATGCTGTGAAAGTGCTGCACTCAATATGCCAGCAAATTTGGAAAACTCAGCAGTGGCCACAGGACTGGAAAAGGTCTGTTTTCATTCCAATCCCAAAGAAAGGCAATGCCAAAGAATGCTCAAATTAAAAGCATTGTGTTGAATACCTGCTATTAGAAGTGCCAGGAAATTTGTGGAGCAATAATGATGGGAATCTGAAATAAAAGCCTTACTGCTAACACTTAGGCACTTATAGTGGCAAATTATCAGAGATCGGTGACCTCCAAAAGGTTACATAACAATTGGTCTTGTAGCTTTTAAAAACAAGTATGAGGAAATTTTATATGTGATAAAGTGGGGGAGAAAACAGGACTAAATAAATTTATATTGAATCACAACTACGATAAAAAATTCTTATACTTGTATATCACTAGGGATTAAAAGTATATGTAAAGATCGATAGTTTTAAGGCCATGGAATCTGTATGTGTGTATGTGTTTTAAGTATTTACATGTAAAAGAAAAAAATAAAAAAACAACCTGATTAGCTGCAATTAGATCTGTACTAGATTTGCTGTCCCTCAAGAGACCACCTCCATCCATCCCCACAAGCTTGCAAGGCCCAGAATTACATCCCCAGTGGGGCCTGCAAATTCCTAACAGGCCTCCACAACTGCAGGAAAGGTCATTCATGAATAACATCTGAGGTGGGATCCAGAGATGGAACTCACCCAGGCGAGTGCATGAAGTCGAATCAGCAGAAAGTCAGTCCATAGAACTCTTGTGAAATCGTGCCTGCCCTCTGCTAGAGCCCCTCCCACCATACTGCCAGACTTCCTGCCCTGTGGCTGAGCCAGTCTGGAGCCCTCCTGAGGGCATGGTACCCAGAGAGAAGTCTGGGGAGACAGAACTGCAGGCCCTCTCCCACCCTACTCGCCTTTTACAAGGGGCCCAGGACTTGAAGCCATATTTAATTCTGGCCAGGTGAACAAGATCCCCACCACCACCTTCCACTGCCCTGTTTTCCATACCAGCTGCCACACTGCTATGGGGCATGCTGAGTCCCTACAGATGAGTCAGCAAGGGGAGGGGAAGGAGAAGCAGGGCTGGGCCAGAGGCTTGCCCGATTTTAGGCCTGGTGCACAAGACATGGCTGAGCAGTTCCAGTTACATTCTCCAAGGGCACGTGACCACCTTGACCTCAGCCTGGGGCATCTCTGACATCCCTGAGGTCCACATAGGACATGAGGCACAGCATTTCTCATAGGTGTGTGCTGGTTCTTAGAAGAATGTTCGTTTTAGAGTGGGCTCTAGGGCAGGGGGCTGACTAGGAGCAGGTAAGACATCTGAACCCCTGCCAAATGTGCTGAGGATCCTGGCCAGACTCTAGCCCCAGGGTTAAAACTAGAACAATGGGTCAGAGCCCAGCTAGTCCTGCGGAGAGTGGGGTCTCTGTTAAGGTAGACAGCAGGTGCACCCAGCTGCTGACACTCAGGCACCCAGCTTAGGGCCAGGAGACAACCTGGATTCAGGTCAGGGGGCAGCCTTACTTCTCAAGAGACGGTGCCATTCTTGGATGTTGCCACAAGGTAGCGTGGTGACTTCTTGGCAGCCTTAGGGTTTCAGGAAAGGATTTAGGTAAGGGAAAACCTGTGTTTCTGGATACCTCTGGAAAACTCAGGGCTACTGACTGACATCACTTTCCTCTCTGTTTATGACTATTTCCAGAAATACTCATAGTTTCGATGTTTCTGCGGATTCTTGGGTGAGGGGCGGGAAGAAGTACAGGGAAGGGGAGGCCTCCTTGTCTGTCCCAGCATTCTCCTCCACGTGTGCCAGTTCACCTTCAGGGGCCTGGCGAGGTATGCTTGGCACAGCTTTTAGATAACGTATTGTGAAACTACTAAAAATAGTTCTTATGACCAGCAGTCCCCAACATTTTATGTCACCAGGGACCAGTTTCTTGGAAGACAGCTTTTCACAGACTGAGGTGGGAGGAGATGGTTTGGGGATGATTCAAGCATATTACATTATTGTGCACTAATCGAATCTAATGTCGCCGCTGATCAGACAGACAGGAGGTACCAATCTGCAGCCCAGAGGTTGAGGACCCCTGCTTATGATGATATAAAAGTGGCACACTGAATCATATTTTCATTCCAAGGCTAAGTGGGACAAAAGTAGCATACCTAATTGAGTGTATCTTCTGATTACAATTCCATGGAAACACGTGTATTTGAGGAACAAAAATTACTAAAGAAAAGGAACAAACATGTTCATACTTCAGTTGAGTTTACACCTAAATTTCTGTCTTCTAAATTTTATGTAATGTTGTAGTTTGTATATACTATTTTGCTTGAATGAATTGAATAATTTGAAAATTTATATCAAAATGATAAAGCAAAGGGGATTTGACTAGTCAGACTCAAACTTTAGTGTGCACTAGAAGTCTATTAAAATATGATTTTATTAAATCTCATTTATTTATAAAATAAATGAATTCTATTAAATTTGTTAGCAAGTTCCTGACTCAGTGAGCCTGAGGTGAATCCAGGAATTTGCATTTCTAAAGGTCCCAGGTGTTGCTTCAGGTCTGGGGACTATACATTGAGAACCAACGAAAAACAAAAATAGACAGTTAATAGCAAAACATTAACTTGACTTGAACCCAGGTCCCCTGCCTTCCTGGCTTAAAGTTCTTCCCTCAGAAACAATGCAAACCCTGGGGCAAAACTGGTTTTCATTTCTCAGTATCCTGCAGCAGGTAATTGGAGGGATATCAGTGTTCATAATCCTGAATACTGACCTCCCTCAAGGGAGAGTATGAGTGTTAGTTGCTCAGTTGTGTCCGACTCTTTGTGGCCTCACGACTGTGGCCTGCCAGGCTCCTCTCTCCATGGAATTCTCCTGGCAAGAATATTGGAGTGAATACCCATTCCCTTCTCCAGAGAATCTTCCTGATCCAGGGATTGAACTCGCGTCTTCCGCTTTGTAGGCAGACTTCTTTATCATCTGAGCCACCAGGGAAGCCCAAGAGTAGCCATATTCCAACTATATAAAACCACTAAATATTTGTGACAATTTAGTTCTCCAGAATAAAATACCATCATGCTGAAAAGGAAGTGGTTCTTTAATTGAAAAAAGAAATTCCCAAGTTGAGATTTAGTTGTAATTGGTAGAAAAATACTAGCTGCAATAATGAATTAACCATACACAGTAAAGCATGCCTTGGCAGGCCTGAAAATAGGATCAAGCAAATTCTTTTCCTATGAGCTGGGCATTACCATGAGTTGGGCAGAGTCTGTGATAATCCTAGTTGACTAAGACTAGCCTTTCTGTGACTGAGAAAAACTTTCCAGTGACAAATGTTCCAGCCTCCTTGTCCCAAGAGAGACCAAAAGAGTGAAAACAACATACTTCTTCTGAAATTTAACAAGATCAACAACAAAAAATCACAGCATTTATTAACCCCCTACTGTGTACCAATCCCCATGGTTTGTACAAAAAGGTGTTCCTGAGGATACAAAAATGAAAAAAGCACACTTCCATTCATCAAGGAGCTTCCCAGTTGATGAAATCTGAAGTACCCTACAACTGTGTATGTGTGTGTCTGTGTGTGTGTGTATTAGAGATTGGAAGAGGTATAATTTCAACATGGTGTGATAAGTGCACAATTAGATATGAAACATCACAAGGCAGGAAAGGTTAGCAGAGGAGGCTTTATGGAGGAAGTGATATTTGAGATGAGCCTTGAAGGAGAAGTAGAAGGATATAGCAAGCAGAAGGAAAAGCATGAGCCAGTCTTGGAGACTTGAAAACATAAAATGAAATTGGGAATCCCTGAGATGTTTGCTGGGCTTCCCTGGGGTAAAGAATCTGCCTGTAATGGCAGGAGATGCATGTTCAATCCTTGGGTCAGGAAGGTCCCCTGGAGAAGGGCATGGCAACCCACCCCAGTATTCTTGCCTGGAGAATCCCATGGACAGAGGAGCCTGGCGGGCTACAGTCTATAGGGTCATAAAGAGTCCAACATGACGGAAGTGACAAAAGTGACTGAGCATACATACACACATTCATCCCCATGGTTTGTACAAAAAGGTGTTCCTGAGGATACAAAAATGAAAAAAGCACACTTCCATTCATCAAGGAGCTTCCCAGTTGATGAAATCTGAAGTCCCCTACAACTGTGTATGTGTGTGTCTGTGTGTGTGTGTATTAGAGATTGGAAGAGGTATAATTTCAACATGGTGTGATAAGTGCACAATTAGATATGAAACATCACAAGGCAGGAAAGGTTAGCAGAGGAGGCTTTATGGAGGAAGTGATATTTGAGATGAGCCTTGAAGGAGAAGTAGAAGGATATAGCAAGCAGAAGGAAAAGCATGAGCCAGTCTTGGAGACTTGAAAACATAAAATGAAATTGGGAATCCCTGAGATGTTTGCTGGGCTTCCCTGGGGTAAAGAATCTGCCTGTAATGGCAGGAGATGCATGTTCAATCCTTGGGTCAGGAAGGTCCCCTGGAGAAGGGCATGGCAACCCACCCCAGTATTCTTGCCTGGAGAATCCCATGGACAGAGGAGCCTGGCGGGCTACAGTCTATAGGGTCATAAAGAGTCCAACATGACGGAAGTGACAAAAGTGACTGAGCATACATACACACATTCTTAAATATAAATTGAGTACATGCACACAGACAGTTGCTATAGCTCAGGGTATGGCACAAAAGAAGTGGTCGGATGTGAGGGCCTCAGAGGCCACGCTAATGAGTTTGGCCCTCGCTCTGGAGGCAGTGGGGCTGCCACTGAAGTTGGTATTTGGAAAGGGGAGGGACTCCATCACTGGCTGTCTTTCCTGCTGGGTGGATGGCTCTGTCTCACAGCCTGGCTGAAATTCTAGCTACTCCCTGATGGAAAGCCATGTTATCAGCAGGAAAAGACAGGGGTGGGGCTTAGAAGTTACAGGCTCTGCAACCTCACCTGACTGAGGCCGACCAACACTCAGACTTACCCATGGGCAAGTCTGTTTGAAGTTTACATGTTAATTGCTATTCCTAAACACTAAATGGCAGGAGAGATTTACACCAATGAAACTGAGGCGGGTACACATAACAGAACCTTGAATAGGAACCTACAATTTAAAAAGTTTAATACCTTCTTCTGAGTTCAAAAGAGAACCATCTGCAAATTCCACATCACACTAGTTTATAGCAATTTCAACGTTAAAAACTCACTCCTGAGACTTCCCTTGTGATCCAATGGCTAAGACTCCACACTCCCAACTCAGGAGACCCAGGTTTAATCCCTGGTCAGCAAACTAGATCCCACAAGCCACAACTAAGACCCAATGCATCCAAATAAATAAGAAAATACTCATTAAAAAAAAATCTTGTTCCTACCTGCATGATATCACTTGATTCACACAATATCCTGGGTAGGTATCATTATGCCCATTTTACAGATGTAAAGATTCACCAGCCAAAGGGTACAGGGAACACACTTGGAATCAGATGAAAGTTAGGATTATTTGGCTTACTGCAGCTAGGGAAGACACACTCCAGAGAAACTCGAGAGCATCCCTACATGAGGAGTTGAGAGGGGCTTCTTAGAAAATCTGGGCTTGTGCTGGGTGAGACTACAGAAAGGCTGGGGAAGCTGGGGAATTCTAGAAGTCAGCTGTGCTCACCACTGCACCACCAATGCTGCACAGTAGTAGCCGTTCTCAGTGGGATTTTGTCCAAAGGGGAGGGGATCATTTAGCTATCTGGTATCTTAATCTAATTAATTGTTGTGAAATCATTAGTGCTTAATTTAAGCAATAACATTCCAGCAGGTGAGGCTAAAACTAGCATTGCTACAGGAGCAGCAGTCACTCCTTGTTCGCTGGAAGCAGGCAATGTCTGGTCACAGACAGACGTTTTTGGAGTCAGAGTGGGCTCCTTTCCGTCCTGTTGCAAACATAGATGCAGAGGGCTTTTGGAGCATGTTGCTTCTGTGTTGTGGGCATCGTCTATGTTCAGTTGGGAACATCATGGTCTGGCTGCCAGCGAGGCTCATTTTTGTTGCTGTTGTGTTTGTTTTCCTTTTCTCACTTACCCAGTAACCCAGGTAATGTCATTGACATCTCTTGACACCTCTGCCCTAGCCAAACAGCCTTGGGTGCCTGCCTTCACCTCCCGAGCCTACAGCTCTCACCAGTGTTGGCCTGTCCAGCACTGACAGCCTGAGTGTCACCAGGGCTCATCAAGAGCCACGTGGTGCCCTGAGACCTTCAACACCTACCTCATCAGCTGTCAGCTATTTAACCATTAACGGGAGAGAGAAATATGAGCACAAAGTTCTATCCACTTTAAACATGACACATTGACCCTGCCTTAACCCTTGTGCAACGCAGTTGCCTTGAGCCATTCAAAGATTCCCAAACACCAGGGGGACGAAGGTGCAGTTCTGTAAGAGCAAGCCAAGCAGTAGATAACCATTAGAACTTTCCTTTCCCAAGGCTGTTTTCTACTGGTCCAAACACATATTTGTTTTGGGTTTGAGTAATAACAGTGAAAAATATACATTTGATGTTTACACTGTTTTGAGTAGAAAGGAGGTGTATGAAATAATGTGCTTAGTTGCTCAGTCATGTCTGACTCTTTGCAACCCTATGGACCATAACCTTCCAGGATCCTCTGTCTATGGGATTCCCCAGGCAAAAATACTGGACTGGGTTGCCATTCCCTTCTCCAGGGGCTCTTCCAGACCCAGGGATCAAATCCTGGTCTCCTACATTGCAGGCAGATTCTTTATCTCTGAGCCACCAGGTAAAGCCTATATGAAATAATAGTAACTACTAATTTTGAGAACTTTTAAATGTGCCAAATGCTTTGTCTATTTGTTTTCCTTTATCCATGCATCTTCCTGGAGATAAGTATCATTGTAACTACTTTACAGGGGAAGCTGTGAAGCAGAGGGATGAAGCAGTAAGCACAGCTCCAGGATCCCTGGGATTCTCACTGGTGCTTATTTCTGGTGATGCTGGCTCCCTTCAGAGCCCACATGAGTACATTTGCTTTCAGAGGTTTCCCACTTTGAATATTACTCAATGTCAGGGGAACCTCAGACATACTCTGAGCCTCTCTGGGCCTGGCCCCTTCTAACTAAAAGTTTGCACTCATCTTATCCATTGTGAGTGATGTCTACCTCTCAATGGCCCAGGAGAAAACCACGCCTGGACAAAGTCCTGGTCCCCTTGTGTCTCAGCTCCTGTCACAGCCACTGGTTTCCCAAAGTCAAGCTCAGAAACAAGGTGTAAGCATAAATCCAGGCAGATGAAAAAAAAAAGAAGAGGCCTCATGACATCAAGTCTGAAAATTCTGGGCCAATTTAAGGCAACCAAGGATGCTGTGAAAAGGTTAAAATATTTTTTTCTTCACCCAAGAATGCTCTAGGAAGAGTTATTTTCACAAGCTGAGCCAGACCCTCCACAGAGAGCTTGGTGACATCAGCAAACAGCCCCTGAGAAGTCTCCTTTTGTGAGGTCCTGCCACTGTTTCATGATGAGGTCCTCTTGGGGTGGTGTCATGGCCTGGCCACCTCCTTCAGCCACACAGAAGGGCTCCTATCCCCAAGGTTTATGATTAGAATAGGTGACATCAAAGTGAAACCATGCAACTCACATTTGGACTTGAACTCAGTCTCACACCTGGTCTTGGGAATTAATGAAACTCGGGTTCTTGATGTCTCATCACAGAAAGAATTCAGTGAGAGACAAAGTGATAGACTAGGAGTTGATTTATTTAAAGAGAAACACATTCCACAGAGTTTTGACTGTCTCCGAAAATGAGAGCGGCCTTGGAATATGGCATGTTTAGTTTTTATGGGCTGAGTTTCATAGACTAATGAGTGGGAGGAGTATTCCAACCATTAATATTTCAGGGAAGAGGCAAGGATTCGAGGAATTGGGCCACCACCCACGTTTTGACCTTTGATGACTGGCCTCAGAACTGCCAGGGCAATGTTCAGTGTGCCACTTAGTTTGCTGATGTGTTTCAATGATCATGTTTTTGTTGTTCACTTGCTAAGTCGTGTCTGACACTTTGCCACCCCATGGACTGCAGCACTCCAGGCTTCCCTGTCCTTCACTGTCTCCTGGAGTTAGCTCAAACTCATGTCCATTGAGTCAGTGATGTCATCCAACCATCTCATCCTCTGTCACCCTCTTCTCCTCCTGCCTTCAATCTTTCCAACATCAGCGTCTTTTCCAGTGAGTTGGCTCTTCACATCAGGTGGCCAAAGTACTGGAGCTTCAGCTTCAGCATCAGTCCTTTCAATGAATATTCAGAGTTGATTTCCTTTAGGATTGATAGGTTGGATCTCCTTGCTGTCCAAGGGACTCTCAAGAGTCTTCTCCAGCACCACAGTTTGAAAGCATCAATTCTTTGGCACTCAGCCTTTACGGTTCAACTCTCACATCTGTACAAGACTACTGAGAAAACCATAGGTTTGACTATACAAACCTTTGTTGGCAAAGTGATGTCTCTGTTTTTTCATATGCTGTCTAGGTTTGTCATAGCTTTCCTTCCAAGGAGCAAGCATCTTTTAATTTCACTGGTATACTCACCATCCACAGTGATTTTGGAGCCCAAGAACACACTGAGACTCAAACTCTAGTGAAAGTTGACTTGTCCACCATCTTGGACCTGTTTTGTTCTAAGCAGTTTATGTCATGTCCTGGGGCTGTCATTGTTTTAAAGTTTGTGCCCTGCCTCCTTCCCTCCTGTTTCAAAAGCAGGAAGAGCTGGAGAGAAGACCTAGAAGGGAGGGTGGGGCTCCACCTATCCACTCACACCTGGAGACATCCAGATGATCAATTCAAGCGGTGAAGTCCACCCGTGGTGCCTGGGCCTGCATCTACTCACAGATGGACCCACACACCAGCTCTCTGCGGGTCTTGTGTCTCTACCACATCCAAAATTCATAGTATGTTCCTTTGCTGGGGCTGCCACAACACAAGACCACAGACTGGTGGTTCAAAGAACAGAAATTTATTTTCTTGCAGTCCTGGATGTTAGAAGTCAGAGGTCAAGGTATCAGCAGGGCTGGTTTCTCCTGAGGCGTCTCTGCTTGGCTTGCAGATGGCAGTCAGGCATGGGGAACCCTGGGGCATCATTGTTCTGTCTGAGCTTCAGCAATTCCCTGGGGGTGGTGGCACTTCAGGGTTAGGAAAAGAAGCTTATAAATACACTTGAGACTGGAAAGTAAGCATAGTCTATACCCTCCAAACCAGGCCCAAAGAGGGGGCTTTTGCTACTGGTGGTGCAGAAAGCTATGGCTAGCTGAGGTGCCCAGGAGCCAGCTGGCAGCTTGTGGGGGAGGGGGCTCAGCCCTTTCCAACAGCATGATTAACAGTTTCTGGCAACAGGAGCAATAACTGGCTAGAGGCCAAGAAGGAGCCATTTATCTGGCTCCTGGTGGGGGTGAGTGATAAAACTCACCCTCTGGCTCGGCGCCTGAGGCAGGGTCCTCCTCAAGGGAGGTGCTTGCTGTGAGGCCCCCTGGCCTCTCTCTGGCTTGGGGAGGCGATTTTCCCCACACAGGCAAGCTGTCCCCAGCCAGGCCACTGCCTAGACTCACCCTGGCCTCGGTCAGGGATGGCTGCCATCCTCTCCCAGGTGTCTGCTTTCTCCCTTCAGGCCCCACAGACTCCGAAGGAGGAGAGGATGATCGCCAGCCGGAAGACAAAGGAGGACTGGGAAGATAAACAGCACAGCTTCTCTTCGGGGAAGTGAACCACAGATCGTGAGGGAGACTGGGTAAAAGAGACCCGGGTCTGGAGTCTAAAAACCTCATCTCCGTCCTGGCGATGTCACGGACTGCAGGCGGCCTCGAGCAAATCACCGTGGTCTCTAGGCCTCTGCTTTTCAGTAGCGAGTGGGGTTGGTATTAGAGGCCCAGTAGGGCTGTTCTGAGGATGAAATGGGTCATCCGTGTATGTGAAACTATGTAACGCAACTCTGCAAGACTGGCCGTAAAACATTTGTAAGAACGTACTCTTTACTAAGTCTTCCTCCATTATAACGCTCATCTGATCCGCTGAATGCTCCCATTGCTTCCCCCACTTTTTATTACCAAAGTTTCCCAGTATAGAAAAAATGGAAAGAAGAGCACAAAGAATTACTGTATCCCCTCCAGACAGATTCAATAACTATTAACACGTTAGCATATTTATTCTCTCTCCCTATGCATATTTATGTGTGTGCGTGACCCAGAACCATTTGATTTCTCTATCCTTGCTGTATGTATATATATATGAAAAAGAATGTCTATAAGTCTCTGTTCTCTCTCTTTCCCACATATATATTTGAGCCCAGTCTCTCAGGCCTCCAGGGGACCTCTCTTGCTCTTACATTACCTGCTGCATCTCTCTCTCCCTACTGGACTAGGAACGGCTCAAAAGCAGGGACAAGGTAGTCACCATTGTACCCCCAGGACTCACAGAAGCTGGCATGGAGTAGGCATGTGACAAGTGACCACTGAGTAAATCCCTCTTCAACAAAGAACTAACCGACATACACTTTTTTTTTTTAAGTAAATGAGTTTTAAGTCATTTCATCTGGCAAATTCCAGATCCCTGCTGGTGATAATGGAAAAAAACACCCAGGGGTGCAGGATGTTCAGGTCTTGCTCTACTTCCCCCTCTAAAAGCATGGGGACTGAAGTCACCTGGGACTCATAGGGAGAGGCTGTACTCTACAGCTACGATGCAGCTATCTATTTGCAATATGGAAATACTCTCCAGACCACAGTCTACTCTGAAAAACACACATGCAGGGACAAGCTGACTCTGTCCCCACAATGGACCTCACAGAAGTGATGTAAGTCCTTTAGGTTTTCAGGGAACCAGCAACCCACTTTCAGACCAGTAAGGGTGGGAAGAGGGAATGTTGTTGTCTGGCCTATAAATTCCCTACAATTCTCACAAACTTCACAGGAGTTTTAAGCTTCCCTCAGCCTCAGATGGGGCTTCTGAAGCAGCACCAGTGGCAAAGAACCTGCCTGTGAATGCAGGATATATAAGAGACATGGGTTTGATCCCTGGGTTGGGAAGACCCCCTGGAAGAGGAAATGGCAACCCATGCCAGTATTCTTGCCTGGAGAATCTCATGGACAGAGGAGCCTGGCAAGCTACAGTCCATCGGGTTGCAAAAAGTTAAGACACGAATGAAGCAACTTTGCACACAGGCAACTTCAGATAGCTCTCTTTAAAACAGTTTCTCAAACTTTAATGTGCCTATGAATCACCTGAGGAGGTGATAAAATGAATGTTCTGTTTCAGTACATCAGGGATGGACTCCAAGATCTTACGTTTCTATCAAGTGTTTGGGTAGTTCCAATGTGGCTGGTCCCCAAAACACACTTTGAGAAACAATGTTCTAAAGAACACAAAATAGCTCCTCTGTTACTTGGTGAACTAGTAATTAGCACCTACTTCCAGATATAAGAGCTTCCCTGGTGGTTCAGAGGTAAAGAATCTGCCTGCCAAGCTGGAGACATGGATTTGATCCCTGGGTTGGGAAGATCCCCTGGAGAAGGAAATGGCAACCCACTCCAGTATTCTTGCCTGGGAAATCCCATGGACAGAGGAGCCTGGTGGGCTACAGTCCATGGGGTCGCAAAGAGTTGGACACAACTTAGCGACTAAACAACAACTAGACACAAGGCAGTGTGCCAGCGCTGGTTGTACCAGCAAATGGGAAGAAATGCAAAGATGGACAAAAGGCAGTTCTTTGCCTCAAATCCAGCTGGATCTGCCTCATTACTAGGTTTAGGCCTTAATTCTTACAACCTATAATCTATACAGTGTATATTGCTGTTCTCATTTTGCTTATGAAGAGACTGGGGTTCGTTCAGTCTGTCTTATCCAAGCCAGTGAAAAGATACTGTGAGATCTGAGCTGAGGGCTCCCTGACTCCGAGACCTGTGTTTTCCATGCACCTCTCTCACACCTGGTCTTCATGCACTTCTCACTAAGTGCTCAGATAGAAGGGCAGGGAGTGCCCTTAAAGCACACCTCGGTAGCCCCTGGGGAAAGAACGTGTGGTGGCAGCAGGCAAGAGACACCAAGTGACCACCAGGGAGGGGAGTTAGGACCCAGCGAGTGCCTCGAGGGTGCCTTGCCTTGGGTCTCTGTCTGTCTCAGGTAATATATTTCCTCATGCAGTGGATCAAATGCAGCCTACACTAGTAAACTTCAGCCATGAATTATGGCCCGAACTTTGGATAAATCACTGCCCTCACCTGGACTCAAAATTGGAAGCTGTTTAATTTCTTTTTCTCTGACAAAAGGCCTTCTGGTCTTCCCTTCACCCTCAAGTCAGGGTGAATGTCTCTTTGGTATGTCTCTACTTGGGGTCCCCCAAGCCCAACTTCTTAGCTCAGGACTGGGAGTTTCTGGGGCTCACTCTGCAGTCTTCCTGCTTTCCTTCCTAATTTTACCATGTTTATGAGCACAACTGTGCCAGATGCTGTGCTGAGAACTGGGGATGTCAAGGTGATGAGATGACCACCCCCACACACATCAGTGTGGCCGAGGGATGTGGAGGATAGAACTAACTCAGCATGGGTGGGGACAGGCAGCACTGAGTGGGCAGCTTCCCCACCTGCCAGGGCTTCATTCCCCAGCAACCCTATGAGGTGAATGCGCACGTAAAATCATCCCCATTTTAAAGATGAAGAAACTGAGGCTTACAAAAGTCATCACACAATTAAGAATTCAATGAAATAATATATGCAAAACCACTTAGCAGAGTGTCCAACAGGTAGGAAATAAACGGTACCTACAATGCCTTCTTTAGGGGGAAGAATTAGGGGAAGAAACATTTAGGGAGTTTGAAATCGACATGTACACACTGCTGTATTTGAAACGGATAACCAACCAGGGCCTACTGTGTTGCCCAGGAAACGGCTCAATGTTATGTGGCAGACTAGATGGGAGAGGAGTTTGACGGAGAATGGAAACATGTATATGTATGGCTGAGTCCCTTCCTTGTGCACCTGAAACTGCTACATTTTTAACCAGCTATACTCCAATATAAAAAAAATATTTTTAAATAATAATAAATAAAATGCCTTCTTTAAACGGCAGAACAGAGAGTAGGAGCCAGTTAGCCTTGCTCTCAGTCACAAGAAACTGGAGAGTTGAAAAAGGGCCTCTTGACTCCCCTGGAGGACAAACAGCAGGCTTGGGACTGGCTACACATAATGAGAAAACTGCTGAGGAGCAAAGTAAAAGAGCCATCGAGAAAGGGCTTGGCAGGGTCCAAAGTCCCCCAGCGCACCGGTGAGGGCAGTGTGACTCTGATGGAGGGGTGGCAGTGATAAGCCACTCTGCGGGCAGCTCAGACTCCAGTGGCAGCCCCACAGCCCTCTGTCCTTCTTAGATGGCTGCTCACCCCAGGCTCAGCTGGTCTACATTTCAGCTGTCACGCTCCCCATCTGGGTAATGGAGTGTTATGAAGCATGTTGGAGGCCATCAATTAGCGTTTAACTCCATGTCTGTTGGGTCGTATTTCCAAGGATGCTCCACTCAGATTCATGGCAGAGGTAAATCTTGCTCCTTTTCATTCAATGACTTGGAGTTAAAATGCCGCCCAACAGTTTCTCACAAAGAAATTGAGATTTATGGGTCACTGTCAATATCAACACATGTTGACCATTATTTGAAAGCCTCCTAGGTCCTCGGGACTGATTGCTATTTACTTTGAAAGATGACTGTGGCTTTATAATCCACTCAGGTTTCTGCATTTGTTTCTTCCATTAGAGACATTTTTATTCTGCTTCATGCTGTTTGGCCTGGTGGCATAAGGCCCATTCCCTCCACCCTCAACCCCATGGATACTCTAATGTATTTGAGGCTCTGGGACAGACACAAGAGGGACACACTCATCCTCAGTCCAGATGCCAGTGTGGCAACAGAGAGAAAGCACCTTAGTGACAAAGTGCCCCTATTTTATGGACTGAAGCCACTAGACACAATCTGAGTTTACCAAGGAGCTTGCTTGAGGGGCACTAGGTGGGGTCCCCTCATTAACACTTCTGGCCTTTGGTGTGGCTGGGCAGGGTGTGGATATTGATACAGGAGCTGAGTCACCTAGATCAGTGATATTGACATTGGTTCTCAAACATGAGCCAGCATCAGAAATGCCAGGAACGTTTGTTAACAGAGATTTCTGAGCGCCACTCCAGACTTCTTGGTTCAGAAGGTCAAGGGTAGGGCCCAGGACTTTGTATTTCTAATGAGATTCCAGTTCAGTTCAGTTGCTCACTAGTGTCCGACTCTTTGAGACCCCATGGACTGCAACACTCCAGGCTTCCCTGCCCATCACCAAATCCTGGACCTTAATCAAATTTATGTCCATTGAGTCAGTGATGTCATCCAACCATCTCATTCTGTGTCATCACTTTCTCCTCCTGCCTTCAATCTTTCCCAGCATCAGGGTCTTTTTCAATGAGTCAACTCTTCACATGAGGTGATCAAAGTATTGGAGTTTCAGCTCAACAACAGTCCTTCCAGTGAACACCCAGGACTGATCTCCTTTAGGATGGACTGGTTGGATCTCCTTGCAGTCCAAGGGACTCTCAAGAGTCTTCTCCAACCACAGTTCAAAAGCATCAATTCCTCTGTGCTC
>SJXQ01002544.1:1009682-1021663 GCA_006408695.1 Aepyceros melampus
ATTTATCATCTTTTATAAAAATTTTTATTTTTATCAACATAAGTTGGGTAAAACAAAACAAATATTATTAAAACACCACCACGGCCCCATTTCTCCTCATTCCTCACTTTAGTTACCAAAAGAAAACAGTTTTGATTTTTGCAGCTCTTTGTTCTGAAATGTCTCCATTATCTCAAATAAATATTCTTATACTGCTCTCTTAATATGTAATTTTGTTCATTATTGGCTTCTTATATGACACATGAAACTATTTCTGCCACATAGCATACCTACCTGTACATCTCTTTTTTCAAGTTAATATCATAGTATTTAGCTAAATTTATAGTATTTACACTGTTATTTAATATATTTAATTGTTAACTACTGAGAAAGTTATAATCAAGTTTTTCCATGTGTATTATCTTCCTATATATATATTTACAATATTTCCCATAATTATTTCACTTAAAAAATATGTTCAGTTTTCTAAGTTTTCCAGTAGGTAATTAAAATGGTGCTCCATAATATTTTCCTTGTGGTTAATGCAGAGGTAACCTAGTACTTGTTTCCTGAAAATTTCTTTCTTTATTCCCTGGGTTGAAGTCACCATTTACTGGGTCCAATGCTTTGATCTTTCTTGTTTTGTTAAAAACACATTTTTTAGTACCTCTCTGTTAAAGGGTGTGTGAACATAAAATTTTTGAGACTCTGAATACCCCAAAATATCTTTATTTTACATTAACCAGCTAGATAATTTGGCTAGATAGAGACTTCAAAATTTTGAAGGCATTTTCTCCAGCCTTGCATATTCAGTTTTACTAATGGGAAGTCAGACGACACATTGACGCTTATTATTTAAATGAGGTGCCTTTCTATAAGTTTTTAAGATCGTCACTTTTTTTCTTTGTATTATAAAATTTGACAGGGCTGGGTCTATCTTTTGAAGTGGACACACAAATGTATTTGTGAAAACAAGCACTCTGATATGTATCTTAAAACTCAGGAGAAGTCCTAAGAAGAATTTCTCAGCAGGGCAATTCAGGAGAGATCAGTTTATAGGATGTTCAGTAAATGCTTCTTGAGTTTCCTATTTCCTCAATGAATATACACTTGGTTGGTGGTGATGGCATTCTGCCTACTCAGAATGAGATCCTGCCAGGTCAAGGAAACCCCACATTGGGGCAATTGAAAGGATGTGATCAAACTTCTATGCCCTAAACCATGGCACCATCAAACTTGATCCAATTATTGCTTTGGGCAAGCCACACCACTGACTCTAACACTGGTTTCAAGCAACAGTTGGTCTTTTCAAATCATCAGTATCATTTTCTTATTGTCCACTGACTATATAATAATCTCATATAAGCAGCGCAGCCACAGAACAATTATGTATTGGTGACTATTTTGTTTGGATAGTTGGTTATCTACAAGATCTAGGAAGGACCCAGGACTGAAGGCTTGGCCAAGAATACTGAGCTTTTCAGTTTTCCACGTCTATCATTTTGCTTTCAAACCTTTGATTTTTTTTTTAATTGTGACTACATTTATACACGTTTCAAATTCCTTTCTTCTTTCTCATTTTATAGCATCTTAGTCACCTTTTATGTGTATAATATTGTCTCTTATTTCTGTGTACACAGTATATTTTTTTGTGAACTTTCTTTTGCTTCCTGCTGTGTGCTTTGTCCTCTGAATTAAGTTGTTCTGTTTATTGATTTAGGTCTCTGAATCTGTTCGAAGCTTTCTGTAATTGGTGGTCCTTTAATGTTTAAGGGAGAAGCAGAAACAAGCTGTGAGATACCTCTGAGGTATACCTCTTGTTCCCATTGTGCCTCACTCTGCTTCTCCCCTCCTGATTCCAAATTTAAGTTATCTTAAGTAGTTATAACTTGTTAATTCAAATGCTTTCAGGAGGAGATATGCTAGGTTTCCATATTCAGGGAGCATGATTGCAGGTACCTTCAGTTCAGTTCAGTTCAGTTGCTCAGTTGTGTCCGATTCTTTGCGACCCCATGAATCGCAGCACGCCAGGCCTCCCTGTCCATCACTAACTCCTGGAGTTCACTCAGACTCACGTCCATTGAGTCAGTGATGCCATCCTGCCATCTCATCCTCTGTCATCCCCCTCTCCTCCTGCCCCTAGGGAATTTCTGTTCAGAATTCCCTTCTGCAAGCTCTCAATTAGCAGAATTTCTGTGCTCTATGAAGTCAGTTACCAGTTTCTCTCTCTGCTTTGTATTTTCTGTGCTTGCTTAAAAACTAGTTAGAAAATTCAGTGGCCCGTACATTATCTTCAGGAAAAAGTTCAAACTATTCCAGTACATTAATGGAATCTTAATCTTTCCCCCTATTCAGTTTCACATGCCACATTATATTTCAGGTGTTCTTGTTTAGTCTCAGTTGTGTCCAACTTTTTGCTACTCCATTGACTGCAGCATGCCAGGCTTCCCTGTCTTTCACCATCTCTTGGAGTTTTCTCAAACTCATGTCTCTCGAGTCGGTGATGCCATCCAACCAGCTCATCCTGTCATCCCCTTCTCCTCCTGCCTTCAATCTTTCCCAGCATCAGGGTCTGTTCCAACGAGTCAGCTCTTCATATCGGGTGACCAAAGTATTGGAGCTTCAGCTTCAGTATCAGTGCTTCCAAGAAATATTCAGGGTTGATTCCCTTTAGGATGGATTGGATTGACCTCCTTGCAGTCCAAGGGACTCTCAAGAGTCTTCTCCAACACCACAGTTCAAAAGCACCAATTCTTTGGTACTCAGCCTTCTTTATGGTCCAGTTCTCACATCCATGCATGACTACTGGAAAAACCATAACTTTGCCTAGATGGACCTTTGTTGGCAAATTAATATCTCTGCTTTTTAAGACATTATCTGAGTTTATCATAGGTTTTCTTCCCAGGAACAAGCGTCTTTTAATTTCATGGCTGCAGTCACAATCTGCAGTGATTTTTGGAAATCAAGAAAATAAAATCGGTCATTGTTTCATTGTTTCATTTTTCCCCCTTCTATTTGCCATGAGGGCTTCCCTAGTGGCTCAGACAGTAAAGCATCTGTCTACAATGCAGGAGACCCGGGTTCGATCCCTGGGTTGGGAAGATCCCCTGGAGAAGGAAATGGCAGCCCACTCCAGTATTCTTGCCTGGAAAATCCCATGGACCGCGGAGCCTGGTAGGTTACCATCCATGGGGTCGCAAAGAGTCGGACACGACTGAGCGACTTCACTTCACTTCATTTGCCATGAAGTGATGAGACCAGATGCCATGATCTTTGTTTTTTTAATGCTGAGTTTTAAGCCAACTTTTTCACTCTCCTCTTTCACTTTCATCACAAGATTCTTCTTCTTCGCTTTCTGCCATAAGGGTGGTGTCATCTGCATATCTGAGGTTATTGCTATTTCTCCTGGCAATCTTGATTCCCGCTTGTGCTTCATCCAGCATGGTATTTCGCATGATATGCTCTGCATATATTAAATAAACAGAGTGACAATATACAGCCTGATGTACTCCTTTCCCAAATTGGCACCAGTCCATTGTTCCATGTCCAGTTCTAACTGTTGCTTCCTGACCTGCATACAAATTTCTCAAGAGGCAGGTCAGATGGTCTGGTATTCCTATCTCTTGAAGTATTTTCCAGTTTGTTGTGATCCACACAGTGAAAGGCTTTGGCATAGTCAATAAAGCAGAAGTAGGTGTTTTTCTAAAATTCTCGCTTTTTCCATGATCCAGCGGATGTTGGCAATTTGATCTCTGGTTCCTCTGCCTTTTCTAAAGCCAGCTTGAACATCTGGAAATTCTCAGTTCATGTACTGTTGAAGCCTGTCTTGGAGAATTTTGAGCATCACTTGGTTAGCGTATGAAATGAGTGCAATTGTGCGGTAGTTTGAGCATTCTTTGGTGTTGCCTGTCTTTGGATTGGAATGAAAACTGACCTTTTCCAGTCCTGTGGCCACTGCTGAGTTTTCCAAATTTGCTGGCATATTGAGTGCAGCACTTTCACAGCATCATCTTTTAGAATTTGAAATAGCTCAACTGGAATTCCGTCACCTCCATTAGCTTGTCTGTAGTGATGCCAAGGCCCCTTGACTTCGTGCTCCAGGATGTCTGGCTCTAGGTGAGCGATCACACCAGCATGGTTATCTGCATCATGAAGATCTTCTTTGTATAGTTCCGTGTATTCTTGCCACCTCTTCTGCTTGTGTTAGGTCCATACCATTTCTATCCTTTACTCTTCCCATCTTTGCATGAAATATTCCCTCTGTATCTCTGATATTCTTGACGAGATCTCTAGTCTTTCCCCATTCTGTTTTTTTTTTTTTTTTCCACCCTCCTCTGTTTCTTTGCACTGTCACTTAGGAAGGCTTTCTTGTCTCTCCTTGCTCTTCTGTGAACTCTGTATTCACATGGGTTTATCTTTCCTTTTCTCCTTTGCTTTTCATTTCTCTTCTTTTCTCAGCTATCCGTAAGGCCTCTTCAGACTACCATTTTGCCTTTTTGCATTCCATTTTCTTGGGGATGGTCTTGATCACCACCTCTGGTACAATATTATGAACTTCCATCCATAGTTCTTCAGATACTCTATCAAATCTAATCCCTGGAATCTATTTGTCATTTCCACTCTATAATCATAAGAGATTTGATTTCCCTGGAGGCTCAGAGGTTAAAGCGTCTGCCTCCAATGCGGGAGACCTGGGTTTGATCCCTGGATCGGGAAGATCCCCTGGAGAAGGAAATAGCAACCCACTCCAGATTCTTGCTTGGAGAATCTCATGGACTGAGGAGCCTGGTGGGCTGCAGTCCATGGGGTCACAAAGAGTCGGACACGACTGAGTGACTTTACTTACTTACTTACATACCTGAATGGTCTAGTGGTTTTCTCTACTTTCTCCAGTTTAAATCTGAATTTGGCAATTAGGAGTTCATGATCTGAGCCACAGTCAGCTCCTGGTCTTGTTTTTGCTGACTGTATAGAGCTTCTGCATCTCTGGCTGCAAGGAATGTAATTAATCTGATTTCGGTGTTGACCATCTGGTGATGTTCATGTGCAGAGTCGTCTCTCATGTTGCTGGAAGAGGGTGTTTGCTCTGACTAGTGTGTTCTCTTGGCAAAACTCTGTTAGCCTTTTCCCTGATTCATTTTGTACTCCATGGCCAAACTAGCCTGTTACTCCAGGTATCTCTTGACTTCTTACTTTTGCATTTCAATCTCCTGTGATGAAAAGGACATCTTTTTTTGCTGTTAAGTTCTAGAAGGTCCTGTAGGTCTTCATAGAATTGTTCAGCTTCTTTGGCATTAGTGGTTGGGGCATAGGCTTGGATTACTGTGATACTGAATGGTTTGCCTTGGAAATGAATCGAGATCATTCTGTCGTTTTTGAGACTTTGTTGACTATGAGGGCTGCTCCATTTCTTCTAAGGGATTGTTGACCATTCCAGTCCATTTTAGTTCACTGATTCCTAAAATGTTGATGTTCATTCTTGCCATCTCCTGTTTGACCACTTCCAATTTACCTTGATTCATGGACCTAACGTTCCAGGGACCTATGCAATACTGTTCTTTACAGGATTGGACTTTACTTTTACCACCAGACACATCCACAACTGGACATTTTTTCCACTTTGACTCAGACTTTTCATTCATTCTGGAGCTATTTCTCCACTCTTCTCCAGGAGCATTTTGGACAGCTTCCGACCTGGGGAGTTCATCTTTCAGTGTCACATCTTTCTGCGTTTTTATACTGTGCATGGGGTTCTTAAGGCAAGAATGCAGAATCGTTTGCCATTCCTTTTTCCTTCAATATTATGCTTGTGAAATACATTCATGTTGATTTGTGTTGCTGTGTTTATTTCTCACAGCTGTATAGTGTATAATTTCTATGGTGTAATTATGCATGAGAATGTTTATCCATTCCTCTATGAAAGGAAATTAGAGTTTCAAATTTTTTCCTTTCAGAAAAATGCTGCTACAAATATACTTTCACATATCTCGATTCACCTGTGCATGGGTTTCTCTAAGGTAACCACAGGTGTTGAATTGCTCAAAATATATGCATCTTCAACTTTGTCCGACAATGTAAAAATATCTTTCAAATCGTTTGTCCCAATTTATACTTCTGCTAGCAATGTATGTAAGTGTTCCCATTGTTGCACATTGCTATGGTGTGAATGTTTGTGTTTGCTCAGTATTCATATATTGAAATCCTAATGCCCAATATGATGGTAATAGTGAGGCCTTTGGAGAAGGCGATGGCACCCCACTCCAATACTCTTGCCTGGAAAATCCCATGGACGGAGGGGCCTGGTCGGCTGCAGTCCATGGGGTCGCGAAGAGTCCAACGCGACTGAGCGACTTCCCTTTCACTTTTCACTTTCATGCATTGGAGAAGGAAATGGCAACCCACTCCAGTGTTCCTGCCTAGAGAATCCCAGGGACGGGGGAGCCTGGTGGGCTGCCATCTATGGGGTCACACAGAGTTGGACATGACTTAAGTGACTTAGCAGCAGCAGCAGTGAGGCCTTAGAGAGGTAAGTCACGAGGGTAGAGCTCTCATAAGTGGGATTAATGTCCTTGTAAAAGAACCCCAAGAGAGCTCCCCAGCTTGTTCTGCCATGTGAGGATACAGTGAGAATTCTGACACCCAAAAGAGGGCCTTCAATCAACCATACTGGCACCCTGATTTCAGATTTCCAGCCTCCATAACTGTGAAAAATAAGCTTCTGTTGTTATAAAGTCACCCAGCTTGTGGTATTTTGTTACAGAAGCCTGAATAGACTGACATGTTTTCATTAATAACTTATAAAATGTTAACATTTTATCAGTCTCTGTGTGTAAAATGATCCTCTTTGGGTTATTAATATTTTTTTCTAATTATCAATAAAGTCAAACATCATTTCATGTACCTATTAATGAGTGTTTATCAAATCTTTGATTTTATAATTTGAGATACTTTTATTAATTACAGAAATTATTTTCTATCCTGAGGCAAATGAAAGTATTATCTTATCTCTTTCTAAAAGTTCTCAGCTTAGCTTTTCACATGTATGTCTTCTGAAGTGGTTTTATTATTATTATCATAATTATTATTAATCTGAGGTTATTTTAATGTATGATATGAGGTAAGTACTAAGCTTCCCTGATAGCTCATTTGGAAAAGAATCCACCTGCAATGCAGGAGACCCCGGTTCAAGTCCTGGGTCAGGAAGATCCACTGGAGAAGGGATAGGCTACCCACTCCAGTATTCTTGGGCTTCCCTTGTGGCTCAGTGGGTAAGAATCCACCTGCAATGTGGGAGACTTGGGTTCAATCCCTGGGTTGGGAAGATCCTCTGGAGAAGGGAAAGGCTACCTACTCCAGTATTCTGGCCAGGAGAATTCCATGGACTAAGTCCATGGGGGTCGCAAAGAGTCAGACACAGATAAGTGACTTTCAGTTTCATGAGGTAAGTAATACATAATATGAGGTAAAAATAAAGCTTCATTCTGTTCCTATTGAGATAACATGCAGTTTTCTCCTTTAATCTATTAATGTAATAAATTATGTTAAAACATTTAAAATATCATACTGAGCTTGCACTTCTGGTATAAACCAACTTGATTATATGTCATTTCTCTTTTCATATATTATTGGATTTATTTTGCTAATATTTTATTCAGAATTTTGCATCTAGGTTCATAAATGACATCAGCGTATAAGTTTTCTTTCTCATATATACCTTGCTTGAATTGGCATATGCAAACTTGATAACTTCATTTTGCAAGTTAGGATTGAAATTTTCTATGCTAGTGCTCTCTTGCCCTCCTTGCTGCTGCTGCTGCGCTAAGTCGCTTCAGTTGTGTCCGACTCTGTGCAACCCCGTAGACGGCAGCCCACCAGGCTCCCCTGTCCCTGGGATTCTCCAGGCAAGAACACTGGAGTGGGTTGCCATTTCCTTCTCCAATGCATGAAAGTGAAAAGTGAAAGGGAAGTCGCTCAGTCGCGTCTGACTCTTCGCGACCCCATGGACTGCAGCCTACCAGGCTCCTCTGCCCATGGGATTTTTCCAGGCAAGAGTACTAGAGTGGGGTGCCATTGCCTTCTCCGCTTGCCCTCCTTAAAGATTGTTAAATATTGATTAAGTTTCTTCATAGTTAAACTATTGCTCAACTCTTGTATTTCCTTTTGAGTCATGTTTGAAAAACTATTTTCTAGAATGTTTTTTCTTTAAGTTTTCAGATGTATTAGTCTATAATTGTTTCTGTATCTGTTCCATCACTAATCTTTTTTCCTTTTTAAGAATGTAGATTAGTCTTTCCACATTTTTTCACATTTCTGGTTCATATAAACCCTTTTATCTCAACTCAATGCCAGCTCTAAGATGGTATCTAAATATATTTCTCTCTGTATTATCATTTAGTATAGTTTTTCATAGTTCTTGATACAATATGTTATTTACATATTACTTGTTAATTATCCATTTCCTATGTTAGAATAATTTGAATTCTTGAATTCCCAATTAAAATTTGAATATAGAAGGTAGGGACCTTGACTGTATCCCTAGTTTCTAACAGTATCTTGATTAGTAGATGTACAACAAACATTTGCTGAATTAATTGTGAAAAACAACTGATATACATGTTGCCAAAAAACTAAGTTAAATCTATATTTATTCTGTATTAGTTACCATAAAGTTGAATTTCTTTTTTTAATTAGCTTGCCATATAACTTATTTTATTTTATTTTTTTATTTTTTTTAAATTTGTTTTTAATGTGAGTTGTGTTTTTTTTTTTTTTTTAAGGAAAGCAATTAGAGGGGAACCAGGAGTGGCTGCACAGATGAGAAATGCCGGAGTGGATAGCCGTTCCCTTCTCCAGAGGATCTTCCCAAATCAGGAATCGAACCAGGGTCTCCTGCATTGCAGGCAGATTCTTTACCAGCTGAGCTACGAGGGAAGCCCTTATTTTATTTTATTAAAGTACAGTTGACATACAATATTATGTTCATTTCAGGTGTACAACATAGTGATTTGACAATCAAAGTAATAACACAGTGATCACCATGATAAATTTAGCAATCATCTGTTACTACACAAAATTATTACAGTATTATTGCTATATTCCTATACTGTATATTATATCCCTGTGAATTATTATTATCCCTGTGTAATTACAGGTTTGTACCTCTTAATTCCCTTCGCTTATTTCATCAAAGTCCCTGCACCTCCCACCCCCTGGCAGCCACCAGTTTGTTCTCTATAACTATGTCTGTTTCTATTTTACTTTGTTTGACTTTTAGATTCACATACAAGTAAGATCATACAGTATTTTTCTTTCTTTGTCTGACCTACTTCATTTACCATAATACTCTCTAGGTCCATCCATGTTGTAAATAGCAGGATTTCATTATTTTATGCCTGAGTAATAGTTCATTGTGTCTGTGTGTGTATCCCATCTTTATTGGTTAATCTACTGATGGATACTTAGATTGCTTCCATATCTTGGCTATTGTAAATAATGCTGCACTGAACACATCTATCTTTTCAACTTAGTGTTTTTAGTATTTTAGGGCAAATATCCAGAAGTGGAATTGCTAGATCATATGGTAGTTCTATTTTTAATTTCTTGAGGAAGTTCTTCCATAGTGGCTATGCCAATTAACATTCCCACCAAGAGTGCGTGTTGTTCAGTTGCTCAGTAGTATCCAACTCTTTGTGACTCCATGGACTGCAGCACACCAGGCTTCCCTGTCTTTTACTGTCTCCCAGAGTTTGCTCAAACTCATGTCCATTAAGTCCATGATGCCATCCAACCATCTCATCCTCTGTCACCCTACTCTCCTCTATCATTCCCAGCATCACGGTCTTTTCCAGTGAGTTGATTCTTACATCAGGTGGCCAAAGTATTGGAGCTTCAACTTCAGTATCAGTCCTTCTAATGAATATTCAGGTGTTTATTTCCCTTAGGATTGACTGGTTTGATCTCCTTCCTGTCCAAGGGACTCTCAAGAGTCTCAAGTGTCTTCTCTAGCACCACAGTTCAAAAGCATCAATTCTTCTTTGCTCAACCTTCAACTCTCACACCCATAGATGACTACTGGGGTCATGTACTACATGGAGTGTACTACATATATTTATTATATGGAGTGTGTCAGGGTTCCCTTTTCTCCATATCCTTGCCAACATTTGTTATATTGTTATCTTTTTGATCATCAAAAAGATGGTATTTCACTGTGGTTTTGATTTGTATTTCCCTGAGTATTAGTCATATTGAGCATCTTTTCATATGTTTATTGGTCATTTATATGCATTCTTTGGAGAAATGTCTTTTCACATCATCTTCCCATCTTTAAATTGGATTTTATTTGACATTGATTTGTATGACTTCTGTATACAATCAAGATATTATTGATTATTTCCTTTTCTGTGCAAAGTGTTACACCATCTAGATATTAGCTTATTAGACATAACATTTGCTAATATCCTCTCCAATCAGGAGTTTGCCATTCCATTTTACTGATGGTGTCCTTCTCTGTGCAAAAGTGTTTTAGTTTGGGAATTACCTAGTGGTCAGGTGGTTAAGTGGTTAGGACTCAGTGCTTTCACTGCTATAGGCCCAGATTCAATCCCTGGTTGGGGAAACTAAGAAGATCTTATAAATTGCGTGGCATGCCTCTTCCCTCCCTGGCCAAAATAAATAAATAAATAAAAGCTTTTGATGCAGTCCATTTGTTTATATTTGCTTTTGTTGTCCTTGCCTGAGACCAAACCAGAAAAACACTACCAATACCAACATCAAAGAGCAAAGTGCTTACATTTTCTTCTAGGAGTTTCATCACTCCAGAGGTTATACTTTAGTCTTTAATCCATTCTGAGTTTATTTTTATATATGGTGTAAGAAATTGACTCGTTTTATTCTTTTCTCCATTGTATATTCTTGTCTCCTTCACTGTAGATCAGTTGACCATATAAGTGTGGGTATATTTCTGGGTTCTCTGCTCTGTTCCACTGACCTATGTGTCTATTTTTGCACCAGTACCATACTTTTAAATTATTATAACTATGAAATTATTGTTACTATAATGCTGTTGTATAGTTTCAATTAGATTGTGATTCCTCCAGCTATGTTCTTCTTTCTCAAGGTTGCTTGGATATTCAGGATCTTTTGTATTTTCATACATGTTTTAGGATTATTTTAATTCTGTAAAAAAATGCCATTGGTATTTTGATAGGAATTGCACTGAATCTGTAGATTGATTTGTAGTATGGGCATATAACAATATTAGTTTTTCCAGTTCATGAGCATGTAATGTTTCCATTTATTTGTGTCTTCTTCAGTTTCCTTTATTAGTGTCTTATACTTTTCAGAATACAGGTTTTTAACCTCCTTGGTTAAATTTATTCCTATGTATTTTATTCTTTTTGATGCAATTGTAAGTGGGATTGTTTTCTTAATTTCTGTCATAGTTTTGTTACTAGCATATAGAAGTGCAACAGATTTCTATATGCTAATTTTATTTTCTGCAACTTTACTTTTTTTTTTTAGTTCTAATAGTATTTTGGTAGGATCGATAGGATTTTTAATATATAATACCATGTCATCTGAAAACAGTTTTAATTTTTCCTTTCCAATATGGATTCATTTATTTATTTTTTAATGTCTGATTGCTGTGGATGAAAATTTTTATACTATGTTAATGAAAGTGGAGAGAGTGGACATCCTGTCTTGTTTGTAATCATAGGGAAATGCTTTCAGCCTTTCACCATTAAGTATAATATTCAGTTCAGTTCAGTCGCGCAGTCGTGTCCAACTCTTCGCGACCCCATGAATCGCAGTACGCCAGGCCTCCCTGTCCATCACCAACTCCCGGAGTTCACTCAGACTCACGTCCATTGAGTCCATGATGCCATCCAGCCATCTCATCCTCGGTTGTCCCCTTCTCCTCCTGCCCCCAATCCCTCCCAGCATCAGGGTCTTTTCCAATGAGTCAACTCTTCGCATAAGGTGGCCAAAGTACTGGAGCTTCA
>SJXQ01002545.1:0-84581 GCA_006408695.1 Aepyceros melampus
ACACAGAGGATGAGATGGCTGGATGGCATCACAGACTCAATGGACGTGAATCTGGGTGAGCTCCGGGAGTTGTTGATGGACAGGGAGGTCTGGCGTACTGGGATTCATGGGGTCGCAAAGAGTCGGACACGACTGAGCGACTGAACTGAACTGACAATGGGATTCCCAGGTGACTCAGTGATAAAGTATCTGTCTACAATGCCTGAGACCTGGGGTTCAATTCCTGGGTCAGGAAGATTCTCTGGAGAAGGAAATGACAACCCACTCTAATATTCTTACCTAGGAAATCCCACAGACAGTGGAGCCTGGCAGGCTCTATAGTCTATGGAGTTGCCAAGAGTCAGACACGACTTAGAGACTAAACAACAAGCCTCCACAATAACAAAAGACAATACCTTGGAGCTTCTCTTGGTGGCTCAGAGGTGAAGAATCTGCCTGCCAATGCAACAGACACAGGTTTGATCCTGATTCAAGAAGATCCCACATGCCTGTGTACCACATGGTTGCTTAGTTGCTTAAGCAACTAAGCCTGTGTACCACAACTCCCGAGGCAGCATTCTAGAGCCTGTGAGCTGCAACTGCTGAGCCCAGGTCCGCAACTACTGAAGCCCGTGCACCTGAGAACCCATGCTCTGCAGCAAGAGAAGCCGCCACATGAGAAGTCCACACGCTGCAGCTAGAGAGTAGCCCCTACTCGCCGCAACCAGAGAAAAGCCTGAGCAGCAGTGAAGAACCAGCACAGTCAAAAATAAATAAATAAAGTTATATCAAAAAAGGCAATACCTGAAATAAATATCTTTATATGCATTCATGCAGATGTTGTCTACTTGTTCTGATTTTTTGGAGAACACTGATTGTTACATCTTCTGAATAGTAACAACCTTTTTATATGGATGAAAACACCCCATAATGTCTGCAAAATGATTTTCACTGTTCATCATAAACCAACAGTTACTATAAATCAAACCCCTCTCCCCTATTTTCCCATCAACATGATTTTTATTTCTGCATCTCAATTCCTCATGGTAAGCCCACCTTCAGAAATATTATTGCATAATTAGTTATAATGAGATATTAAATATCAAAAACAGAGGCAATTCTCTTAAATTTTCTTTCAGAAAAAATGATTATGCTTACTTGAAGTAGGGGGGAAGGAGATTATCTATTACCTCTTAAAACTATTAATTATCACTAATAAAGATATTTTTTAAAACCTTCCTTCACTATCATCCTCAGCCAGTTATTTGATAAAAGAAAAAAGAGGCTAGAAAGGAAAGAGAGAGAGAGAGCTAGAGAGATTGAAAAAACAATTTTACACTGTTTACTAGAACAGCAATAGACTATCATCTAATTTGGGGACTTCAAACAAAGAGAAAAGGGGACTTCGCACTAGCTGCCAGGGAGTAATTCTACCATCAAGAACTTACAGAAAAAAAGTAAAAGATTACATTATGGTACCTGCTCATCTAGTTCATATCCCTGAAGTTAACGATGAGTAAACTGTGATTCCTATCATCAACTTTTTTTTTCCTTTCAGCTTCATGGTGCGGCTTGAGGGATCTTAGTTCCCTGACCAGGGATTGAACTCATGCCATCAGCAGAGAAAACACATAGTCCCAACCACAGAACCACCAGGGAATGTCCTATTGTCATTTTATTTACAGAGCAAAACACTATGGCACCAAACCACAGTAGCAAGGTCACCATTTCTCTACATTTATCTTTAACCTTCTGCTCCTTCTCTTATACCTAAAGGAGGAGAAAGGGGCGACAGAGGATGAGATGGTGGATGGCATCGTTGACTGAATGGGCATGAGTTTAAGCAAACTCTAGGAGATGGTGAAGGATGGGGAAGCTTGGAGTGCTGCAGTCCATGGGGTTTCAAAGAGTCAAACAAGACTGAGCGCCTAAACAACAAAAGGATTGTGCAAAAAAAAAAAAAAAGAAAAGAAAAGAAAAGAAATGGAAAGAAAAATGTTATGACTAAATAGCTTAAATGTTAGAACACAAGTGATCATTATGCTAGGGTTATTATTATGCATGGCTAATACTGGAAAACTTAGTAGCTTAAAATAATATAAATTGTTTTATCTTAACAGTTGCTGCAGGAAAATGAGACCAGCTTAATGGGGTTGGTTACAGCTCAAGGTCTCTCATGGTCAAGGTATCATCCTGGGCTACAGTTAACTGAAAGTTTGACTGGACTGGGAGATCCTTTTCCAGAATGGTTTCCTCACAAGGATATTGGCAGAAAGCCTTAGTTCCTCATTGCAGGAACCTCTCTGTAGGCCTTCTTGAGTGTCTTTACAATGTCTGAGCTGTTTTCTCCCACAGTGCCTGATTCAGAAGAGCAAGGAGAAAGTTTCTCTCTCTCTTTTTTCTTTTTTTGACCAGGCAGGAGAGGGGCATGCAGGGTCTTGGTTCCCAAATTAGTGATGGAACCTGTACCCCCTATAGTGGAAGCTCAGAGTATTAACCACTAGACCATGGGGAAGCCTCAAGGAGAAAATTTTAATGTCTTTTGTGACTTTGCCTCAGGAGTCGAGGTCTGCCACTTCCACAATATCCAGTTAGTTATCTGATCTGATTGGGCCCTATTCACTACGGAAGGGCACAACTAAGATCATGAATATCAGAACAGGAGAATAAGTGGGTCTATCTTTGGCTACCACAGTCATTAAATAAGAGGTACAGAAAGCACATTTTAGATCAATAAATGAATATTCATAGAGTTAAAATCAACTTATCAATTCTGAAATGATAGCAGCGTAATCAGGATCAGGGAGAATTCGTCATGGAGGGTTTTCTGAAAGTGGCAAGGAGTTTTTAGGTGGATTTTGAATGATTTTTGATGGGCAGGGAACACAAAATGAGGGCATAATCCAGTTAAATGTGCATGCCTATTTTAGTAGACTACTAAAGGAATTACTCCCTAAGAGTTTACAGCAACTTTCTATCTGTGGGTAAAAACCATCTCAGGAATTACTGCCTCACATCTGAGGTATTACTACCACAAATATCTAAATATTTCTTTAAAATAGATGTTTTCTTTACATAGATATAAAAAATAAAAGCCACTGTAATGAGTAACAAATTTAAGGAAATGTGCTTAGCTAAATGCATGTCTTCTTTTTGTACATGTAAAAGTATATTACTACTAATATCACAAACATGCAAAATACATTTTTAAATGTTCCGCTGTTCCTTTGTTTCATGTAATCTAAAATTGGTGAATAAGCTTGAGTTTAAAATCAGGTTATCAATAGACCGCTGATGCTATCAATCTAAATTATCTACTTTGCAAGATGCTCATTAATTTGTTCTGAGAAAATCATCCTAGATTGTAATTTGGCACCTCTTCTATTTGCTGTTTGTTATTGCTATTGTTCAGTCACTTAGTCATGTCCTGCTCTTCGTAACCCCATGAACTGCAGCACGCCAAGTTCCCCCCCCTTTGCTATCTCCTGGAGTTTGCTCAAATTCATTGCCATTGAGTTGGTGATGAACCCCTTGGATTCAGAGCACGAATATGAGTGCAGACATTTAGTAACTGTATGATCTTGGTCAAGCAACTTTTCAAGCTTCAGTTTCTTCATTTGTTAAAAAAAAGAAAGAAAGAAAAAAGTTTCTTTTCCTGTGTAACAGTACCTATCCTAATGGTTTAGTTACAAGTAAGTGAACTGTTGTGTGTGAATCACTAAGAATGGGCTTTGGCATTCAATAAATGGCAGACGCAATGCACATTAAGTTAATTTGGACAGGCAGCATTTGTCACTTTCTTGCTTTGCAGTATGTGGGGGAAATAAGATGCCTCCCCTGTGGCCTGCTCAAAAACTACCCCAGGCTTTTGCAACACAAAGGTGCCTGCTTTGTGACATTATAGAAACATCCCACGGTTACTGTTAATAACCCCATTGTAGGTTTCAAGCTGGAAACCTCTGCCTTCATCTCTATCTTATGAGAGCTAGCCACAGCAGTCTCCTTGGAGATTTGGATGCATTGCCTTCCCAAACAATGTCCTCTCATGATCTGAAATTTCAGGGTGTGCAAGCCATAAAATCCAACCAGAAGATCTGTTAGTCAGACAACTTGTAACCTTTTATTCCCTTTGAGCCAACAGGTGGAATGAAAATTATTCATAAGTAAATGTGGTGTTGTTGTTAAGTCACTAAGTTGTGTCCAACTCTGTGACATCATGGACTGCAGCAGGCCAGACTTCCGTGTTTTTCACTCTCTTCCAGAGCTTGCTCAAACTCACTTCCATCGATTCGATGTTGTCATCCAATCATCTCATCCTTTGTTGCCCTCTTCTTTCCTGCCCTCGACCTTTCTCAGCATCAAGGTCTTTTCCAATGAATCGTCTCTTTGCATCAGGTAGCCAAAGTATTGGAGTTTTAGCTTCAGCATCAGTCCTTCCAATGAATATTTAGGACTGATTTCCTTTAGGATGGAAAAACTGGTTGGATCTCCTTGCAGACCAAGAGACCATCAAGAGTCTTCTTCAGCACCACAGTTCGAAAGCATTAATTCTTCATCTTCTCCAACACCACAGTTCAAAAGCATCAATTCTTCAGCTCTCAGCCTTCTTTATGGTCAAACTCTCACATCCACACGACTATTCGAAAAACCATAGCTTTGACTATCCAGACCTTTGTTGGCAAAGTGATGTCTCTGTTTTTCAATATACTGTCTAGATTTGTCTTAACTTTCTTCCAAGGAGCAATTGTTCAGTAAACTATTTGCAAGTCAGCAAACATAAATATTCTGTTTGTTAGTTTTAGTTTTCATTACAAATTAGTCACTGGAGTTTCTTTATAAATCAGTTTCCAGTAAGTTTATTATATGTCAATTCACAAGACTTAATTCATCTCCTCAAAGTATACTGGCAAATATTTCCTAGGATTTGGAAAGTTGAACAACCAATCTCTGGAATGTAATCCTCACTTTGAAGCTTCTTTGGCTAAAGCTCTGTCTGACAGACCAGTGGGCCACTCAAGATAAATGATAACAAACTGGGACAAAATTTTCCCAACTAATTTTTCCTTATACTTTGAATAAATCAAAACTGTATCTAGTAAAAATCAAAATTTGAGGAGGAAGAAAACAGAAACTCTATTTGAGAACTGAAAGAATATAAAACCCTTTACTCTTCCCACAGAAAAGGCATGATGTCATATTTTCTCTGAAAGATAATGAACATATCTGAATGTTTCTATTTTGCGTGGCATATCAGGAAGAATACCATGAAAGATGATCACACAAGTGTTCAATTCTTTGTTCTCTCTCTACTTATCATGCGGCAGGAGACCATCACCTCCATTTTTTATATTTATTTCAGTTTCTTCAACTTAAAGAACTGGTGCTTTTGTTAGATTATCTCTAAAATTCCCTTCGGTGGAAAACTTGTTTTCCTACTGACTCCAATTGCAAATCCTTCAGAAAAATAGGATAATGTAAATAGTTCCAGTAAAAGAGAAAGAGCCAAAACAACAACAAGGTATTATTTCCAAAAGAAAAAAAAAAAACCCAAAAACTCAAATTTCTGCCATTATTGCAGAATTTAATTAGTGTGCTTAAAAACATTCCATAATTATTATTAGCTCTCCTAATTTATTCTATCCACATAGAGATTACAGAAGAACAGAAGTGAGTCCAGAATTCCAGTAGCTGAGATCCTATAGATCAAGAGACTAAAACATTGCTAGATTGTGAGAGACACATAGAGGGAAATCATCCTGTTAGCCTTAGTTTTTGAGGTACATTTTGCTTATCTCTATTAACAGATTTGAAGCTCCAGAGTGGGTCCTAGATATTTGTACAGGGGAAAAAAAAAAAAAAACATAAAAAGGTTTCTACAAAATCAGGGTCATCCTAACCCTTAAAAAAAAAAAAGGCATTATGTGCTTCTCCCTTATCTGAAAAATCTTAACTATGCTTTTAAAATCACTTTCTGGTAGGTTTTATGAGAAAATGCCTCCCTTATCCCACTGCTTACTGCATGAGCCTATGTACGTGATAAACATCAAGCATTCTGAAGTGCCCTGACATCTTTATAAACAAACTTGCCCTGACCTCAGCCGCAGATAACAACATGTATTTTTCATCTGGGAACCATCACGAAATGACTGTTAGAATTCGGAGATTTGCAGAGAGATCTACAGGAATAATTCCTTCGGTTTTTTAATATTCCTCTTTTAGGAAAAATCATCCTTCTGCTGTATAATTCTTTTGATTTTTGTAATTACATTTTTCTTTCACAAATATTTCTACCCTCTTGGAATAGAGCTTAAACTGCTGTGTTTTATGGAAAACACATGATGCCTGATTTTTTCTCTTGAATAAGAAGTATTTTTCAAGTTATCCTAAAATATATTTTATTTCCGTAAAAGGCAGTTTAGGGGACAAATGGGAAGGATAATGCTCTTTATAATCACTTAAAGTATTGACTTCTTATAGTACATATTTTTCCTGTCATGTTCCTATCAGAAATTTTATTAGAGACCTGAGCTTCTAGGCTCTGATGGAGACCTTCCCAAATACATTGTTTTGCATGGTATGGTAACAGAAGTAGGTAAAATAATGTGTAGAGTAAAAGCCAAAATGAGAAATTTTCTACAAGAGGCAATATAATGACATAATGTAAAGTTACTATTTTAATTATTGCCAGTGGATAGAAAATAGAAAAACAAAATATATTGTAAATTTTAGTAGAAAGAGCACTGGGCTCAGAATTGGGCTGCCATGGTTTCCCTTCCTGGCTTACCTCGGAAAGACCTTTGTTTCCTCAGCTATAAAATGAGAAAGTGGACTCTTATTTCCCTTCAGGCTTAAAAAGCTAAGACTATATTTTTAATTCATCCTGTATGTTGTGAACTCAGTTATATACCCCTGCAAATTCAAATATTGAAGCCCCAACCTTCAGTGCCTCAGAATGTAAGTGTATTTTGAGATGGGGCCTTTAAACAGATGATTAAGTCAAAATGAGATCATTAGGATGGGCCTATCCAATCTGACTCAGGTCCTTATAGGAAGAAGAGATTTGAACATGCAGGGGGTCACCAGGGTTTCATGTGCACAAAAGGAATAATATAATAAAATTAAAGTAAACCAGCTTTTATTTCTTCTTCTTTACATCTCTGTGATCACTGTTTATTTTAATATACGTCTAGATGAAAAATATGTGGTACCATAGGGGTTTGAAATGAACTAGGAAGAAGTAAGCTCAAATGATTTCTTACTGTTAAGAATTTACTCTAGAAATAAGTGATGTGGCTGAGTCTTTATGTGTCAGCCCCTCTGTATAACTGGAAGTTCTCTGAATTAACTTACATATAGAATCCAATATTTCAGTTCAGTTCAGTTTAGTTCAGTTGCTCAGTCATGTCCGACTCTTTGCGACCCCATGAATCGCAGCCTGCCAGGCCTCCCTGTCCATCACCATCTCCCGGAGTTCACCCAGACTCACATCCATTGAGTCTGTGATGCCATCCAGCCATCTCATCCTCGGTTGTCCCCTTCTCCTCCTGCCCCCAATCCTTACCAAAAGATAAGTAATAAAAATATTCTTCTTTAAAGCTTACATGTATTATTAAAAATCATCAGTAAGAACAACAATTATTTAGAATTTAGACCACAAACTATAGCCCAAGCTGAAACTTGCCTGCTGCCTATTTTTATAAGTAAAGTTTTATTGGAACACAGACACTTCCAGCCATTTGTGTTTTGTCTATGGCTTCTTTCTTTCTACAGCATCAAGACTGAGTAATTGAAACAGGTTTCTTTTATCCCCCAGAGTCCCAAATGGTTACGATTTGGCTCTTTACAGAAAAAGTTGCTTGCTGATGCTCAGCTTAGACAAACAAAAGATTTTTTCTGGGGAAGAGTATTTTAATACTGATACTGTTTTAGAATTGCTGGTGTTTGGTGATGATAAAGGACAAAACACACTAGACAATGTACATACTGACTGCTTGAACCCAGGTAGACCATTCCCACTGCTCTGATCTTGGTGCCACTGGTATACTGGTAAGCTTTTGACTAAGTAGCCTCTTAGGGCTCAGATTCAGTAAATATTTGGGGTCCTGCAAATTCTCACACATGTTAATTAGGCCTTAGATTCCATCTGGCTGATCCCAGAGAACTGTTTGAAAACATAAATATAGATGAGGTAGATAAACTAGAAGAAAAGAGTTTGAAAGGTACCATACCTTCTCTTTGATGTTTAAATGATTAAAACAAATTGTAGACTATTTCTATTTCTTGAACTGTGCCTTGGATATAGGAAACACTCATACATATATACAGTGAGACAAGGAAAGAACTAGCCAAGAAGAAGTGTCAAGAAGGGATGATGGAGATGAAAATGTGAAATGGATAATGTTGGTTCTGGCCAACTTGGAGATGGGTAGTAATTCCCCAACCACATCAGCCTGCCTGAAATCTCAAGTGTTCTCGGGGAGGGAGGGGAATGGTCTGTGTGGGTGATTTTGAGGACTCATACCATTAGATTTGCAACCTTGGGGCCCAAGTTGACTGTGTGTGTGTGTGTGCATTCCTGACTGAAGAAAGTAGTGTCATTCATTTTGTTGTTTTTAAACGACCTCAGTTAATGGATGCTGGTGACTGAGTCATGGCTTTATTTCAGCAGATTAAAAGAGCAAGATTTGATGGCAGTGAGCCTGATGATAGACATGGAGATGACAGGAGCTAAGCCTATGAGGTTGTTAGGACTTGGCTGTTAGACTGTCACCCCAGGGAGACAATAGCCATGGAGTTCAGGAGCCATTGGTGGCTCCAGAAGACACTGGAGTAAGGACCTCTTGAAGACAGTGATGAGTAGTTGGCTCTGGGAAGAATTGACAGAGTAGGTTCTATGAATTCCTGCTCAGCAGGAAAAAGAGATATCCAAGAATTGATTCGTGAGCACTGAGAAATATTAAGATAATTTGGGCAAGGGAGCGCTGAAGAAGATTGTAAATTCTATAATGGCACAGGTAGATGCGCCAAAGTATGGCAGTTGAGATTCTAATGTAACATGACATGAATTTTTAGTCTCTGAATATTAAAATCAAAATATTTAGAATATAGATTTAGGATATATTCAGCCAAAACACTTAAGTAATTATTAGCTGTTGTTTAATAACATCTAAATCCATCCCTTCTTTCAGATATTTTGAAACTTGATTTAAAAGCAAAGCTATGTCTGGTACATTTTGTTCTTGGAAGTTAATGGGAATCTTTACTGGTAGCAAATGACAAAGACAAATAATATAAGCTCAATGCTGTAAGTAAAGAGAGTCTTACTAATATGTTACCTGAAATGACTACGTGTGCCTTTCTTTTGTATTTTTTGCCATATGACATACAGGATATTATTTCTCTTATCACGGGTCAAGCCCATGCTCCCTGCAGTGGAAGCACAGAATCTTAACTACTGGATCACCAAGGAAGCCCATGTTTTTTGTTTTGATGTTATTGATAAAATACATATATTATTCATCTACCATAATTTTACTCTTGGTTATATTCTTGTCTGGTAACAGGGTTGCTCTGTAAATTTACCACAATAGGACTAAAGAGTCAAAGCTTTTATTTTCATTTATTTATTTATTTTTTTGCTTTGCTTACTTTGCAGTTTTCATTCCTAACATTGTTTTGGTGGGACTGAAATGGCAATAATCACTGAGCTCTGTGAACATCCTTTGGCAGAGATGGTTATTTTTTATTTTAGATTTAGTGTATTCATTTCATAAATTTTCTTTCTGGATAGGATTTTCCAATCATCACTAAATCCCGCCACGGAGGGAAGGCCAAAGAAGAGAGAGGGGAGAGAGAGACAGGAAGGGAGGGAGGGAGGAACAAAGAAAAGAAAAAGAGGAAAAAAGGGCAAACTGAGGTACAAATTATGTTGCCCACATTTCCAAAGCTCTCCTGGGCTTTGATTTCCATACTTATAAGAAGATGATGCAGTATGGTGGTTAAAGTACCAGATTAAAATGCTCAGGATCTGGTGAGAGTCCACTTTTTGGTTCTGAAACAGCTGTCCTATTTCTGGAACCTCACAAAGTGAAAAGGGCGAGGGAGTCTCCTTTCTGGGGTGTCTTTTATAAGGACACTAATCTTATTCCTGGAGAATCTGCCCTCCCTCATGAATTAATAGTCTCCTGAAGTCCCCACCTCCAAATACCCTCACTTGGGGGGATTAGGTTTCAACATATGAATTGGGGGACATAAATATTCAATCTGTAGCCATTTGTTTGTTAGAAATGAATTTTCTGAAATCTGAAAAATAAAAAAATAGAAGAGAGAGAATAAAGAAGAGAAGAGGTATTGGAAAAATTTAAGGAATCTTTTAGAACCGAAAGGAAATACAAGCCACCTCAAAAGTCACCGGAATTAGAAAAAGTTAGCCACCTAGAAACAGAGCAACCTGTCATTTTCACTTTTCTCTCCGGGGTTCTTGACTTTCACTTGCCTAGCTGAGTGCAGCTCATTTCCCCCTTAGTCTGCAGCCTGGCTGTTTTTCCAGCTTCCCGTTGCACACTGCTCACCCTCACGTGCCCCTCAGGGTCTACCATTTAAATTGCCCATGGGGACCTTCGGGGCTGTGTTATAACATCAAATGTCTGCTGAAGAAAACAGAGGTAAGAGGAAGAGGAAGGCCAGGGGAAAAGATTAGAGAAGAAAGGGCAGATTTGAGCAATTAGCAAAAAAAAAAAAAAAAAAAAAGATTTGAGCAATTAGCAAAAAGCAGATTGGGAAATAAAATGGAAAACAAAGATTTTCCACAGTGAAGATGTTACAAGAGCATCTCTCATTAAATATCAGAGAAAAAAGTTACTGACTTTTAAAATTAAAGCATAATTGAACTTAGAGCTGTATGCTATTTGCTTTTCGTTTCTATAAAAATAGCTCAAATTCTGCTCACATATATTGATACAGGACGATATTTTCACCATCTCTCTCCCTTCTTTTCTTCCTTCTTTTTGACTTCTCTTGCCTGATTGAGTTGGAAAATTCTAGACAGGTAGTTCTTCTAACAAGAATAAACATTTCCAAGTTAACTTGTAAACTACAATGTAAAATTATGTAGCGTTTCATGCACTATCATTTTTATTGGCTTTACCTTTTCATTTCTGAGGTAAAAATAACAAGCAAGACAACTCCTAATTTTTGTAATAAAAATGTGATACATCCATGTCCATATAATTATTAAACTTCACAGTAAACTAAGAAAGATTTTCTCCATGTAGGAGCTTGAAATGTGCTGCTATATTTTAGTTCTTTTCTGTCTCAGGAACTATTAAGTTTGTTTCTGCTATTGTTTTGATGTTACTTGCTTTGTTTTTCAGAACAAACCTATGTTAAGTAAAAAGAAAACTGTGTGTGATATTCATCTTCTTTTTTCACCTAAATGTTTCAATGAATTAAGAAAATCAGTGTTCCATGAGCACAAATGAAATGGGTGGTGCAATGAAAATAAGCCTTGGGTTATGCTGTAAGAAACTGATTTTTAAAAAACAAGGATGAACTCAAGCCCTCAATAGCTTGGATTTAATTTCCTGTAGAGTAAAGCCATTCGCAGGCACCCGTGGATAAGTTTGTTATTTAGCACTTCACTGAGTCTCTTTTTGAACTTTACAAAGAAACAGACTTAGGGTCACGGGGTCCAAGAGCTTTGCCTTGTTCTCAGTGGGAGTGTGGACCATCCCCTGACACATAGCTCTGACCCTTTAATACACGGTCATTGCTTTTCACCCTTGATCACTGGCTAGGAATTATCCATGCACGGAGAACTGCTTTTGTTAACTTTGGTCATGCCGTACATTCCTGGTAAAAACGAAAAAAGGGTTACTGGAGAGAGAAGATGGAAGAGAAGCTGAATTAGCAGTTTCTTTCTTTCTTTCTTTTTTTTTTTTTTAATGCATTTTCTATGTGGGGCATAAATTTTGTTTCAGGAATCACACAAAATCTTTTTTTTTCGGGTTTTGAACTTTTCAACCTTTAATGGTTAGTTTTTATTTATTTGCTTTTATATACACAATAGGAAAAAAAAAAAAGACCTTTTCTTTTCTTAAATAATTACAACTGGAATGTAATAAGTTTAACTGAAGAAATTTCCTGAGTCATCTGATCCAGTCTCTATCTCCTGGATGATGAGTGGGAGGAAACCCAGGGAGACAGGGGCCTCCCCTAGAGTCATGCAGTGAGTTACCAGCATTGCTGGGACTTGAAGTCCTTGGACTCAAGGCAAACCTTCTCACAGGTAACCTGTTGCCTCTAGGTAGAATGCATGAGTGGTCCTTTTCTGTAGGGATTTTCCCGATGATTTACATAATATATTTCAAGCTTTTACATTTAAGGATGATTTCATAGTCAGCACATCCTTTCTGGTATGTTTTGAACTGCTGAGGACTGATTCACAACAGAACTCTGGAAAGCTCCTCTCAGGTTGTCACGGCAAGTTTGCTGAGTGACCTCCAAGAGCTGCATGACAGAGGACTATCACACTGGCTAAATATACGTTTCTAAATTCAGAATCTTTTGAATTTTTTTCTTATGAAGTGAACCCTCACTTCAGAACTAGTCTTTTTGCAGAAAAGTTGCTACAGAATAGTAGTAAGGAATGGGCTTCCCAAGTGGTTGTCATTGTTGTCATCTCCAACTCTTTGGGACCATGTGGACTGCAGCACGCCAGGCCTCCCCATCCCTCACATCTCCCAAAGTGTGCCCAAGTTCACGTCCATTGCCTTGGTGATGCCATCTAGCCATCTCATCCTCTGACACCGTCTTCTCCTTCTGCCCTCAATATTTCCCAGCATCGGGGACTTTTCCAATGAGTCAGCTTTTCGCATCAGGTGACCAAAATACTGGAGCTTCAGCTTTAGCATCAGTCCTTTCAATGAGTATTCAGGGTTGATTTCTGTTAAGATTGGCTCGTTTGAACTCCTTGATGTCCAAGGGGCTCTCAGGAGTCTTCTTCAGCACCACAATTTGAAGGCAACAATTCGAATAGGAAGTTGCAACCCACTCCTGTATCCTTGCCTGGAAATTTCCATGAAATTTCCATGTAGTCCCTCGTGGGCTACAGTCCATGGGGTTACAAAGACTCTGACATAACTGAGCATGCAACCATACAAGTGAGATTTCACTCTTTAGAGAATCTTTCATTTTTATATGGTATCAGTTCAATTCAGTTCATTTCAGTCTCTCAGTCGTGTCCGACTCTTTGCAACCCCATGAACACCAGGCCTCCCTGTCCATCACCAACTCCCAGAGTGCACCCAAACCATGTCCATTGCATCGGTGATGCCATCCAACCATCTCATCCTCTGTTGTCGCCCTCTCCTCCTGCCCTCAATCTTCCCCAGCATCAGGGTCTTTTCAAAAGAGTCAGCTCTTTGCATGAGGTAGCCAAAGTATTGGAGTTTCAGCTTCAACATCAGTCTTCCAATGAACACCCAGGACTGACCGATCTCCTTTAGGATGGACTGGTTGGACCTTCTTGCAGTCCAAGGGACTCTCAAGAGTCTTCTCCAACACAACAGTTCAAAAGCATCAATTCTTTGGCACTCAGCTTTCTTTATAGTCCAACTCTCACATCCATACATGACTACTGGAAAAACCATAGCCTTGGCCAGACGGACCTTTGTTGACAAAGTAATGTCTCTGCTTTTGAATATGTTATCTAGCTTGGTCATAACTTTCCTCCCAAAGAGTAAGAGTCTTTTAATTTCATGAATGCAATCACCATCTGCAGTGATTTTGGAGCCCAGAAAAATAAAATCAGCCACTGTTTCCACTGTTTCCCAATCTATTTGCCATGAGGAGATGGGACTGGATGCCATGATCTTCGTTTTCTGAATGTTGAGCTTTAAGCCAACTTTTTCATTCTCCTCTTTTACTTTCAGCAAGAAGCTCTTTAGTTCTCTCTTTCTGCCATAAAAGTGGTGTCATCTACATATCTGAAGTTATTGATATTTCTCCCAGCAATCTTGATTCCAGCTTGTGCTTCCTCCAGCCCAGTGTTCCTCATGATGTACTCTGCATATAACTTAAATAAGCAGAGTGACAATATACAGCCTTGATGTACTCTGTTTCCTCTTTGGAACCAGTCCAGTTCTAACTGTTGCTTCCTGACCTGCGTACAGGTTTCTCAAGAGACAGTTCAGATGGTCTGGTATTCCCACCTCTTTCAGAATTTTCCACAGTTTATTGTGATCCACACAGTCAAAGGCTTTGGCATAGTCAATAAAGCAGAAATAGATATTTTTCTGGAACTCTCTTGCTTTTCCAATGATCCAGCGGATGTGGCAATGTGATCTCTGGTTCCTCTGCCTGAAAGTGTCTAAAACAATTAAATATTTTCATTCTGACTTACTAAAAATAAAAGCACATAATAGATATACCCTCCAATAATAGATTACTTTAATATTCTAGAATTGTGTTTAAAAATTCTGGAAAATTTAGTAGATCTTAAAATTTGCAGAATATTGATTATTTTTTCCTAAATGTTCTGTATCTGAAATTATGGAGAAAATGTTTAGTCTAAAATTTTATTTTTTGTATTCAGTTATATTTGGATAAGAGACTTTCTATAAATTTAGATACAATATGATTTTACTTCACTTTAGTTCTTAAATTAAGTGTAGTAATATCTAAGAGAAGGAACCAAACAATCTAAACTGTCTGATTGTTTTTAATTGCCTCTTGGGAAAGTTATGAGAATAATTAAATTCCCAAAAGATAAAACTGTTTAAAATTTTATAATTCCAGAAGTATTATTATCAAAATATCTTTTAGTTCTTTCAATATTACAAAAGAGCAACATTTCAAAATAAGAAAACTTAAATGAAGATATACTTTGATTTTATATGTCAGTCAATTTATAGCCAATTTACAGTAAGTTATTGCAAATTGGTTGCATTATATAAACCAATCAAATATATTTCAAGCTTAGTAGTTAAAGCTAAATACTTTGATCTTTTAAATATTCAAAATCGTGTTTTTTTTCCTCAACCCTGAGTTCTCTGTAACAATGCAAGATGTAGTTAGTAAAATTCTCCTTAGTAGTCTTTAGACTACATTACCCTGCCAAAGTGTAACAAATACACCTGCTGCAAAAGCCTATATTTGTAGTTTTTTTCATTTGATGTTAATAATAATTTTATTATTAAAAAAATAAATAAAAATAAGCAGGAGTATATGTGTGTGTGTGTGTGTGTATATAATTTCTCCACAAGAAGTTAGGATTGTATTAGGAAAAGGAGACTCATGAGAAAACTTTTATCCACCAAACTTTCCATTTATTCTTATACTTATTACTATTAAAATGCATTGTTCCAGTAACAGGTATTATAGATTCAAGTAATAGGAGAGATTGTGTCATTCCTTAGTAAGTTTCAGCACTGCCATTGGCTATGTCTTGGCCAGAACACCCATACCAGCACAAACACATTCTGAAAGAGCCTGTTTCCATCCCAGGGCAGGGACTAATAGGCCATAGAACACATTGACTCCTGGCCTCTATGGAGCTTTCTGATTTCCTGAGTCAGTGAGGGTAGACAAAGACCAAAATGTTAAAACCAAGGATAGGCCAATAGACCACAGGCAGAGCTGCGTAGGAAGAACAATTGGACTCTCAGTGTCACAGTCAGCTTCCACGTACTTCCTTCCCTTCTTCCTGCACAACACCCTCTTTGTGATAACCATCCTGTTATCTTCCTCTTTAGCAGCTAGCTAATTCCTCTAAGAATGAGCTGATGTCAATGTACAGTGTTAAACCAATGCTGCATGTTTTTTGTTTCTTGATGCACAATTCAATTAAATGTCTCTTTCTGGATTCCCTCCATCCAACACACACACACACACACACACACACACACACGTGCCCAAACATAAAAAAGAAATATTTTAAGATTGGAGGACTACAGATTGGAGGTCTGCTCTACAAATTCAACTATAGTTGTGGCTTTTATCCAATCATGTGGCCTGCATAGGAAGCCCTTTCTCTTCTACTGCCAGAACATTCATCCCTGATTCATCTGGTTCCTTCCTTCTCCTGAATGAAATCATAGAAAAATTGTATGTACAAATGAAAATACAACTTCATTTTCCTAAGGTTGAAGTTTTAATAGATGAATTTTGCATTATAAACCATGCTTTATGATTTTAAAAATAAAGGTCAAGCCAGTGTCTCATTTTTGTAGGCACCAATGTATTTTGGAAGCTGGAAGATTTGACAAAAATATGAAATTATTTTTAATATCAAAGGCAAAAAAAACAACAAAAATCTGCAAACAAGTAAGGAAAAATTTGGCTTTATTTAGACATTATTACAATAGGGAAAACACTGAGGTCCGAAGATCAGAGTATCTTTCGCAGGTGGTTTTGTCTAAGCTTTTATGGAAAGGAATAGACTTTTATAAACAAGTTATGGTGATTGGTGGTTTAACCATTTAAGTCGTATCTGATTCTTTGTTACACCATAAACTGTAGCCCACCAGGCCTTTGTCCATGGAGTTTTCCAAGCAAGAATACTGGAGTGGGTTGCCATTTCCTCTTCCAGGGGATCTTCCTGACCCAGGGATCGAACCCTGGTCTCCTGCATGCCAGGCCATCTCTTGTATTGCAGGCAGATTCTTTATTGACTGAACCACCTGGAAAGCCCAGAGACAAGTTATATACAGGAGGGATAATTTTACAGTGGGATTGGTTTTGTCATCAGATGGATCTCAGTCAGTCAGTTAATAAGAAATGTTTATCTCCCTATCTAACTAGTTTTGTCTCTCTTTTTTTTAATCGTGAAAAGGAACCTCAGTTAATTAGGTAGAAGACAAAAAATGGAAATTTAAAGGGTCTGGGTCTGGCATGGTCACAGGGAAACAAGGGAGTCATCTCAAGTGTTAGGGAAATTGGGAGAAAATGTTGCAGTGAGTCTTACCCAGGTCATATAAGAAAGATGGGTCATTTTAGTAAAAACTGAGATGTTTTGAAAGCATTTTCTCATTGAACTTCCATGGTAGTCCAGTGGTTAAGAATCTGCCTGCCAATTCAAGGGACATTTGATCTCTGGTCTGGGAAAATCCCACATGCCACCAGCCAACTAAGCCTGAGAGCCACAAACACTAAAGGCCTCAAGGCCTAGGGCCCACGCTCCTCAACAAGAGAAGCCGCTGAAATGAGAAGCCTGTGCCCCACAATGAAGAGTAGCTCTGCTCTCACCGCAACTAAAGAAAGCCCATATGCAGCAATGAAGACCTCGCACAGCCAATAAATGAATAAACAAAAATTTTAAAGTGTTTACTCTTTAATACATTGAAAATAACAATAAATTTATTACCTTGGTGATTTTACACCTAATATATAATTTGTAGTAATATAAATAACATTTTAATGAAAAATAACCATTTTCAAAGAAAAATTACTGTGAAGATTACCTTTGACATTTTTTTAAATTTTAAAACATTTTGTAAACTTTGGCTTAATATAAAGGAGCTGGATTATTATACTGGTTTCTGCATTCATTCTATTGCAATATACCATTTTGGTTACAATAAATGCAGAATATCTGGCTTCACACAGATGTAGTTGGAAATCAGGAGAACAGATAATTGTAAATATTCTTTGTTGATACTATAACAAAACTCAATAAGCTATAATTTCTCAAGATTATTACAATAGGGATTCTGAAACCATATTATGAACTTTCCACACTCTGTTACTTTGTTTTATACTGATCCAACTTGCATCATTTAAAAACTCTTAACTTTCAAATACAACATATAATAGTGTCAATTACATTTATCATTCTGTACATTCAGTTCAGTTCAGTTCAGTTGCTCGGTTGTGTCTGACTCTTTGCGACCCCATGCACCGCAGCACACCTGGCCTCTTTGTCCATCACCATCTCTCGGAATTTACCCAAACTCATGTCCATTGAGTCAGTGATGTCATCCAACCATCTCATCCTCTGTCATCTCCTTCTCCTCCTGCCTTCAATCTTTCCTAACATCAGGGTCTTTTCAAATGAGTCAACTCGTCGCATCAGGTGGCCAAAATATTGGAGTTTCAGCTTCAACATCAGTCCTTCCAGTGAACACCCAGGACTGACTGATCTCCTTTAGGATGGACTGGTTGGATCTCCTTGTTGTCCAAGGGACTCTCAAGAGTCTTCTCCAACACCACAGTACTAAAGCATCAGTTCTTCAGCACTCAGCTTTCTTTATAGTCCAACTCTCACATCTGTACATGATTAGTGGAAAAACCATAGCCTTGGCTAGACGGACCTTTGTTGACAAAGTAATGTCTCTGTTTTTTAATATGCTGTCTAGGTTGGTCATAACTCTCCTCCCAAGGAGTAAGAGTCTTTTAATTTCATGGCTGCAGTCACCATCTGCATGATTTTGGAGCCCCCAAAAACAAAGTCAGCCACTGTTTCCCAATCTATTTGCCATGAAGTGAAGGGACCGGGTGCCATGATCTTACTTTTCTGAATGTTGAGCTTTAAGCCAACTTTTTCACTCTCCCCTTTCACTTTCAGCAAGAAGCTCTTTAGTTCTTCTTCACTTTCTGCCAGAAGGGCGGTGTCACCTGCATATCTGAGGTTATTGATATTTTTCCCGGCAATCTTGATTCCAGCTTGTGCTTCTTCCAGCCCAGCATTTCTCATGATGTACTCTGTATATGTTAATATTTAATTTATCCGACAACTTGAATTTGTATCTTTTAACCACACCCGTCTAATTCTCTTTTCCCCCATCCTCTACCTCTGGTAACAAAAAATCTGATCTCTTCTATGAATTTGTTTTTTTTTTTTTGTTTGAACTATAATTAGCCTATAACACTATGTTAATTTCTATTACATGACTTAATAATTTGGTATTTTTATACATTTCAATATAATCATGATAAATCTAGTTTTAATACATCACCAAAGATATTACATAATTGTACATTACATTTCCCATGTTGTACAAAGCAATCTATATGTATGTGTGATTAAGTTTCTCTTAAGTTCAAATGCATTTTAATAATCCTGCATTTTTACTCCCCCTGAAAAGACCCTGATGCTGGGAAAGATTGAAGGTGAGAGAAGAAGGGGACAATAGAGGATGAGATGGTTGGATGGCATCACTGACTCAATGGGCATGAGTTTGAGTAAACTCTGGGAGTTGGTGATGGACAGGGAGGCCTGGTGTGCTGCAGTCCATGTGGGGCAGCAAAGAGTCAGACACGACTGAGTGACTGAACTGAACTGAACTGAAACAGGTTTAGTTTTTGACAACATATTTTACATCTTTTTGTTTTGTGTATCCCTTAACTACTTATTATAGTGGTAGATGATTTTATTGTTTTTGTCTTTTAACTTTCCTATTAGCGTTATACATGACTGACTTACTATCTTTACTATATATTTGCCTTATAAATATTTTTTCTTTTGCAATTTTTAAAAAAATTTTTACTGAAGTATAGTTGATTTACAATATTACATTATTTTCAGGTATATAACAAAACAATTCAATATTTTTATAGATTATACTCCATTTAAAGTTATGATAAAAAATTGACTATGTTCCCTGGGTGGTACAATGTATCTTTACAGCTTATTTATTTTATATACAGTAATTTGTGCCTCCTAATTCCCTACCCTTTTCCTACCCCTCCCATCTTTCCAAGCAGTGATATTCCATGAAAAAATGAGCTAGTTCATTCAGCTCAGAAATCGATTTGCATAAGGGCTTTTCCTCAAAATAACCATTGTTCTTCTTTAGTAGGTAACAGAAATGCTCTGTGCATATTTCTGTTCCTCACACAAAATACTAAGAGGTGTACTCAAGAGTTTAGATCTAACAAAGTCTATTGATTATTTATTTTTGGCTGTTTTGGGTCTTCCTTGCTGCACAGGTATTTTTCTAGTTGCGGTGAGCAGGGGCTACTCTCTAGTTGCACCGCACTGGCTTCTCATTGAGTGGTTTCTCTCTTTGCGGAGCACATGGGCTCTAGGGCATGAAGGCTCGGTAGTTGCAGCTCCTAGGCTCTAGAACACAGGTTCAATAGCGGTACACACAAGCTTAGCTGCTCCGAGGCATGTGGGATCCTCCCGGATCCGGGATCAAACCAATGTCTCCTGCATTGGCAGTTGGATTCTCCACTACTGAGCCACCAGGGAAGCCCTTAATAAAAGTCTAGAAATCATCAAGAATATTTTTAAGAAGGTTCTTAAGTAAAACTGGTTCCCCCCCCTCCATGAGCACGTAGCAATGAAAAATGCAGTGACTCCTAGGACAGTCTCAAGCCACTGCCTTGATTTGTACCAAGGAGCCAACAGTTTTCCTCACCAGTGCTTTTGCACTACCAATGTAAATGTCAGTGCAACAAAGCAATAAATAGTGTCTTAGTATTATTATAAATATACTTTGACCTTGAAAGGGGGTTGAAAATTCCAGGAGCCACCAGAACATCTTCTGAGAACTGCTAATATAGTGTGATCACCAGGTAAATAAAGAGCCAAAAAAATGGTATTCTTGGCCCAAACATATTGGTTCCTTCAGTATATTCTTAATACCTTTAGACAAGGAATGCATTCCCCAGTTTGCTGCACTTCTGATATTTTAAAATAACACTTGACAAGAAAATTCTAAACTTTACATTGAAATGAAAAATCTCTAATAGCAAAAAACATTTTTAATGAATTGAAGAGACCGTGCCTTACTATACTCCAAAAGAATCTATAAAATTAACTGTCATTTTTTTTTTTTGGTGCAAATCTAGAGAAAGAGAAGAAAAGAATGCAATAGAGTACAGAAATTTGCTTATATATGCACATGTTTATAATAATGGTTGTATTTCAAATCAGTAGGAGAAAGACATGGTCTATTTGATTGCTTGTAAAAATGCTTTTTTCCCCCTTTAGAAAACCATTAAGTTAGACCTCTACATATCATACAGTACACAAAAATAAACTCCAAATGAATAAAAAAACTAAACATAAAAAAGTAAACCCTAAAATAAATATAGAAGAATATTTTTATAATTTGAGATATTGAAAGCCTTCCTAACAAGAGTTTAAATATGCCAGAAAACATGGAATAAGCTAACAGATCTGGCCACATTTTAAAAAATATATTTAAACAAAATACTTCTAGAAGACAAAAAACACCACCAGTTCAGTTCAGTTCAGTTCAGTTCAGTCGCTCAGTCGTGTCCGACTCTTTGCGACCCCATGAATCGCAGCACGCCAGGCCTACCTGTCCATCACCAACTCCCGGAGTTCACTCAGACGCACGTCCATCGAGTCAGTGATGCTATCCAGCCATCTCATCCTCGGTCGTCCCCTTCTCCTCCTGCCCCCAATCCCTCCCAGCATCAGAGTCTTTTCCAATGAGTCAACTCTTCCGATGAGGTGGACAAAGTACTGGAGTTTCAGCTTTAGCATAATTCCTTCCAAAGAAATCCCAGGGTTGTCTCCTTCAGAATGGACTGATTGGATCTCCTTGCAGTCCAAGGGACTCTCAAGAGTCTTCTCCAACACCACAGTTCAAAAGCATCAATTCTTCCACACTCAGCTTTCTTCACAGTCCAACTCTCACATCCATACATGACCACTGGAAAAACCATAACCTTGACTAGACGGACCTTTGTTGGCAAAGTAATGTCTCTGCTTTTGAATATGGTATCTAGGTTGGTCATAACTTTTCTTCCACTAGTAAGCATCTTTTAATTTCATGGCTGCAGTAACCATCTGCAGTGATTTTGGAGCTCCCCCAAATAAAGTTTGACACTGTTTCTACTGTTTTCCCATCTATTTGCCATAAAGTCATGGGACCAGATACCATGATCGTTTTCTGAATGTTGAGCTTTAAGCCAACTTTTTCACTCTCCTCTTTCACTTTCAGCAAGAGGCTTTTTAGTTCATCTTCACTTTCTGCCATAAGTGTGGTGTCATCTGCATATCTGAGATTGTTGATATTTCTCCCAGCAGTCTTGATTCCAGCTTGTGCTTCTTCCAGCCCAGCATTTCTCATGATGTACTCTGCATATAAGTTAAATAAGCAGGGTGACAATATACAGCCTTGACGTACTCCTTTTCCTATTTGGAATTAATCTGTTGTTTCATGTCCAGTTCTAACTGTTGCTTCCTGGCCTGCATATAGGTTTCTCAAGAGGCAGGTCAGGTGGTCTTGGATTCCCATCTCTTTCAGAATTTTCCACAGTTGATTGTGATCCACACAGTCAAAGACTTTGGCATAGTCAATAAAGCAGAAATAGATGTTTCTATGGAACTCTCTTGCTTTTTCCATGATCCAGTGGATGCTGGAAATTTGATCTCTGGTTCCTCTGCTTTTTCTAAATCCAGCTTGAACATCTGGAAGTTCACAGTTCATGTATTGCTGAAGCCTGGCCTGTAGAATTTTGAGCATTACTTTACTAGCATGTGGGATGAGTGCAATTGTGCGGTAGTTTGAGCATTCTTTGGCATTGCCTTTTACCTCTATTAGAATTTTCCACAGTCTATTGTGATCCACCCAGTCAAAGGCTTTGGCATAGTCAATAAAGCAGGAATAGATGTTTTTCTGGAACTCTCTTGTTTTTTCCATGATCCAGTAGATGTTGGCAATTTGATCTCTGGTTCCTCTGCCTTTTCTAAAACCAGCTTGATCATCTGGAGTTCACGGTTCACGTATTGCTGAAGCTTAGCTTGGAGAATTTTGAGCATTAATTTATTAGCGTGTGAGATGAGTGCAATTGTGCAGTAGTTTGAGCATTCTTTGGCATTGCCTTTCTTTGGGATTGGAATGAAAACTGACCTTTTCCAGTCCTGTGGCCACTGCTGAGTTTTCCAAATTTGTTGGCATATTGAGTGCATCACTTTCACAGCATCATCTTTCAGGATTTGAAATAGCTCAACTGGAATTCCATCACCTCCACTAGCTTTGTTCATAGTGATGCTTCTAAAGCCCACTTGACTTCACATTCCAGGATGTCTGGCTCTAGGTAAGTGATCACACCATCGTGATTATCTTGGTCATGAAGATCTTTTTTTGTACAATTCTTCTGTGTATTCTTGCCACCTCTTGTTAATATCTTCTGTTTCTGTTAGGTCCATACCATTTCTGTCCTTTATCAAGCCCATCTTTGCATGAAATGCTCCTTTGGTATCTCTAATTTTCTTGAAGAGATCTCTAGTTTTTCCCATTCTGTTGTTTCAATTCTTCTGTGTATTCTTGCCACCTCTTGTTAATATCTTCTGTTTCTGTTAGGTCCATACCATTTCTGTCCTTTATCAAGCCCATCTTTGCATGAAATGCTCCTTTGGTATCTCTAATTTTCTTGAAGAGATCTCTAGTTTTTCCCATTCTGTTGTTTGCCTCTATTTCTTTGCACTGATCACTGAGGAAGCCTTTCTCATCTCTCCTTGCTATTCTTTGCAACTGTGCATTTGATGCTTATATCTTTCCTTTTCTCCTTTGCTTTTAGCTTCTCTTCTTTTCACAGCTATTTGTACGGCCTCCCCAGACAGCCATTTTGCTTTTTTGCATTTCTTTTCCATGGGGATGGTCTTGATCCCTGTCTCCTGTATAATGTCACGAACCAACATCCATCGTTCATCAGGCACTCTGTCTATCAGATCTAGGCCCTTAAATCTATTTCTCATTTCCACTGTATAATCATAAGAGATTTGATTTAGGTCATACCTGAATGGTCTAGTGGTTTTCCCTGCTTTCTTCAATTTAAGTCTGAATCTGGTAATAAGGAGTTCATGATCTGAGCCATAGTCAGCTCCTGGTCTTGTTTTTGCTGACTGTACGGAGCTTCTCCATCTTTGGCTGCAAATATAATCAATCTGATTTTGGTGTTGACCATCTGGTGATGTCCATGTGTAAAGTATTCTCTTGTGTTGTTGGAAAAGGGTGTTTGTTATGACCAGTGCGTTTTCTTTGCAAAACTGTATTAGTCTTTGCCCTGCCTCATTCCATATTCCAAGGCCAAATTTGCCTATTACTCCAGGTGTTTCTTGACTTCCTACTTTTGCATNATTCTAAAAGGTCTTGTAGGTCTTCATAGAAGCGTTCAACTTCAGCTTCTTCAGGGTTACTGGTTGGGGCACAGACTTGGATTCCTGTTGATATTGAATGGTTTGCCTTGGAGGAGAACAGAAATCATTATGTCATTTGTGAGATTGCATGCAAGTACTGCATTTCAGACTCTTTTGTTGACCATGATGGCTACTCCATTTGTTCTGAGGGATTCCTGCCCATAGTAGTAGATATAATGGTCATCTGAGTAAAATCCACCCATTCCAGTCCATTTTAGTTCGCTGATTCGTAGAATGTTGATGTTCATTCTTGCCATCTCCTGTTTGACCACTTCCAAGTTGCCTTGATTCGTGGACCTGACATTCTAGGTTCCTAGGCAATATTGCTCTTTACAGCATCGGATCTTGCTTCTACCCAGTCACATCCACAACTGAGTATTGTTTTTGCTTTGGCTCCATCTCTTCATTCTTTCTGGAGTTATTTCTCCACTGATCTCCAGCATATTAGGCACCTACTGACCTGGGGAGTTCCTCTTTCAGTATCCTATCATTTAGAATGTTGATGTTCATTCTTGCCATCTCCTGTTTGACCACTTCCAAGTTGCCTTGATTCGTGGACCTGACATTCTAGGTTCCTAGGCAATATTGCTCTTTACAGCATCGGATCTTGCTTCTACCCAGTCACATCCACAACTGAGTATTGTTTTTGCTTTGGCTCCATCTCTTCATTCTTTCTGGAGTTATTTCTCCACTGATCTCCAGCATATTAGGCACCTACTGACCTGGGGAGTTCCTCTTTCAGTATCCTATCATTTTGCCTTTTCATACAGTTCATGGGGTTCTCAAGGCAAGAATACTGAAGTGGTTTGCCATTCCCTTCTCCAGTGGACCACATTCTGTCAGACCTCTCCACCATGACCTGCCCATCTTGGGTGGTCCCACGGGCATGGCTTAGTTTCATTGAGTTAGACAAGGCTGTGGTCCTAGTGTGATTAGACTGACTAGTTTTCTGTGATTATGGTTTCAGTGTGTCTGCCCTCTGATGCCCTCTTGTAACACCTACTGTCTTACTTGGGTTTCTCTTACCTTGGACGTGGAGTATCTCTTCATGGCTGCTCCAGCAAAGCCCAGCCGCTGCTCCTTACCTTGGATGAGGGGTATCTCCTCAGCGCCTCCCCTCCTGACCTTGAATGTGGAATAGCTCCTCTAGGCCCTCCTGTGCCCACTCAGCCACTGCTCCTTGGACATGGGGTTCTCCTCCCGGCTGTTGCCCCTGGCCTTGGGTGTGTGGTGGCTCCTCTCAGCTGCCGCCCTGACCTTGGATATGGGGTAGCTCCTCCTGGCTGCCACCCTTGACCTTGGGCGTAGGGTAGTTCCTCTCGGCTGTTCCTGTGCTGTCTCAGCCTGGCACTCTCGTCCGCTGCCCTTGACCTCAGACGTGGGGCGCCCTCAAAGGATAAACTCAAGTAATAGTTTGGAAAAATGCATGTGACTTATTTAAAAGCTAAACATTAATGTCAAACTATTTAAAGAGATTTTATAAATAGATATGAAATCAGCAAGCAATCTAAGTTTTAAAAAATGAGCCCAAAATATTAAAGATAATTCCAAAAGTAACACAACTACTCAATAGATTTGAAATTACATTCATTCTCACTAGTTATCAGGAAAATAAGTTTTTAATGACATGATATTTTCTTCAAAAAGCAGGCACATTTCAAGTATTGAAAACACGAATTATTGCTTAGAATTTGTTGAAAACAGTCTAAATTGGGTGAAACTTCTTTTGAAAGCAAATCGTCAGTATCTACTTGTATTTTAAGTGTATGTCTCCTTTACTGAAGAACTTCTGTTTCTGGTAATCTGTTTTTAAAAGAAACAGGTACATGTGTTCAAAGATGTAGATACAAAGATAATCATTGTGTCTTCAGCTGTGATAGCAAAATCAACCAAGCAAATAAATAAACAAAAAATTAGGCAAGAACTTGAACGACCATGAATGAGTGCTTGGTTAATAAGGCAAACTCAAGTTATGGCATGGACTTCCCTGGTGATTTAGATGGTCAAGAATTTGCCTGCAATGTGGGAGACCTGGGTTCGATCCCTGGGTCAGGAGAAGATCCCCTGGAGAAGAAACTGGAAACCCACTCCAGTATTCTTGCCTGGAGAATCCCATAGACAGAGGAGCCTGGTGGAGTATATTCCACCTAGTCACAAAGAGTCAGACATGACAGAATGACTAATACACACACACACACACACACACACACACACACCGTGATGGAATACTGTGTGTAGCTATCTCCAGTAAACATCAGTTACTGACATGAAAATATCTTCTCATAAACTCTCAAGTGAGAAAAGAACAGTATAGCTTCAGTAGATTTACTGACCAATGACCCTCCACATTATTAGCTCACTATTGTTCTGCATTATTTGAATTTTTCCTGTAATTTATGGTGCTTATGCAACAAACATACATATTTGTTGCATTTGAAATCTAAATTCTTTTTCCAAACTTCCACTGAGTGTTTATAGTATGGCAGACGTAGAGGAAGGAGCTGAGTCCTCACCTTCCCGGTGTTTCTGATCTGCAATACAATCATGACACACCATTATGTGCTCAGTCGCTCAGATGTGTCTGACTCTTTGAAACCCCATGGACTGTAGCTCACCAGGCTCCTCTGTTGGATTCTCCAGGCAAGAATACTGGAGTGGGCTGCCATTTCTTCCAACAGTGGATCTTCCTGACCCAGGGATCAAACCCATGTCTCCTGCACTGGCAGGCAGGTGTTTTAACTGCTGAGTCATTGGGGGAAGCGCATGCATGACATATCATGCTAAGGATCATAATCAAAGTGTGTGCAGTGTTGTGTTAACAAAAAAGATGGAGGATAAGGTTTGGAGAGTGACCAATCCATTCAGAGACTTATAAAACAGTGTAACAGTGATCTGTCTCTTGAAATGAGAAATTTTCTAGGAAGTAAAGAACAGGAGGACATTCCTGGTGTGTAGAAGAAACAGCATGTGCAAATGGAGACCAAGATGATGAGGCAGTTGGAACGGATGGGGAGGAAGACTATCTTTGTCTTCTGTAAATTGTAGTTATAGCAAATCTTCTCTGGTGGTCCAATGGTTAAGATTCCACTTCCACCGATCTCTGTTCAGACCTCATGGCTCCCAAAAACCAGTAACAATAAAATAAATTATAGTTATAGCCAGAGTACATATTATTAGGCTTGCTAAATATTAGACAAGAAATTAGTAATGAAGAGTTTCTACAATACCTTCAATGTCTCTTTAATAACTTATTGTGTGTGTGTTTTCCTGCAGCTACTCTAGAGACTTTTCCACTGGCTGCTGCCTTTCCACCTTCAAAAAAAACAATCTTAGCTTTCACAGTTTAAGTTGTTCTGTGCCCCTTCTCCCTGCATATATCACTAGTTTGTTTGCTCCATCAGGGGTCATTGTTTTAACATTGTGGCTCCCTGGTTTTGTATTGCATCCTGAAAGAGCTTGTGTCTAGGGACTTTTATTAAAACATCCAATTTTTTGTAAACATATAATGCTCTGAAAGTTTCTAATGTCAGTAGAAGTTAGAGTACATTTTTTCTTAAAAGCTAATAAATTTTTTCAATGAAGATTTAATATAAGGTCATAGAGTTACAGGAGACTCCATGCACTGCCACTTGTTCATCAGTAATAATATTTATCCATTTTTCCTTAGTAAGACATTCTATGCTTGGTTTCACTTGGGTATTTTCTAAACCACTGGCATATGCAAAAATGGAGCACACAGAGGTTCACTTTAACAATGCGATCTTCTGGGCAAAAGAAAAGCAAGACTTGGAGTTCTTGTGTGAAGTTTAGACAGTGAATGTCCGGAACTCTATGCCCGGCATATGACACCGGTGGCAAAGCTGAATCAGCCACAGGGACTGCCTGGAAAGCTGGCACCTCGCCTCCTGTCTAAAGGGATGCCATATAAGCACCTGGTAAGTAGAGAAATCCCTTGTACTAGTTTCCTAGGGTTGCTATAACAAATATTACACACTGGATGGCTTGAACAACAGAAATGTATTTTCTCACGGTTCTAGAGGCTAGAAGTCTAAAATCAAAGTTCAGATGCAATGGTGGCTTCCAACTGGTCACCTCCTCCCTGCATCCTCACAAGGTCTTTATTCTATGGGCATGCACTCCTCTGGCGCCCCTATTTGGGTGTCCACATTTCCTCTTCTTATAAAGACACCAGCCGGAGTGAGTTAGGGATCACTCTTGGGCTTTTCCAGTGTCTCAGGGGTAAAGAATCTGCCTGCAATGAGAAGATGAAGGACACGTGGGGTTGATCCTTGGGTCAGGAAGATCCTCTGGATGAGGGCATGGCAATCCAATCTAGTGTTTTTGCCTGGAAAATTCTATGGTCATGGGAGCCTGGCAGACTACAGTTCATAGCGCCGCAAAAAATCAGACACAAGAAAAGCAACTGAGCATGTACGCATGCCCGAATCTGTGAGCTCGTTTAATTTAATTAGCATCTCCAAATACAGCCACATTCTGAGGCACTGCAGGTGAGGACTTCAATGTATGATTTGGGGGGCAGGGCACAATTCAGCCCATAACACCCCTGTCTTTTTTATTTTGCAAGAGTGAGTGATTCTCTTCACACATAAAGAAAACAAAGTCAACATTAAGCTTAATGAGTTCCCTTCATTGAGGCAGACCTGCTTACATGTGTTATCAAGTGTCTTATCAAGGAGGAAGGAAGAATCCCAACATACTGCAGGCACTGGGGAGGGTAGGTCATATACGTTTGTTTTTACTTGATCCTCGCAATAATTTAAGAGTAAGGTATGATTATTAGTCCCATTTTATGGGTGAAAACTTGGGAGTCAGAGACATAAAGTAACTCGTGCAAGAGCTATTCACCTCACTATTCACTGAGTCATTTCTCAGACTTGCTCCCTCCAGCATCCTCAAAGCTCATACTCTTTCTACCACCCCAGACTCCACACAGCATGCCAAGCACCTACACAGCTGCTTCTAACCCTAGTCTAACACAGGACAAGCAGGAAATAAATGTTAGATATCCTCACCACCCGGAGAAGGCAATGGCACCCCGCTCCAGTACTCTTGCCTGGAAAATCCCATGGATGGAGGAGCCTGGTGGGCTGCAGTCCATGGGGTTGTGAAGAGTCAGACACAACTGAGCGACTTCACTTTCACTGTTCACTTTCATGCACTGGAGAAGGACATGGCAACCCCCTCCAGTGTTCTTGCCTGGAGAATCCCAGGGAGGGGGAGCCTGGTGGGCTGCCGTCTATGGGGTCACACAGAGTCGGACAGACTGAAGCGACTTAGCAGCAGCAGCAGCATCCTCACCACTGTCAACAATTGTCGTCATCATCACCGGCGGCATCATCTGCAGTGGCAGCTATCATCACAATCTCCCCTCGAAAGGCTCCGCATTACTATTCCTACCTTCGAGGTGAGAAACTAAAACCTAAAGAGAAAAAACATGTGGGTTTGGGATTTTTAACACTTTTTTATAACCGCCAAACTCTTCCCATGTTCCCTCTCACAGAATTGTTTTCTTGCGATTTGAAGACTTCATCCCTCCCGGTTTTTATTTCTGGGTTATTTCCTCACAATAGGAGTCAGGGAAATGTGAAGTAAGGTCATGATTAAAAGCTAGGAACTGTGAGTCAGAGTTTCTGACTTCTGTCTTTCCCATGTACGTGTATTTCCACATACAATATCTTTATACAATATTCATTAGTCACAGAAATTTTGCTTGCCATGGAATCCTAAATGGGGCATTTCAGTATACTGTATTTTGTTTGGGAATATTTAGTCTTTTTTTTAAAAATTCATTAGCATATTTGAGATTTGCTTTCAAAATCAATTTCAAATATTGAATTGTAATTTTGTCATGAAAACTTACACATATCATACTTTTATCATGAAAATATACACATATTTTCTCAACCATAGCAGAATTACAATTCCCAAATTGGAAGTTATGAATCCTTTTTAATTGTACTTAACGTCACTTGTATAGGAGCGTGAGTAAATTGGATTCTGAATACCTGTTGTTGTTCAGTTGCTCATTCATATCTGACTCTTTGTGACCCCATGGACTACAGCATGCCGGGCTTCCCTGTCCTTTACCATCTACAAGCACTTGCTCAAACTTATGTCCACTGAACCAATGATGCCATCCAACCATCTCATCCTCTGTCACCCTCTTCTCCTCCTGGCCTTAATGTTTCCCAGCATCAGGGCCTTATCCAATGAGTCAGCTCTACATTAAGTGGTCAAAGTATTGGAGCTTCAGCATCAGTCCTTCCGATGAATATTCAGGGTTATTTCCTTCAGGATTGACTGGTTTGATCTTGCTGTTTAAGGGACTCTCAAGAGTTTTCTCCATCTCTTACAGTATTTAACAGTATACTAAGGCCATCGTGAAAATAATCACCTGAATATTTCAGCCCAGATCAGTTGTGTTATGGTAGTATACACAGTCTGATTTTCAAAACATGCATAATATCCACATCCTTATGAATGTATCATAACTTACCACTTCTGACCAATAACAAACCACATATTTTATTATCCACAATCATAGCTCTTCAGTATATATAACAAGCAGTTCATATGTTTTTAAATAATTTTTGCTACTTTTGAAATTCAGCACTAATAAATATCTGCCCATATTGTATATTTTATAGAAAAAGTTTTAGTAATATTAGTATTATTTTTCATTAGATAGAAGTGAAAGTGAAAGTCACTCATTCATGCCCAACTCTTTGTGGGCCCATGAAGTAGCCATACAGTCCATGGAATTCTCCAGACCAGAATACTGGAGTCGTTCTCCAGGGGATCTTCCCAACCCAGGGATTGAACCCAAGTCTCCCGCATTGCAGGCGGATTCTTTACCAGCTGAGCCAACAAGGAAGCCCAAGAATACTGGAGTGAGTAGCCTATCCCTTTTCCAGTGGATCTTCCTCACACAGGGATCGAACTGGGGTCTCCTGCATTGCAGGCAGATTCTTTACCAGCTGAGATCGTTTAATAGAAGAAAAAAAAAAAAAGATCTAAACTTTCATACTTATCTCGGGGCAAGCATGGTAATCTGTTTATGAAAATAGAAGATAAGCTCTGAGAGCAAGGATAGTGTCTGCCATCTAACACATTGCCTAATACACTAAATAGATGCATGTTGAATGAATAACTGGTTGAATGAATAAATGCAACTGACTTTGCTATACAAAACCATCAGCCATTTCAATAACTAACTCACTTTGTAATTTGTAAGTAGAAAACTGTTGATGTCTCTTGTTAGCAGGGAAGAACTGAGAATTTTGTTCTTGGTAAAATATGGCTCATCATTTTAGAGGGCTTTGAGGTTTTTATACAGTCTGTATAATGTAAATGAAAAATTTTAAGATTATTTCTCTTTCCAATGTTTTAGTACACTCCAAGTGGTTTATTTATAATCTTTTCTTCTAAGAAAAATAGAAACACCACAGAACACTTGTCAATATCGATAGAATTCCAGTGTCCGTGATTGAAGACTGTTGTGCTTTCTTTGAACCAGGAGCTGACCTCAGACTGACTGAGCCAGCGTGGCAGCTGAGGACTGTGGCCGAGCACTCGCCACCTGGAATGCTGTGAGTCAGCTATCTGGGTTTTCATTCCAAGCAAAGTCACTGACTCATGGTGTGACCTTAAACAGTCCTTTTGTGACTCAGTTTCTCCAAGAAAAATAGTTCTCACATAATATAACAAAGCCTCAGATGTTAATAGGTATTAAAAAATTTTTAAAGGCAAAGCATAATTTATTCAAAAAATTTTTTTTTATTTCTCTCTCTGTTCCAGGTGAATCATTTAAGGTCATATCATATTTATATTCATTTTTACTTTTTTTCTTAAAGAGTGTACATCTATATTATATATATATATGAGTATGTGTGAGTATATATATGATATATATATAATATATATATTTGTGTGTGTATGTCTATCTATGTGTGTGTGTATGTATAAATGTATAGATATATGAGCTTCCCTGGTGGCTCAGGAGTAAAGAACCCATCTGACAGTGCAAGAGATGCCGGTTCAACCCCTGAGTCAGGAAGATTCCCCTGAAGAAGGAAATGGCAATACACTCCAGTATTCTTGCCTGGGAAATACCATGGTCAGAGGAACCTGGTGGGATACAGTCGACTGGGTTGAAAAAGGGTTGAACATGACTTAGCAACTAAGCAACAAACAACAACAAATATATACATATATATTCTCTTTAGATAAAAATGTAAAAAAAGAGTGGCTTGTATGGGGTGTACCAAGAACTCCTGAAAATACTAGATCGACAACCCTCACATAGCTGCAATTATATAATAGAAAGAGTACTGATATTCTGGATATAGAACAGATAACTGAACAACAATCCATATATTTTTAATAACTGAATAAGTATTGTACTCTATGTAAACTATTTCTAAGCCTTGTGGATGAAATCTCTTTTAAAATATAGCAAGGCAGAAAACAATTTTGCAAAAATTCCCTCATATCTGTTTATCCCTTTTAAAAACATCCTTTAATTTTGATTCTAAGAGAATAGTTTCCTAAAGTCAAGGGCCTTGTGAACATTTGTGCCTGTGCCTAAAGTTTGTTCATTCCTTTCTTTACCCTACAAATGTTGTGCTGGAGGCTGAAGACATAACAATGAAAAAAATACAGACACCACTTTCCTTAATGGAGTTCACCTGCTAGCAGGGAATAAATGGTGTGTGAACAAGCAAATGAGACAAGTGCAAATAGCTATAAGCGTGAACAAAAGTCAGAGTTGAGGCTGTGATAGAGAATAAAAAAGGAGGACATTTTTGAAAGCATGAACAACAATTTTGCAAAAATTCCCTCATATCTGTTTATCCCTTTTAAAAACATCCTTTAATTTTGATTCTAAGAGAATAGTTTCCTAAAGTCAAGGGCCTTGTGAACATTTGTGCCTGTGCCTAAAGTTTGTTCATTCCTTTCTTTACCCTACAAATGTTGTGCTGGAGGCTGAAGACATAACAATGAAAAAAATACAGACACCACTTTCCTTAATGGAGTTCACCTGCTAGCAGGGAATAAATGGTGTGTGAACAAGCAAATGAGACAAGTGCAAATAGCTACAAGCGTGAACAAAAGTCAGAGTTGAGGCTGTGATAGAGAATAAAAAAGGAGGACATTTTTGAAAGCATGAACAGGGATCACAAGAGACCACAAGAGGTATGAAAGTGTGTTGTGTGTCCCAGGCACTAAGGTAGGGTCAATATGGTTAAAATGTAATGAAATAGTGAAATCAGGTCACACAGGCACCATGCAGACCTAGGGAAGCTAATGGGAAATTAATTTCAAATAAAATAAAAGTTTTCATAAAAGCTTACAATTTTTTTTTCATTTATTAATTATATTTTCCTTCTTTTGGTGGAATTCAAAGGTCATTCTTTTCATTTAACAGCAAATCAGTCTGGGCAGAGCTCCTTCTCATTTTATTTTTCCTTTCCTTTCCTTTTTAACTCCCCACTCCCACTCATCACTTGTTGTTCACCTTGCAAGCAGCTCTTCTCATGTATCTGCCTGATATACTTGAATATATAGCATTAGTTCTTGTGCTCATGTGGTTTTGCATAAATTGAGCTAAAATCTCATTTTGTCTACTTCTCCTCTCATTCAACACCATACTTATTCATGTTGTTCATTTTTCACCTGGTCCACTATTCTTCAGTTCAGTTCAGTTGCTCACTCGTGTCTGATTTTTGCAACTCCATGGACTGCAGAACGCCAGGGTTCCCTGTCCATCACCAACTCCCAGAGCTTCCTCAAACGTGTGTCCATCCAGTCAGTGATGCCATCGAACCATCTCATCCTCTGTCATCCCCTTCTCCTCCCGCCTTCAATCTTTCCCAGCATCAGGGTCTTTTCCAAGGAGTCAGTTCTTCATATCAGGTGGACAAAAGATTGGAGTTTCAGATTCAGCATCAATCCTTCCAATGAACGTTTAGGACTGATTTCGTTAGGATTGACTGGTTGTATCTCCTTGCAGTCCAAGGGACTCTCAAGAGTCTTCTCCTGTTGGAGAAGTTCAAAAGCATCAATTCTTTGGCGCTCAGCTTTCTTTATAGTCCAACTCCCATATCTATACATGACTAATGGAAAAACTATAGCCTTGACTAGACAGATCTTTGTCGGAAAAATAATGCCTCTGCTTTTTAAGACTTTATTTTTTGGGGCTCCAAAATCACTGCAGATGGTGACTGCAGCCATGAAATTAAAAAGCGCTTACTCCTTGGAAGAAAAGTTATGACCAACCTAGACAGTATATTCAAAAGCAGAGACATTACTTTGCCGACTAAGGTCCGTCTAGTCAAGGCTATGGTTTTTCCTGTGGTCATGTATGGATGTGAGAGTTGGACTGTGAAGAAGGCTGAGCGCTGAAGAATTGATGCTTTTGAGCTGTGGTGTTGGAGAAGACTCTTGAGAGTCCCTTGGACTGCAAGGAGATCCAACCAGTCCATTCTGAAGGAGATCAACCCTGGGATTTCTTTGGAAGGAATGATGCTAAAACTGAAGCTCCAGTACTTTGGCCACCTCATGCGAAGAGTTGACTCATTGGAAAAGACCCTGATGCTGGGAGGGATTGGGGGCAGGAGGAGAAAGGGACGACCGAGGATGAGATGGCTGGATGGTATCACGGACTCAATGGACTGAGAACTCCGGGAGTTGGTGATGGACAGGGAGGCCTGGCGTGCTGCGATTCATGGGGTTGCAAAGAGTCAGACACGACTGAGCGACTGAACTGAACTGAACTGTCTAGATTTGTCATAGCTTTTCTTCCAAGGAGCAAGCATCTTTTAATTTCATGGCTGCAATCACCATCTGCAATGATTTTGGAGCCCAGAGAAATAAAGCCAGCCATTGTTTCCACTGTTTCCCCATCTATTTGCCATGAAGTGATAGGACAGGATGCCATGGTCCTCATTTTTTGAATGTTGAGTTTTAAGCCAGCTTTTTCACTCTCCTCTTTCACTTTCATCAAGAGGCTCCTTCTTCATTCTCTACTATAAGGGTATCATCTACATATCTGAGGTTATTGATATTTCTCTCAGAAATCTTGATTTCAGCTTGTGCTTCATCCAGCCTAGCATTTTGCATGATGCACTCTGCATAGAAGTTAAATAAGCAGGGTGACAATATATAGCCTTTACATACTCCTTTCTCAATTTGGAACTGGTCTGATATTCCATCTCCAGTTCTAACTGTTGCTTCTTGACCTGAATACAGATTTCTCAGGAGGCAGAGTAGGTGGTCTTGGTTAGCCCTGCACAGATTTCCACACCAGGCATCCACATTTCATGCATATATTACCTGAGCTAGTGATGGATTTCAATTCCCTCATAATACACAAAAAACTGCTGTGCTGAACCTTCCTCTGAATGGCTGCTTGTGTTTCTGAGTTAGAAATGACTTGGAAAGTATACTCAGGAGTGGCATTGCCCTTAGGCACACACATACCTAACTCCTTATGCTTTCATGTTTTTCCTGCTTTTTAGATTGGCTGTCTTACTTGGCTGAGAAGGCAATGGCACTCCATTCCAGTACTCTTGCCTGGAAAATCCCATGGACAGAGGAGCCTAGTGGGCTGCAGTCCAAGGAGTCGAGAAGAATCAGACACGACTGAGCCACTCCACTTTCACTTTTCACTTTTGTGCATTGGAGAAGGAAATGGCAACCCACTCCAATGTTCTTGCCTGGAGAATCCAGGGATGGGGGAGCCTGGTAGGCTTCCGTCTATGGGGTCGCACAGAGTCAGACATGACTGAAGTGACTTAGCAGCAGCAGTCTTACTTGGCACTTTCATCAATAGCACATCAAAAAGTTCTTGTCTCCCTTTTCCTGGTAGCACAGATGGTAAAGAATCTGCCTGAAATGCAAAAGACCAGGGTTCAGTCCCTGGGTCCAGAAGATCCCCTAAAGAAGGGAATGGCATCCCACTCCAGTTTTCCATGGACAAAGGAGACTGGCGGGCTTCGTTCCGTGGGGTTGCAAAGAGCCGAACGCAACTAAGCAACTAACACACTGTTTAGTCTGAGAAGAGACTAAGAGAAGACTCTGAAAATTTTCAATAGCTATCAAACAGAAAAGGGAAATTGTAATTTGCTTAACTACTGATTAGTTACTGGGTGCACCCGTCTTCACCAGCACTTTGTTTTCTAAAATTTATACGTGTGTTTAAGGAAAACCAGATTTTAAACTGTACAAAAAAAAATAAAATAAAATAAAATTTATACGTGTAATATTCTGATAAATAGTGGTGTCTGATATTTTAACTCTTTTTTTCTTTCTGCTTATTAGTGAGTTTGATCATCTCTTTATATATTTATTTAGGCTTTCCCTTTGGGGGGTTGTTTGTTCATCAAAACAGAAAAGGGAAATTGTAATTTGCTTAACTAGTTACTGGGTGCACACGTCTTCACCAGCACTTTGTTTTCTAAAATTTATACCTGTAATATTCTGATAAATAGTGGTGTCTGATATTTTAACTCTTTTTTTCTTTCTGCTTATTAGTGAGTTTGATCATCTCTTTATATATTTATTTAGGCTTTCCCTTTGGGGGGTTGTTTGTTCATCATCTTGTTCCTATTTTTCCATCAGCTTTTTTTCTTTCCTTCTTATTAAAAAAAAAAACTATTGTATTTTCTAGGTAATAATCCCTTATTATTATTTAATAATCTAGTTATCTTTGTTCTGTTTGTTTATTGGCTTTTTTCTTATTTGAGGACATAACTCTTTACTTTTAATATAGCAACCTATCAACTTCTTACTTTTGAGTTTTAACTTTTAGCTACATTGTGAGGAAATCTTTTTTCTCTCCTAGGTTATAAAAAGATCCTCTTAAATTTCTTCTACTAGAGTTTTACCTTTCACATTTAGGCATATAATCCTGGACTCTTTTTATATGTGGTATAGGGTAGGGACAGTTTAATTTTCTCCAAGGAGTCAAATTTTTCTGTGTTATCCATCAGAAGTAAGTCTTCCTTTTCATGTTACCTTTTATTGCAGTTATATCACAAGTTATGTCCTATATGTATCGTCCTGAGCTTTATTATAATGCATTAGTTAATTTTTCTCTTGCTACCAAAACCATACCTTGTTTTTTTTTTTTAATTATTATGTCTTTGTACTATCTCCTTACACATGGAAAAGCAAATTTTTCCTCTTGGTTCTTCTTTAAACAACATTAAGAGAATATTTAAACCCATTAGACCTACTCATCTCTCCTAGGGAGAGAAAAAAAGATAGGAAGACTCAGAAAATCTTCAATAACTGTCAAACAGAAAAGGAAAACTGTAGTTGGCTTAACCATTGATTACTTACTGGACAATCTTTGTAATAACTCAAATGAGGTACATATGTATAGAATGTGGATACCTATATTTATATATTCATATTCATGTACATATGGATTCACATACACATATGTATATAATCAAATCTGCAAGATGTTAAGGAATTTGAATTAAAAACTCAAGAATGTCTTACCACCATTCTTTTCATGATTCTTAAAATTCAGTTTTTAAACATTTATTCTTCTAGGTAAAACTGTTAAGACAAATGCCTTATGGGAGGAGCGATATCAATAACAAAGGTGATAGCCAAATTAATCCATTATTTTCAATTGGTTAGTTGCACACATCTCAACTTGACTACTATTTAACAGTATTTTTAATAGTATAGAGAAGATAATAAGGCCCATGAAAACCTAATACTCTATTTATCTGTACTCTGAATAGGAAAAGGACTACGTCAAGGCTGTATTTTGTCACCCTGCTTATTTAACTTATAGGCAGAGTACATCATGAGAAACGCTGGGCTGGAGGAAGCCCAAGCTGGAATCAAGATTGATGGGAAAAATATCAATAACCTCAGGTATGCAGATGACACCACCCTTAGGGCAGAAAGTGAAGAAGTAAAGAGCAATACTCTATTTATCTGTACTCTGAATAGGAAAAGGACTACGTCAAGGCTGTATTTTGTCACCCTGATTATTTAACTTATAGGCAGAGTACATCATGAGAAACGCTGGGCTGGAGGAAGCCCAAGCTGGAATCAAGATTGATGGGAAAAATATCAATAACCTCAGGTATGCAGATGACACCACCCTTAGGGCAGAAAGTGAAGAAGTAAAGAGCCTCTTGCTGAAAGTGAAAGAGGAGAGTGAAAAAGTTGGCTTAAAGCTCAACATTCAGAAAACTAAGATCATGGCATCCAGTCCCATAACTTCATGGCAAATAGATGGGGAAACAGCAGAAACAGTGGCTGACTTTATTTTGGGGAGGTCCAAAATCACTGCAGATGGTGATTGCAGTCTTTAAATTAAAAGACACTTATTACTTGGAAGGAAAGTTATGACCAACCTGGAAAGCATATTAAAGAGCAGAGACATTACTTTGCCAGCAAAGATCCATCTAGTCAAGGCTATGGTTTTTTCAGTAGCCATGTATGGATGTGAGAGTTGGACTATAAAAAAAGCTGAGTGCCGAAGCTGGTGCTTTTGAACTGTGGTGTTGGAGAAGACTCTTGAGAGTCCCTTGGACTGCAAGGAGATCCAACCAGTCCATCCTAAAGGAGATCAGTCCTGGGTGTTCATTGGATGGACTGGTATTGAAGCTGAAACTCCAATCCTTTGGCCACCTGATGCGAAGAGCTGACTCATTTGAGAAAATGCTGATGCTGGGAAAGATTTAGGGCAAGAGGGGAAAGGGAAGACAGGATGAGATGGTTGGATGGCATCACAGTTGACATGAGTTTGGGTGGACTCCAGGAGTTGGTGATGGACAGGGAGACCTGGCATGCTGCAGTTTATGGGGTCACAAAGAGTTGAACACAATTGAGCAACTGAACTGAACTGATTTTTATAAAATGGAAATTTTTGCTAGTAGTGAGAGCAATAAAAATGAAACCTTGATCTAGAGAATATATTTTCCTCATAGAGTATAAAGTATTTTCCTATTCAATTGTTGTGTTTATTCTCCACATGCTTCTTCCTTTGGGTCCTTTTCCCACAGTTATATTATGATGTTCAACCCAGTGTCTGTTAGTATACATATTAATAAACTAATTGCAGAGTAATTTAGGACTAGACACTTGCTGTAAATTATGATTCAACATATTCCTCAAAGAACAGAATGGAGTAGCACCAAACCCCCACCTCTCAGCCCTGAGACTTAATACTCACATTGGTTACTTCTCTCTGGTGCCAGTTTCTTAGCTGAAACTTAAAGTATAGGTGCCACTGTCCATTTTTCCTCCTATGTAAATGACAAGGGCTAATTTATCCTTCTCCCAGCACTTGAGAATGAAAATAACCTTCTGGACAGGTTAGAGGACTGGCTTCTTAGGTCCACTTGGTATTGGCTCCCCTGAACACCCAGCTTATTCTCCTCTCCCACTGCCACTGTCCTGTAACCTTCATTAGTCTTGTGGATCCAGTACTCAGTGTTTGGTTTAACCACAGTGCAGCTTGGTGATAATGCATTTCAGTTTCATTGATCTGAAAACTGGTTTCCAGAGACTCCACCTAAGTGAAATCTCTGCTTTTGGTTTCTTAATATGAAATACCAGCAAACTAAAGTGATTATGAATATCAATATCTGTTAATGAGTATATTAAATGCACATGCATAACTATGCAAAAACATACTCTACTGATGGACTTTAAAGAGATTGAATGCCTTTTAAGTATTGTCTTTAGGTTTTAATTTTATCACCATATTTACACCAACATTCTTAAGGGATGGAACCTGAGGTGGGTAAGGGGCTGGCTTTCTTCTGTAGCCGTCAGTTCACAGTGATAGAACCAAGCTTATTTAAGTTTGAAGTGTGTTTACGACCTGGGATATGATCTAGCGGTGAATGTCATTGAAAAGCTTGTATTCTGCTGTGAAGTGTACTTTTATCAGTTAAATCCAATTGGTTGATAGTGCCATTCAGTTCTTCCATATTCTTGCTGATTTTTCTACAAACTAATTCTGTTAAAGTTTTAAACTTTACAGTTTTCCAAAGTTTTTAAAAAAAGAGTATAGAGAAGAGGAAAGAGAGTAGAGGATGAAAGAGGGGCTTTCCCCTCCATTCCTCTGACCCCTACTCTTCCAGACTGTCTCTAAATAGTCACTACTGCAGTATCAGCATCCTCAAGCCTGGTGTTATACTCCCTTAGAAGGAAACAGCAACTTTTGCTATTTAGGATGCTGGAAGCATCATTTTCTTATTTGAGGTCAAAATTGAATTATTGCTATTTGATAGCATCTCTTTTTACTACATTGCTTGCCCAATATCTTTGTTAAAACAAAACTAAACTAATTCCCAGTTTTCCTGACATGCTGTTGCCCAAGAATCTCCCAACTGGGATTCAATCTAGATATTCTATGGTCCTTGTGGAAGAGTCTGATGTAATGAAATGTGTACGATGTCAGCCCTGTGGTATATACGCAGCTACTGCCATTCCTTTTGCACTGTTCTTCTCATCTTGCAGGGTCATAGGGCTCCATGAAGCAATGATTATTTTCTTTATGTAAAAACAACAAGTAGGAAGAGAGAAAAAAATGGCATGTAGAGAGGGAGAAGGAAGGAAGTGTGCAAAGAATATAGAAAATAATTGGGACACGTTGCTTCTATTATTCTTTAGAAGTATGTTTCATAAAGCTCTGTGTCCTGCATTTATTTGATATGGTGAAGGAAAGTTGGCTGAAGATAACTTTACCTTTGTTATTCTTGTCTTGTCTCCTAATTTCCTCATTTGAAAAACAAATAGAATCTATTATCCATTTGAAAAACAAATAGAATCTATTATCCACACCCACATGGAAGGCATTTGGAGAATAAACACAACAATTAATTAGGAGAATACTTTATGAGGAAAATATATTCTCTAGATCAAGGTTTCATTTTTATTACTCTCACTACTAGGAAAAATTTTCATTTTTTAAAAATAGAGCACAGATAAATCAAGTATTAGGTTTTTTGGGGCCTTATTAACCACTTCTTTTTTTCCTTTCTAAAAAGCAGATTGCTGTATCCTGAAGAAACTACTTATTTGAAGTTCCTGTTATATTTTGAGATGATTCAGTTCTAAGCTATTTGGAATACTCATGTGCTAAATTTTCTTCTATTTTCTTTTTGCTTTAGTTTGGTTTTCTTAACTATAACATTTTGCAGACTTAGGAAAACTAGAAAATATACCACCTTTTCAGTTTTGGAGAAAAATTTTACTATACAGAATGTCCATACCTAGCATGCCCATTCTCTCTAGGGTCATGCTTCAAATAAAATCCATGAATCAGCAATGGCTTTTGATTTAAAGTTGCTGAGTTAGTGGACTTCCCTGGTGGTCTAATGGCTAAGATTTGTGCTCTCAATACAGGGGGCCTGGGTTTGATCCCTGGTCAGGGACCTAGATCCCACATGCCACAGTTAAAATCCTGTATGCTGAAACGTAGATCAAAGATCCTGTGTGCCACAACTAAGACCCTGCACAGCCAAATTAAACATTTTAATAAATAATAAAAGTTGTTGTATTAGTCTCCATACAATGAACCAGGCAATGAGTGTTTTGTTCCTTCCACCACTTTCAAAAGTTTAAAATGTTACAATACATACAGAATTATCTTTGGGTATTGAAGAAGGAAACAAATGGTGACCCCCTCCGGTATTCTTGCCTGGGAAATCCCATGGACAGAGGAGCCTGGCAGGCTACAGTCCATGGGGTTGCAGAGTCAGACACAACTGAGCGACTAACACACACACACATCTTTGGGTATATTCATTAGGTTTAAAGTCTTAATGCCTCATCTCATCATCCAGATATTAGCTTTGCAGACTGAGAGATTCCCAGTGAAAAATGGGAGAAAACTACTGGCATTTTGTGAAGATTATAGATTCTTTACAACCACTATTTTCTTCTTACCTTATTCCTGAGAGGACCTAGGTGACCATATTATTGGATGAGGTTAGTCTTATTCTTGCTTCACTGACCACGAATGGTATCCTTGAATGGTATATTTGCTGAGGGATGGTGAATGATGTGATAATCACAAAAACTAATGTCTCTTTGAGGCTTTAGCATTCCCATGTGATACAGTCCTGATGTAAGAAATGCAAACTCCATAGGATTAAGGACCACAGAATTGTACACTCTGATGAGACTTTTGGCTTCCTTGGTATTCCATATATCAAAAATCTTTCCCAAACAATTGTTGACTGAATGATCTATTTAAAATTTCCTAAAGTAGCAATATCAATAAAAATGGTAATATCTGTCCCTGTGACAAGATTTTAATAGATTTATTGTCAATAAATGCCTTCTCCAAACTATGTCATAGAAGCAACTACATATTCTGCCCAATTCTAAAGTCAGGTCTAATTTGTTTGCAATTTCTTTAAAAGAAAACAGTGCCTTTTACAGTATTATCCTAATTATTTAATGGTGTAATTGATTATTGGTGTATAAACATACCGGTGAAAGAATTGCTTGGTGCCATTCATTCTTGGTGATCCTCTTTTGGATCCATCCATCATTTTTAGTGTTTTTAATTTATGGCTCAAACGCATGACTTCTTTTTTCTTTTGGCAAATTGTTATAATATCTGTTCATTCCTTATACCTATCTCTATGAATTTTCACACTCTGACTCATTACCAAGAGTGTTAAAAAAAATTCACCCTCTGATTTATTTCATTATCTTGGAATGAAACTCAGCTGAAGACCCAATTCATATAAAATAATTACAAGTTTTCTTTCTCTGAAGCACAGAAACATGATGATTAATTCATTAGGCACTAAAGCCAGATTGCGTGAGATTAAATATTTGATCTTAAGAGAGCTAGCTATTTAACTTGTCTAAGCCCTTTATTCTATCTGGAAAATTTAAGGGTAAAGTAAATAGAAAACAAAAGCATCACTACCTTGTATAATGTGATGATTCTGTACAACACTTAGAGCAGCCCATATTCAGTGATTAGGCAAGTCAGGGACTGACCTGGGACACACAGGCTGACAATACCTATCCCAGAGACCCTGCAGGGTGGTCGAGATCTCGGTGGGTTTTTATCACACAGCTCGATTTCTTCCTCTGTCAAGGTCTCTTCCTCCTTCCTTTTACAATTGTTGATACCTAATAAACAGTTTGAACCCAAACAACCTCAGCATCAGAATAGGATCAAATGTTTTCAGAGAACCCAGGACACAATATCTCTTCATCAGAAAAGTCCCAGAAGTTTCCTGTAGAAGTTTCCCTTCATATTTCTTCAATTCCTTTCATATTTTCCTTCATATTTCGCACCCCTTTTCTCAACTGGCCCACCTAGCACTTCAGTGCTCACATTTATCATGTTTTCATATACTCACATGATATAGAATGAAAGCATTAAAGGAAATAATATTATCTACTCAAAATACCTAAGAATTTTCAACCCTTAAAAGTGGATGCTGGGAATTCCCTGGCACAGTGATTAAGACTCTGTACTTTCACTGTTGCAGACACAATTTCAATCTCTGGTCTTGGTACTAAGAGCCTGCAGGCTGCAGTGGCACAGCCAAATCCGGTTCCCTCAAAAAACAACACTGATGTTCATGCCTGAAATGAGAGTTTAATTTTCATACTCCCCCAACATAATTTTAAGTCAAATTTATACTTTGGGTCTAAATTCATCTCCTACTTCAAATTTGTACTTCTACACATCCTAAATTTCTTAAGAAACAATATCTAATGTCCTATCATAAACTAATATAGGTAGGGAACTATGAAACAAATTTTAAAAGTACAAGAAAAATGAAATAATCAGTAATCATTGTTACAACATTGGAATAAAGCTATAGATCTTATTTGCAAGTCATTGTCCTTCAGTTTCAGATAAAGGGAATATCAATATATTTTTATGACTAATGCTAACTGCAAACATATGCCAAAAGCTTATGTGCCAGGTACCATTCTAAGCTTTTTGGGGTATGTCTCATTTGCACACCAAATAAGTTTGAGGTAGTAAGTATTATTACTTCATTTTGACAATGAGGAAAGTGATACCCTCAGGGCTGAAACCATATACTTACTAGAAGTCACAGAATGAGTAAGTGGCAGAGCTGGGACTGAAACCAAGCCACATAACTCAGTCCCTATTCTTCCAAAGGTTGAAAGCTACAGCCTTTTTTCCTGCTCAGAGTACTTGACATTTAACACTGTCAGGTGAGAGAGAAGTCTAAAATCTAGGGCCCCTTTTCTTTCATATTTTCTATTATACTCTAAAGCTCTGCATTTCAGCACCAAGGGTTACAGAGAGTCAGAAAACAGAGCCTCCATCTTACAAGTGATCTTGGGGAAAGGAAGATGAGGAAAACCGACTTGAGGGCGCAAGAGTTAAGCAAGGGCTGCTGTGTGGTAGAGCAAGCTGTGGTTATCAAAAAACAGGGTGAAAAATCAAATGGAGCTTCTGGGAAGAGGATTAAATTTCAGAACTTGTTATACTGTGAAGGAAGAGCTTTCTAGACTGAGGTAATCACGACAAAAGATGTGTGAATGTAACAGCGCATAAAGGCAGTGAAGAAACCTATTAAGATACTCTAGATGTATTTTATTTTACTGAATTGATTTTTTTCCTGAAAGGCACATGAAATTTGAATTTTTATAACCTAAGCCACCTTTCAAACTTCTGGGGCACTATCTAAATGAAATCCTCAACCTTAAGTAAAGCTAAAGAAACCTTTGTAGGGTCTAAAATCACACCTTTTCTAAGAAACTCTACTTAGTGACTTTATCTTTTCTTATGTTTGGATTTTAACTCAATAGACTCTGTCCTTTATTGCTTTGTGGAGTATTCTTTGTGATTCATGGTCCTGCTTTTCTTTGGGCAGTGCTTTTTGTTTTTATTTTCTTTGAAAAAAATGCACAACAGTATTTTTTCACATTTCTTTTTTCTAACTCTGTAAATATAGCATACCAACAAAATACACACAAAAAGAAACAGTCCCAAAATGATTTCAAAATCAAATTTATTTTTCTATAATTTGATTTATAGGTAACACTGAAGAAAGAATCAGGGAACATTTTAAAATAACTCCCTAATTACTAGCAGATGAAAATATATTAGCTAAGTTTAGGCATGGAATTCAGGCAGCTGATTATGTTGGAAGTGCAATTGCCTGCTTACATAGGTGGAGACACCCCCTTTTTAAACTAGGCCACCCAGCAACTTGGTGTTCACATTTGATATTGGCTGAAAGTACCAAAAGAAATAATATTATCTAGTCAAAAGTACCTAAGAATTTTCAACCCTTAAAACTGGATGCTGGGAATTCCCTGGCAGTCCAATGGTTAAGATTTTGTACTTTCACTGCTACAGGCACAATTTCGATCCCTGGTCAGGAGATTAAGATCTTGCAAACTGCATTCACACAGCTAAATACCCTCCTCTCCCCCCAAAAGCTCCTCATGTTTTCAAAGAATAATTGACAGAGTATCTTTGACAAGTATTACTCTGCCTGGATGTGTGTTCAGTTGTCTCCAACTCCTACGGCTCCATGGATTGTAGCCTGCCAGGTTCCTCTGCTTATGGAATTTTCCAGGCAAGAATTCTGGAGTGGGTTGCCTTTTCCTTCTCCAGGGGATCTTCCTGACCAGGGATCAAACCAGTGCCTCTTACATCTCCTGCATTGACAGGCAGGTTCTTTATCAGTTGAGTTGCTAAATCTTTGAGCAGTATTAATCCACTTTGTAAAAATCTTGTCTTTTCTTTCTTCAAAGGTAAGAAACCTTTATCAGTTTCAAAGGTAAAATGTGATTCTGATCCTGAAGAGCAGTGTCCAAAGAAGAAAGGTCTTCTCACTCTCTACAATGTATTAATCTTTAACTTTGAGTTTGCTTCACCCTTGATTGTCTGTGGATAGGCCTGGGACTATCAGTGGTAGGAAATTAGACATAATCTGAGGCTACAAAACTAAAGTATTTTGGCATATTGATATCAAGGGTGTAGCTGTGTGTGATCTGGATTTGCTGAAGAAATCTGGGTTTAATACTGGCTGATGCTAAGTAGTAAAAATGCTTAAATTAGCCAAGGTTATAAAGAGACAGAAAAAAAAAATGCCCCAAAAAATCAAATAAAAAAAATACCAATAAGAATCTCATTCCAGGGAAAGCTTTTCTGAAATGTGAAGAAAGAAAGGCAAAACTGCTGCTGCTGCTGCTGCTGCTGCTGCTGCTAAGTCATTTCAGTCGTGTCCGATTCTATGTGACCCCATAGATGGCCGCCTACCAGGCTCCCCCGTCCCTGGGATTCTCCAGGCAAGAACACTGGAGTGGGTTGCCATTTCCTTCTCCAATGCATGAAAGTGAAAAGTGAAAGTGAAGTCGCTCAGTCATATCCAACTCTTGGCGACCCCATGGACTGCAGCCTACCAGGCTCCTCCATCCATGGGATTTTCCAGCAAGAGTACTGGAGTGGGGTGCCATAAAGGCAAAACTAGAAGCTTCAAATTGAACATTTTCCATGCACCCAAGATTGGTCATCAATTAGATGATTGTCCATATGACCATCCAGCCTCTTGGTTCCTCTATGTCTTTACTTCCTCACACCAGTAACCTTCGATTCTTTTCCATGTTTATGATCACAGGTTAAATCTTCTTATCACCTATAGATTTTCTATCTCTGATGTCCATATCTTAAACATCCAACACTGTAAACACAACCTTATTTATTTACTAAGTTAACAGATATTGATTTCACATTTACTATATGCCAGGCAGTGTTATGTATATTACACACACACACATACACACACACGCATATATAATATAAATGATGAACAAGAAGCATGCTGTATGAGAAAACAGACAATAGAAAAAAAAACCAAGAGTTAACAAGATAATTTTTGATAGCTGTAAGTGCTAGAAAGAACGTGGGGAAGAGTGAGGTGACAGACAATAATGACACTGGGGGAGGAAGGCTACTGTACCCAAGGGAGTTTGGGCTTAGCCCCTCTGGGAGGTCTCATCAGCTAAGACACAAGAAATAGAAAGAACCATATAAAGAGAAAAAGAAACTACAAAGAGCAGAGTAAATAACATGTGCAGAGGCTCTGAAATCTTGACTGTTTTAATAAAAAAAATAAGAATAGAGTAAGAAAAGAAAGTGAGAGAATTGTACAAGGTGAGGGTGGAGAATTAAGCAAAGACATGTAAAATTTTTAAAAATTCTATTCTAAATAGAATGGAAAGCTTTTGTGGCATGTTAAGCTGGAGAACAATATGACAAGCTTTCATTTTTGCGTGATTACTCTGCTGTGTACAAGTGCACGGCTTCTCTAGTGGCTCAGTTGGTAAAGAATCTGCCTGCAATTTAGGAGACAGGGGTTCGATCCCTGGGTCAGGGAAATCCCCTGGAGAAGGAAATGGCAACCCACTCCAGTATTCTTGCTTGGAGAATTCCATGGCAAGAATTCTTGCCATGAAAAGGTGCATGAAAGAGGTCTAAGAGTAGAAGCAGGAAACAATGAGAAGGTCTTTGTAAGTATGCAGGCTGATACAGAAGTGTCTGGAATTGTGGTGAGGTGGTAAAGATGGAAGGTGATAACAGGATGGATTTGAGAGATATTTTGAAGTGTAACTAGAGACATGCCAGGATTTGTTCTTGGTTTGCATGCTAGATATAAAAGAAAGGATGCAATAGTAAATGGTTTTTAAATTTTTCCTCAACCACTGGATAAATAGAGACTTAAAAAAAAAATTGAGATAGAAAAGATTAGAAGTGAGAAAATTAGGGAGTAAATCAAGGGGACCAGTTTTGGATATGCTAAATTTGAGCTGCTCCTCTAAAATGGAAATGAATGTCAAATAGTCAGTTGGCTGTATGAGACTGGGGCTCAGTTAATAGATGTTGAGTGATCGCTACATGTCCAATACTGAGCAAAAATGACTGAGGAAACAAGGATTTTTAACATGGTAGAGGAGAGCATGATATTTGAATGATCACCCATAATAGAAATGGTAGACTTACTATGTCTCTTTAGAAGATAGACTCTAAAACAGTGATGTTACAGTATAGAAAGACAGATTATGGTTTAATGTAGAACTTTCCAATAATTAAAATTTTTCATCTGTGGGAAGGATTTGGTCTTATAATTTAAAGTTAATCACAGAAGAGTACATTTTCTTTCATTAAAGTTAAGGTAAAGATGTGTGTTCAGTCAGGTCTGACTCTTTGTGACCACATGGACTGTAGCCCACCTGGCTCCTCTGTCCATGGGATTTTCCAGGCAAGAATACTGGAGTGGGGTGCCATTTCCTACTCCTGGGGACCTTCCTACCCCAGGGATCAAACCCATGTCTCTAGGCTTGTACAAACTCAGAATTCTGAGACAGGATCATTGCATTAGTAGAGAGCCTGAAGAAGACTGACACCTCTTTGGAAAGCTCTGTTCTAAAATTCTGAGTGCTTTTTAGAGCAGAATGTGGAGGAGAGACGAACTAATTTATATCCTTCACCAAACTTGTGCCAAGTGCTAGCACCCAGAAGGATAAAGGATAAAATTCCCTCCTGTGGATGTCTGGCTGGACTCAAGCTTCACCAAACATGTACCAAGCAGAGTGAGGCAGAATGAATGTTTAATACCAAGTATTTCTTCAAGGTAAAATTGTTCCTGTCTTTTACATAGTGAATATACATGAAATAACTGACAAATAAATACAGAAAACAGGTAAAATTCAAAATGTTTAGAAGCTTCTGTGCTGCTAGCTCTGGATCAGAGCATGTAAATTGGTCTTAGGGTGAGAGATGTTTCTCATTATTTCCATCAGGGTCTTGCCTCAGCCTAACCCACACAAAGAAGATTCTAATTCTGCAAGCTTGAGTCCTACGCAGACATCACTAAGAGGAATTTTATCCTTTGGGCTCCAAACTGAGGACAAACAGAGGTGAATTCCCCCATCTGCCTCTAGAACTTGTGCTTGCTTCACAGAAGCAGGAACAGAGCTGAACATATCCTGTGCAACAATGTCACCTCCACCAAACGCTCTGTCTGCTCATGATCAGATAAAACAATTCTCTTCTTATAGGAAAGAGTGAGCAAGGAGGGAGAGAGGCCACAAGTGTTAGTTTTGGGGCAACCCCCTAAGGGAAACAAAGGAGTGATTGTCTCAATATCAGGATTTTTAGATTACTTTCTTCTACAGATATTGCTTGACTATATTAAAATGAACATATGTTTTCAATAAAACTGCAATGTACATTATCTTCTCTGATTTTGTCTTTCAAAATTTCCAATGTGTTCTTCCAACAGAACGTGTGTTCTGTGCCTATCCCGTTCAGCTGCTACAAAACACCCATGTTTATCATTCAAAGCTTAACTGAACTATCACATATTCTTAAATTTTCTTCTGCCCCTATCAAAAAATAACTACACCTATCACATTTTAATTACCTGTTTACTTGTTTTTCTACCAATCAGAGAAACGATTAGCTCCTTGGGGACTTAGCCCCCATCTTGCATCCACAGGACCATAAACACCACCAGTACATAATAGCCGCACAATACATATCACTGAATTGAATTAACTATTATCCCCCAGCTGGTTGCCAATTGACTAATAACAAAGAAACCAGCCACATCAAGGTCTCAGAACTATCATTCTAATTCCACAGTGTTTTGGCCCCAGTGGCATAATTATTAATACCTATTCAGATGGCTTCCCCTTAACTTGAATTTGCAGCAAGGCAGCATCCCCAGCATTTCTGAGAATTAGTATATGGCCATTGGCCCAGAAAGCAAGGCTTGCCTCTTGATGAAACTTTACCATATTTTTCCTTCCCAGTATTTGTCTTTCAAACAAAGCTGCTTTTAAGATAGAACTCTGTGCTCTTTGAAAGTACACAGGCAATTCGAATTCCCCCATGTGTTGGTGTATTTTTAATTAGAGCAGCACAGTTTGCTTTTTTTTTTTTTTTACACTAAAAAAAAAAATCATCCATGGAGCTGAGAGTTTCACATTCTCTTCTTAGCTGAGAGGTGCACTTTTTAAAATATGTCAATAAAATTTTATTTGGCCACTTAAAAAAAAAAAAAAAACTTGTTGAAAAGCAGTTGCAGTTTGCTTGCCTTTTCTGGTAAGAGAGCATGTTTTCAAGGCAGCAGTTCACTTAGTAATTAAGAGCTGAGACTCCAAGCCAAATTGCTCAGCAGCCTGGCTCCACCACCTTCTGGTCTGACTCTAAGCAAGTTATTTGTTTCCTCTGAAACTCAGTTTCCTCTTTTGTAGGATAAACCCATCTCACAGGATCATAATGGGATTAAGTGTTGAGTAAGTTTTAAAGTGATTGGAAATAGATCAACACTCCCTAGAAAGCAGGCACTGAGGGTTACCTATTATTAATATTCTCACCTAGAAAATGTGATTAACTTAATTTAGTACAGTTTCAAAGGATAGGCTTAAAAATTAAAGTATGTCCATAAGACCCATTTTGAACAGTTTATTTCTTCTCTGCTTTAAACAGAAAAGAAATCTAACAGAAATCAACAACTTTAAAAAGTGCTCACACGCATTAGGTTTTTGTTTCTGCTGTTATTGGGAATGTACCCTGCTGTTAATGATATCCTGCTTGGTTTTCAGTCTGTTTGCTGCAAAAGGCTTGCTGTCAATGTCAGTGCCACGTAAGAAGTGTCTCCTGCTATCACTATCAGGATTTAAGAACTGCTTTACAAGGAAATCTTAGTCATCAATGTGCAGCCATACCTCCGTGTTAAAACTGAAAAGAATTTGACCATCAAATATTCATTGAGGGGGAAAAAGTACAGCAATGTGCCCTGAAGAGTTGTTTTCAGCCACAGCCCACGGTCAACACTCCGCTTGAATGATTTCCCATATGGTCCCTTACAGTGCACCCTCCCACCCTCATCAGCTTCTGTTTCCTGATTCCCTAGGGCCTTGTATGGTGCTGAACATAGAAAAGAAGGCTGAAAACGAGCCTTTGCTTTCTAGTTTCCCAATTTTCTTTTTAAATCCCTCTCATAAGTTTTGTGTTGTCCCCATATAATTGAAAACGCTCTTGTAAAATCCTCAAAAAACTCCATTCGCTTCCTATCCTCATCATACTCTACCTACCTGAACCATCAACAGTATTGACAGTTTAATCGCTTTCATGAGACACGTTTTATCTCTTGGCTCTCAGCACACGATGTTCTCCTGGTTTTTCCCTCCAACCTCAATCGCTTCTCCTTCTCAGCCTCCTTTTCTGGCTGCTCCTCCTCTGAGAGACTAAATATTGGTGTCCTCCAGGGCTCAGTCTCTGGCCTTCGTTCTCTTCTAACTTTAATCTCTCCCTAAGCTATGTCATCCCCTCTAATGGGTATAAATGTCATCAATATGCCAATGAGTCACAAATTTATTTCTTTCGTTGTGATGGTTTGAAAACATGTCCACAAATATTTTGCTGCACCTCTTACCAAACATGGAATACAATTCCCCTCCCTTTGAATATGAGCCAAACTTAGTGACTCAGTATTAACAAACAGAGGCAAATGTGAAGCTGTGGGATTTCTGAGACTGGGTTAGGAAAGGTGATACAGCTTCATATTGGTTCTACCTCCTTGAGACGTGCACCCTTGAAATCCAGCCCCCAGGCTGCACAGAAGTTCAGCAGCCAGGTGGATAGGCCATGTGTAGGCGTTCTGGCGCAGCCCCTGAAGATGGCTGATAACCATAAGCATCCACCACCACACGTGAATAAGTGAGGCTTTAGACCATTCCAGCCTGCAGCTTTCAGGCTGCTCGGGTTAATGCCAAATGAAGCAGAAACAAGTCCACTACTCAAGTTGCAAGTTTGAAACAATACATGTTGCTGTTGTTTTAAGCCATTAGCTTTGAGGATGTTGTTACTCTGCAAGAGATAACTAGAGAAGGATCAAGACGCTTCCTCTTTTCCAGCACCTGTCCACTCAATATCCTCATTTCAATGTGTTTTAGAAAAATCAACTTGTTGTAAAAAATACTTTGGCTACCTGATGCGAAGAAGCAGCTCATTGGAAAAGATCCTGATTCTGGGAAAGATTGATGGCAGGAGGAGAAGGGGATAACAGAGGATGAGATGGTTGGATGGCATCACTGACTCGATGGACATGAGTTTGAGCAAGCTCTGGGAGTTGGTGATGGACAGGGAAGGCTGGCATTGCTGCAGTCCATGGCGTTGCAAAGAGTAAGACAAGACTGAGTGACTGAACTGAACTGAACTGTTGCAAAAAACAAAAAGGACTCTTGATTTCCTCTGCCAAACTGACACGTCTCCTGTCCCTTCCTACCTTAGTGTAAGGCACCTCAACTCAGGAAAAGACCTGGGAATCATCCTTGAATAAGGCCTCCTCCTCATACCACTCATCTAATCTATTGGCAAATCGTGTACAAATTACCTTCAAAATATACCAAGATGGCTATTCCTAACTGCCTGCTTCAGTACCTCTCGTCGTCAGCACCACCATCTTCTCTGACATTGTCTAAGTGGTACAATAGCCTTCTAAAGAGCTTCCCAAGTTTACCTTGATACAGCCTATTCACTGGACAAGCATCTTCTGTCAACATGCTTGGATGGCTTTCCATCACACTTACCATAATGATTGGGGCCTTACTATGGCCTACAAGGTCACACGTGAATGGGGTCCTGCCTTTGGTTCCAGTTTTATCTCCTACCACTCACTCACTTGGTTCATTTCCTTTTGTCACACTGTCTTTTCACTTTTCCTGGAACAATCTACAGTTACTACTGATCCCGACCTGCTGGTTTTGTCTGTCTGGAAATCTCTTCTCCCCAGATCACATAACTAATTATTTCAGGACAAGAATGTCTTGGCTCATAGATCATCTTTTCAAAAAGGCTTTTCTTTAAATATTAAGTCCTTCATTGTCCTCTATTACTTCAGTTCCCTTGTCTTTTTTTTTTTTCTCTTTAATGCATTTTCCCTGTCTGAAATCACATTTATTTTTTTGCTGTTGATATTCTCTCAGATATAAATTTAGAGCCAGTCCATTCTGAAGGAGATCAGCCCTGGGATTTCTTTGAAAGGAATGATGCTAAAGCTGAAGCTCCAGTACTTTGGCCACCTCATGCGAAGAGCTGACTCATTGGAAAGGACTCTGATGCTGGGAGGGATTGGGGGCAGGAGGAGAAGGGGCTGACAGAGGATGAGATGGCTCTATGGCATCACCAACTCGATGGGCATGAGTCTGAGTGAACTCCAGGAGTTGGTGATGGACAGGGAGGCCTGGTGTGCTGTGATTCATGGAGTCACAAAGAGTCGGACGCGACTGAGCGACTGAGCTGAACTGAACTGAGCTCAGGGGCTTTCTTTATGATACTATAGTCTTCAGCCCCAAGAAAAATGCCTTCCACAATTGTGCATAGTCTATACATCTCTGATAAATAAGCTTTATTCAGTAAAACAAATAGTTGAATCTGTTAATACATAATGCTTGATTAGTTTGGATTAAAAGTTTATGATGTGTTTTATTGATAGCCAAGCTATTTCCGTCAAGGAGAATTTGTTCTGTGTTGAAGCCTTCCTGGCTGAACTGGTTTGACTCTGGATTATTTTCAATTAATTCACAGAGATGATGTTACATGAGATCCTCAGATATAAAATATTACTGGAACATTAAAATATGTAATGCAGCGTCAATACTGAACATTTCTTTGTCTTGTTTCTCTCTCTCTCTCTCTTTTTGGTGGAGGGGTCACAGCTGTGTGGCTTGCAGAATCTTAGCTTGACCAAGGACCAAACCTGCACCCTTGGCAGTGAAAGCATGGAGTCTCAGCCATTGGATTGATAGGGAATTCCCCTGAGCTTCACTTTAGCCTGGGGTTACTTACATATTAATGTGTAAATTTTTCTTGCCTTATGATTTTCTTATTTAGATACTGTCAAGAACTGTGAGGGATCTAAGATTTTACCCTACTTGCAAACTACAAACTAGCCTCCAACTGATTTACAAACGCAGGTTAGCCTGGGCAAAAACTATAACACCTTTGTGAAAAGATAGGTAGTTTTTTGCTCACAGAAATATTAGTAATCAGGACATCAGGATTTTTCTTGCCCTGGTTCCTTGAGTCCAGTTCCCAGAGGGAAGCATGACAAAGGTCAGGTGACACCTGCGCGTGTTTCTCTTTATAGGAGAGAAATCTGACTGCAAGAAAATCTGCCCAATCTTGCCTCAGAGAGAGATATTTTCTTTATTAAACTGCACAACAAATGAAACTACCTTCTCTTTCAGAGGTAGACACTGTCCCTGCTTTCAAAGCTGTTTGCTTGGTAACAACTGGAAAAGGACAGTCCAGAAAGGTGCTGTCCTTGCCTCTGCTCGCAAAACATGCAGAAATGCAAAATTCATGCAAAATTGTCTCTTGTTATGGACTGAATGTTTGTATCCCCCTGGAATTCATAAGTTGAACCCTAACCCCCAATGTGTTGGCATTTGTGGAGCCTTTGAAAGGTGATTAGGATTAAATGAGGTCATAAGGGTGGAGCCCTCTCTATGGGATTTGTGCCCTTAGAAGAAACAGCAGAGAGCTTGTTCTTTTTCTGAGTGAGAACAAAGAAGAGGTCATGCGAATCCACAGGACGGTGGCAATCACCTACAAGCCAAGGGAACAGGACCTGGCATGAAACCACCTTGCCAGCACCTTGATCTCAAGAGTTTCCAGCCTCTGGAATTGTGAAAAAACAAATGTCTGTTGTTTAAGCCAATGTGTATGGTATTCTGTTATGTCAGCCCAAGCTAAGATATCTCCCAAAAGATATTTTACTTGTACTGGATTTTTTTTAATTGAAATATTTTTCTTAACACAATTAACTAGATCAAAATCCATTACTGTAAAAATATCATTACATCAAATGAAGATTTCAGTTTAAATTGAGTATTGATCACTTCATATTTTGTCCCGTCATTTTTAAAGCAATGGGTTTTCATCACATAACAAGAAATTTAGAAACAGTATAGAACTGATTCAACAACTCATCGATGCATCAGAGACCTACACGCATGTCATTTTTCTGCTCTTCCCACCTTAGTGTGTTGGTAAGATGTGGTGCAGAGGATTGGTCTAGCCATGGAGTAAGTACCAGGGGAAGGAACCAGATCAAGAGTTAATGTGTTGGTGCTGCCGTTCATTGCCAATATCAGTGTCACCAATCCAACTTATCTCCCTAAGCCTCTCTGTGCTGAAATGTAAAATGGCAATAATGGTAATATTCATCTTCTCTACTTCAAAGCTTATCATGAGGACCACAAATGCAAACATGAAATTTGCAAAGGGCTGATTTGAGTTTTGAGACGAACTGATTTTTTTATGGCATATTTACCATCTAAATTATAAAGAAACACTAGTTTTAAAACACTGCAAAGTAATGATCATCAAGTGACCAAGGAAAAATCACAAGTCTACTGTATGTCTAGCTATCACTTGTCTATTCTAAACCTCCAGGTTCATGTACTGAAGTCACAACAAAGTTATTTCCTACTGCAGAGAATTATCATGAAATTTTAAACCTCTGGGACTTTACACAAACTGCTCCTTCTATTGATAATGCCCTGTCCCTTCAGTTCAGTTTGGTTGCTCAGTCGTGTCCGACTCTTTGCAACCCCATGAATCGCAGTACGCCAGGCCTCCCTGTCCATCACCAACTCCTGGAGTTCACTCAGACTCACGTCCATTGAGTCCGTGATGCCATCCAGCCATCTCATCCTCAGTCGTCCCCATCTCCTCCTGCCACCAATCTCTCCCAGCATCAGGGTCTTTTCCAATGAGTCAACTCTTCACATGAGGTGGCCAAGGTACTGGAGCTTCAGTTTTAGCATCATTCCTTCCAAAGAAATCCCAGGGTTGATCTCCTTCAGAATGGACTGGTTGGATCTCCTTGCAGTCCAAGGGACTCTCAAGAGTCTTCTCCAACACCACAGTTAAAAGGCATCAATTCTTTGGTGCTCAGCCTTCTTCACAGTCCAACTCTCACATCCATACATGACCACAGGAAAAACCATAGCCTTGACTAGACGGACCTTAGTCGGCAAAGTAATGTCTCTGCTTTTGAATATACTATCTAGGTTGGTCATAACTTTTCTTCCAAGGAGTAAGCGCCTTTTAATTTCATGGCTGCAGTCACCATCTGCAGTGATTTTGGAGCCCAAAAAAACAAAGTCTGACACTGTTTCTACTGTTTCCCCATCTATTTCCCATGAAGTGATGGGGCCAGATGCCATGATCTTCGTTTTCTGAATGTTGAGCTTTAAGCCAACTTTTCCACTCTCCTCTTTCACTTTCAACAAGAGGCTTTTTAGCTCCTCCTCACTTTCTGCCATAAGGGTGGTGTCATCTGCATATCTGAGGTTATTGATATTTCTCCCAGCAATCTTGATTCCAGCTTGTGTTTCTTCCAGTCCAGCATTTCTCATGATGTACTCTGCATATAAGTTAAATAAGCAGGGTGACAATATACAGCCTTGACGTACTCCTTTTCCTATTTGGAACCAGTCTGTTGTTCCATGTCCAGTTCTAACTGTTGCTTCCTGACCTGCATACAGATTTCTCAAGAGGCAGGTCAGGTGGTCTGGTATTCCCATCTCTTTCAGAATTTTCCACAGTTTACTGTGATCCACACAGTCAAAGGCTTTGGCATAGTCAATAAAGCAGAAATAGATGTTTTTCTGGAACTCTCTTGCTTTTTCCATGATCCAGCGGATGTTGGCAATTTGATCTCTGGTTCCTCTGCCTTTTCTAAAACCAGCTTGAACATCAGGGAGTTCCCGGTTCATATATTGCTGAAGTCTGGCTTGGAGAATTTTGAGCATTACTTTACTAGCATGTGAGATGAGTGCAATTGTGCGGTAGTTGGAGCATTCTTTGGCATTGCCTTTCTTTGGGATTGGAATGAAAACTGACCTTTTCCAGTCCTGTGGCCACTGCTGAGTTTTCCAAATTTGCTGGCAAATTGAGTGCAGCACTTTCACAGCATCATCTTTAAGGATTTGAAACAGCTCAACTGGAATTCCATCACCTCCACTAGCTTTGTTCATAGTGATGCTTTCTAAGGCCCACTTGACTTCACATTCCAAGATGTTTGGCTCTAGATTATTCATCACATCATGATTATCTGGGTCATGAAGATCTTTTTTGTACAGTTCTTCTGTGTATTCTTGCCACCTCTTCTTAATATCTTCTGCTTCTGTTAGGTCCAGACCATTTCTGTCCTTTATCGAGCCCATCTTTCCCTTCAATCTGTACTTATTAGTAAATCTTTGAGGCAAGGTTAAGTATTGTCTCTAAAGTCTCTTTTTCAGACTTCTTGGGCCATTTGGGCTCATCCATTGTGTTCCATTTGGTGGCTACTAGGGTAGCTCACCTTTACTTACATGTGTATCCATTAATCTCACTGACTCGTGAATACCTTGATGATTAGAGATTCCACTTGATTGACCTTAGAATTCTCAGTACCTAGGACCAACCTCAGAGAGGGCAATGGCACCAAACTCCAGTACTCTTGTCTGGGAAATCCCATGGACAGAGGAGTCTGCTAGGCTGCAGCCCATGGGGTCGCTAAGAGTTGGACATGACTCAGCAACTTCACTTTCACTCTTCATTTTCATGCATTGGAGAAGGAAATGGCAACCCACTCCAGTGTTCTTGCCTGGAGAATCCCAGGGACGGAGGAGCCTGGGGGCTGCCGTCTATGGGGTCGCACAGAGTCGGACATGACTGAAGCGACAGCAGCAGCAGCAGCAGCAGCAGGACCAACCTAGATAGCATATTAAAAAGCAGAGACATTATTTTGTCAACAAAGGTCTGTGTAGTCAAGCCTATGGTTTTTCCAGTGGTCATGTATGGATTGAGAGCTGGACTGTGAAGAAGGCTGAGCACAGAAGAATTGATGCTTTTGAACTGTGGTGTTGGAGAAGACTCTTGAGAGTCCCTTGGACAACAAGGAGATCCAACCAGTCCATCCTAAAGGAGATCACTCCTGGGTGTTCATTGGGAGGACTGATGCTGAAGCTGAAAGTCCAATACTTTGGCTACCTCATGCAAAGAGTTGACTCATTGGAAAAGACCCTGATGCTGGGAGAGATTGGGGGCAGGAGGAGAAGGGGATGACAGAGGATGAGATGGCTGGATGGCATCACCGACTCAATGGACATGAGTTCGGGTAAACTCCGGGAGTTGGCGATGAACAGGGAGGCCTGGTGTGCTACGATTCATGAGGTCTCAAAGAGTTGGACACGACTGAGTGACTGAACTGAACTGACCCTTGAACAACATGAGTTTGAACTGTGTTGGTTCCATTGAAACATGGTTTGTTTTCAATAGTAAATATTAAAATACTTTAATTTTTGTGGCTAGTTGAACCTGAGGATGTGGAACTGCACACATGGAGAGCAAACTGTAAGCTGTATGTGGATTTTTTGACTGAGCTGAGGGTTGGCACCACTAACCTCCTGCCCCTCTGTTATTCACAGGTCAACTGTATATGTTTTGGGAAAGCTATCCTTTGTAAGGTTAACTGTGCCCATTGTTACACAGGGGTAAATGTGTTTTCATTTTTGCTGTATGTCGCACACTCTCTTTGGGAAAATATACCCTGTTGGGTTTGATGGGAAAGCTAAAACTCCCCATCCTTTTCTGGAGGTCACTGTAACTTAAATGCTAATGCAACACTCTTGGTCAAACATTGAGTTTGACCCAGTCGTCTTATAGGCAACAGCATGACATGATAAAGCAAGGGCTTTAGCAAATCCACAAAGCAGATTTTAGTATTGCCCATTGTATCCTCTGCACTACAGAGGCAGAAGCCCTGTGCAGAGACACAAAGTCTAAGACCACGCATCACTTAGCAATGCCACTTCTAGAACACAGGTTCCCAGATTCTCAGGTGGTCTCAGGATCACAGCACCAAACAAAAATGTTCAACTGTAGATCCAACATTTTCTCCATCCTCTTATCAGACTATTATCATTTTATTATTAAACATTTTTCTCTTTCCGCTTCAGGAAAAAATATATATGTAACATAGTTTATACACTAAAATAAAGCAAAAACTTCCAGTGTTATAAGAGATATGAGCATCGTAAGAAATTTAAAAATTCAACGTTACAACAAATAATGGATTTTATTATATTGACTTTTGTCTAATTTTTTTTTCTAGGCATAGATAATTGGAAAATACATACATGCTTTGAACTGGATTGTTTTAGAGGATAGACTAAAGCTTGGGAGTACTTGAGTTTGTCTTAAGCAATAATGCTACTCACCACTGTAGCTTTGATTTCATGTCAGGGAGATATGTCATTTTATTTTAAACAGCTACCAGTGTTCATCTTCCAACTGGTCTGGCATTGACCCTGATGTTGCCATAAGTCTGTCATCCCCTGATGACTATCCCAGGCTGCACACATTCCACACAGGGACCCGATGTGCAAGGTAAAATGTGCTACATGACACTGTGACATTGTTCGGAGAAGGATGTTAATTCTTTATGAATATTCCCACGGAGAATCTGACCTCTGTTCATCACAAACAGGAACTTTTTTTTCAAACCGGAAGGTAGAGTGAGAGAGGAAACAATGTTGATTTCTGGGAGAAGAGGTTTTCGAAGTCCCGTTTGCTGGCTCTCTGAACAATTATGGGAAGCCCCACAGAGCATGTCCTTTTTTTTACTCAAAATAATGGAAAGCACTTCCACTCCTCTGCGGAAACAGCAGTTCAAAGACGGACACAGAGTCCCTAAGTTCTGGCAGCCTTTAAACAGTATTTTTTTCCCCCTTCCGTGGTAAAATGGTAAAGGACTCACCATTTAGGTAAATTGATATATATGGGTCTCATTTATAGCCCACCATGCTATTTGCCTTTGGAAATGAAACAGACTGGCCTATACAGTCCCATTCATGTACTCAATGAATATTCAATAATCATTTCCTCTACACTGAGCTAGGCAGTGTGGAAACAAAAGTGAGTAAGACACTCTGTGCCCTCAAGAAATATATAGTCTAGGCAGACACGTGAATTGAAAAGCATACCATTCTGGAGAGCAGTTAGGTAATCTGTAATCAAATTGTCACGAGTGAGCAATTTTTCTCTTGTTACCTCTTCTAGAGAAAAAGGTTCATCTAACCTCTTAATAATTTAGCAATGAATTAGAGGCAATATGGGCTTCCCTCTTGGCTCAGCGGTAAAGAATCCACCTGCAATACAGGAGATGCAGGTTCGATCTCTGGGTTGGGAAGATCCCCTGGATGAGGGCATGGCAACCCACTCCCACATTCTTGCCTTGAGAATCTTCAGAACATAGGAGCCTGGTGGGCTATAGCCCATAGTATTGCAAAGAGACACAATAGATGGTGACTGCACATATGCACATGGAGGCAATATAGGTTCCATGGAAACTTCCATGAAAGTAAAATGTTTTGCCACAGTTTAAAGAGAGAGACACATGTACCCCAATGTTCATTGCAGCACTGTTTACAATAGCCAAGACATGGAAACAACTTAAATGTCCATCAGCAGATGAATGGATAAGAAAGCTGTGGTACATGTACACAATGGAGTATTACTCAGCTATTAAAAAGAATACATTTGAATCAGTTCTAATGAGGTGGATGAAGCTGGAGCCGATTATACAGAGTGAAGTAAGCCAGAAAGAAAAACACCAATACAGTATACTAACACATATATATGGAATTTAGAAACATGGTAATGATAACCCTGTATGTGAGACAGCAGAAGAGACACAGATGTGTAGAATGGACTTTTGGACTCTGAGCAAGAGGGAGAGGGTGAGAGAATTTGGGAGAATGGCACTGAAACATGTATACTATCATATAAGAAATGAATCGCCAGTCTATGTTTGATACAGGATGCAGGATACTTGGGGCTGGTGCACGGGGAACTGGAGCCGATTATACAGAGTGAAGTAAGCCAGAAAGAAAAACACCAATACAGTATACTAACACATATATATGGAATTTAGAAACATGGTAATGATAACCCTGTATGTGAGACAGCAGAAGAGACACAGATGTGTAGAATGGACTTTTGGACTCTGAGCAAGAGGGAGAGGGTGAGAGAATTTGGGAGAATGGCACTGAAACATGTATACTATCATATAAGAAATGAATCGCCAGTCTATGTTTGATACAGGATGCAGGATACTTGGGGCTGGTGCACGGGGATGATCCAGAGAGTTGATATGGGCTGGGAGGTGGAGCAGGGGGCGTTCAGGATTGGGAACCCATGTACACCTGAGACGGATTCATGTCAATGTATGGCAAAACCAATACAGTATTGTAAAGTAAAATAAAGTAAAAATTAAAATTAAAATAAATAAATAAATAAATAAAAGCAAGGAACTAGTTTGAATAAGATAACATGAATACACCTTAAAAACACACAATGCTGAGTAATTTAAAAAGAAGAAACTAAAAATTATATAACAACAACATACATGTACATTAAGATACACAGATACAAAGCAACAATGGGTATATGGAAACACATATCAATGATTGCTTTTAGTGGGGAAAGGCATGGGTATGGAGACAGTTAAAAGAAATTAGATAAATGCATAAGTAAGATAAGATCAACCTAGATAGTATATTCAAAAGCAGAGACATTACTTTGCCGACTAAGGTCCGTCTAGTCAAGGCTATGGTTTTTCCTGTGGTCATGTATGGATGTGAGAGTTGAGACAGGGAGGCCTGGCGTGCTGCGATTCATGGGGTCGCAAAGAGTCGGACATGACTGAGCGACTGAACTGAACTGAACTGAAGATAAGATCAGCTTCTGTAGTTTATTGATGATTCAGTTCAGTTCAGTTCAGTCGCTCAGTCGTGTCTGACTCTTTGTGACCCCATGAATTACAGCACACCAGGCCTCCCCGTCCATCACCAACTCCCGGAGTTCACTCAGACTCACTCCCATTGAGTCGGTGATGCCATCCAGCCATCTCATCCTCTGTAGTCCCCTTCTCCTCCTGCCCCTAATCCCTCCCAGCATCAGAGTCTTTTCCAATGAGTCAACTTTTCGCATGAGGTGGCCAAAGTACTGGAGCTTCAGCTTTAGCATCATTCCTTCCAAAGAAATCCCAGGGTTGATCTCCTTCAGAATGGACTGGTTGGATCTCCTCACAGTCCCAGGGACTCTCAAGAGTCTTCTCCAACACCACAGTTCAAAAGCATCAATTCTTCTGCGCTCAGCCTTCTTCACAGTCCAACTCTCACATCCATACATGACCACAGGAAAAACCATAGCCTTGACTAGACGGACCTTAGTCGGCAAAGTAATGTCTCTGCTTTTGAATATACTATCTAGGTTGATCGTAACCTTTCTTCCAAGGAGTAAGCATCTTTTATTTTCATGGCTGCAGTCACCATCTGCAGTGATTTTGGAGCCCCAGAAAATAATGTCTGACACTGTTTCCACTGTTTCCCCATCTATTTCCCATGAAGTGATGGGACCAGATGCCATGATCTTCATTTTCTGAATGTTGAGCTTTAAGCCAAACTTTTCACTCTCCTTTTTCACTTTCATCAAGAGGCTTTCAAGTTCCTCTTCAATTTCTGCCATAAGAGTGGTGTCATCTGCATATCGAGGTTATTGATATTTCTCCCGGCAATCTTGATTCCAGCTTGTGCTTCTTCCATTAGGTGACAATAAATTGAGGAGTGTGAATAGCTCAATCCTCTATCACACTTCTAAAATGGAGATGAAAAGAAAAAAGCTAATTACAAAGTACACATCACTAAGAGTGTCTGGACTGCAAAGTCATTACAAACAGAATTAATAAAATCAGGTTTGGAGATTTAAGAAAACGTTTGAGAGGAGGTGACATCTAAGCTGAGCTTCAGACACCTAACCTTGCATCTATAGCCTTTTTCTCCATCACCTGCTGGCTCATCTTTGCCCTAGAATCTGAATTTAAGTTCACAGGTGAAGAAGCCCTTCTTCCCAGTAATACTGAAGATATTTCATCTTAATCATTTCAAAGTGATAGAGGAGTTCAAAGATTAGCTGCCCTTAGTTTCGCCCCTGGATCTACATATCTGAGGTAGAATACCCCATGTCCAGAGCCCATTCTCCTTGCCTTGTAGTGGTCTCCATCCATGCAAGGGCTCTGACATATAGATCCATACTGGTCTTCCTGTTCCAATTTTGTGCCCGAGGCTTTATACTGTTTTGTTTGCTTTTGTGTTTTTCATATTATCAGACACAACCTTGCAAAAATCCCTTTGTAGGTCCCTGGTTTACTCTTCCATGATCTAGCCAGGTGAGACCCATCATTTGATTCCTCTTTCTTTCTCAGATGCTAGCTAGTGCTGTGGAGTTCTGCCCAGAGTCCTTAGGAACCAGACTCCTGCCACGTGGTAGCTGAACAACTAAGCCCACTGCTCAAGGCTCACTCACCATCTATCATGGATAAGTCCACCTACTCTTTGTTGGTAGACTTCCCCTTTTGTCTTCCAACATTGTGCAATCCTGTCTTTCAACACTGATCAATGTTTATCTTTTCTCCTTTTACTCTAGTCTCCTAAAGTTTAGGGCAACTGCTCTGCCTGCTTGTCTGGCCTTTCCCTTATATTGTGATGCTGGGAATACCCTTGGGTGTATCTGACCAGGCTGGTAGGAGAGTCATAATGTAAATATTATGCAATGGGCCCTGAAGCCAGGCCTCCGAGGTGTGAATTCAGATGTTCAGCTACTTCGCTGTGCTAGCATAAACAGACTATTTAATCTCAGTGTGTCTGGATAGGGAGAGGAATGCTTTATCTCAGGATTCAGGGGTTTTGTATCCACTGAAAGAATTTATGCATGCAAAGTCCTTATAACAATGTCTGATATGAAGCAACTACCCTGGTCATGTTACCCATGGTGCTATTATCTCCAGCTTTTGTCCTCCCTGAGATGCTTGTCTCATTCCTAACAGCTTCAGTACTGTCTCTGGGAATCATCAGGGAGAAAAAAAAAAAGTAGATAATTTCTTTTTTTTAACCTAAAAGAATTGTTTTGGGGAGAATGAAATGCAGTATAGTGGGAACAGACCAGAATCTGATTTCAGATGACCGAGGTCAAAGTAACAGCTGTCTCTTTCTCGCTGTGTGATGCTGAGGAATTTTATCTCTTTTGGCCCATTTCCCTGTTTATGGAATGGAAATAATAATAACCTCTACTTCCCAGGATAGTTATGAGGATTCAGAAAGGTAAAGCCTGCGAAAGCTCTTTTGGAAATGGTGTTATGCTAATATTTGTTGCTTTTGTCACTGTTATCTATCATTTGTTTCATGCCACTAGAAACTATGTCTTGGTACTTCCTGTAGAGTCAATGAGTGATAACTCAAGTCCATAAAAGATGTTTAACTCTCCTATTCTGAATTAACTGGCTCAATTCATTGTGACCTTAGAGGGAAAAAAACAAAATCAGTGTGTGAAGCTAAGACCTTTACTAATATATTATCTTTTAAATGTGAAAAACAAGCACCCCATGCACACATACACACAACTTTAATTTTCCCTGCTGTTTCTCACTTACACTGTACTCCTTATCAGTTAGTAGAATCAAGAAAACAAAGCACCTCAGAAAAAAAGCAAGACTTTCCTATACATTGGCTATGTCATTTAATGATTACAACAGTCCTAGAAGAAGATACAGTTTTATACTTTTGTGCAGATGAGACCAGGGAAGGTGGGAACATTCATCAGTATACCGTCTAGCTTATTGCTGTTGAAGGGAGGGCTAGAAGCCAGGTGGCTAGAGTTTTATTCCACATCAAGAGAAAACAAAGAGCTCTTTTTCCAAATAAATCAAGAAGAATTTATATTTATCAGCCCCAGCCCTTTGAAAAGCAATAGACAGAATATAGTAAAAAGATATCTGTGTATTATTTTGGGAGGAGATCCACATATAGAGGAGGTGACATTTTATACAAATAACTGATGAGATGTAGTTTTATAGTCCTCCTTCACTAGAATACATAGCAAGACATTTAAGCATTTCCCGATGCTCACTAAAATATATTCCCCCTAAAATCCTTGCCTGGAACTTTCATCCTCCTTGAGCCATTTTATCAGATAAACTTATGAAAACTAACCAATATGGGGTTATACCAGTTGCTCTTTAACATGAACCATTCATGACTGTGAGTCATGGGCACTAGGCTATTAATATGTTCAACACTCTTTTAGTGTGATTCCATGTACATCTTTGGATGCTCCTTTTGGGTCTAATGAGAAGCAGGCTTTTGGCCAGGAAGATTGTTTACAACAGTCAGATAAAACAATCTGGATAAAACGAGGCTGGATAGGAACCCCAAATAATAAATGGTTTACTCAAGAATGGCTATGGTAGCTAAAGGGAAAGAGAATAGTAATCATTATGGCTCCTTCCATTTCTTAGTACAGGACTTCCCTATAGCTCAGATGGTAAAGAATTTGTCTGCAAGGCAGGAGACCTGGGCTCAATCCCTGGGTCAGGAAGATCCCCTGGAGAAGGAAATGGCAATCTACTGCAGTATTCTTGCCTGGAGAATCCCATGGACAGAGGAGTCTGGCAGGCTACAGTCCAGGGGTCACAAAGAGTTGGACACAGCTAAGTGACTAACATAACATTTCTTAGTACAACTCCCTGAAGCTACACACCTTTAACTTTCCTCCTACTATTGCTCCTCAAAGTCTATGTGGGTTACTTTCTGGAAGAAAAACTAATTGCATAATTACTTATAGATTGGTTATTTTTTAGAATCAAAACGTTACTAATTTTATATCTTTCTAATGTGTTTATGCACATGGTAAAGTTTAAATTTCCAGCCACTAAATAATGCCTTGGATGGCATTACCGACTCAATGGACATGAGTTTGAGTAAACTCCAGGAATTGGTGATGGACAGGGAGGCCTGGCGTGCCGCAGTCCATGGGGTCTCAAAGAGTCAGACTGGACTGAGCAACTGAACTGAACTGAAATAATGCCTTTACATTTTATGCCTGCTCTCATTTTTCTTATATAAAGAAAACAAAAATTATACATACAGATAAATATTCATTTGTCTGAGTCTTTGAATATTGAGTCAAAGATTCAATGAATAACCCACACTCATTTTACCTATTTACTGAATATTCACCCAACACATTCCTGTTCAAAGTTTTGTCTAACCATTACATTATTTTTTCTTTCATACAGAGTTTTCAAGCAACTAAAGTGTTAAAGGCTAAACTGTGTTTTACTTGAAAATTAGGAACAATGGCAAATGATTATTTCTTGCATTCTTAAAAAGGAAAATGCAACAAGGACTCTATAGTCAGATCATTTGAACAAAATCAGGCTATGCCACTTACTGGCTTTGTGATTTTAAGCTTCTTAAACAGTCTGGGCCTCAGATTCCATAGTTACAAACTAGGAATAACAATAGTATCTACCTTATAAGAATATTATGTAGAATGAATATCAATATTCATAAGTCATTTAGAACAACTCTTACACAAAACTAATAATTAACAAATATTTTGTGTGTATATATATATATATGGTATGCTCATATACATGTGTTTATATATTACATATGTAAATAAAGAGACTATGATGTCAAATTTATTGATCTCTCATTAAAGCTCAAGTCACTTTCCTCCCCTTCATGCATCAGCGTGTAACTAGATGAAATCAGTCACCATTGTTTGAACAGGTATTAATCCTCCATATTTTTCACTCATGTATGCTCTGCTTCCAATGCTTTTGCTTTCTTTTTTTTGTTGTTGTTGCTTTTGCTTTCTTACACTCAATTTGTAAAAATGTTGGGTGAACTTTAAAATTCACTTTAAAGTAACTAATTCTCTAAGTACTTCGCCTAAATCTCTTCTGAACTTCCATATCACTTTGCATTTGTATTTCATATAACAAGGTGTACTGTAATTGATTCCTTCATCTATTTGTCTTCCCTAACCCATGTAAATTCAAAGAACCAGGCATGTCATAGACATCTTGTGAGCCCCGAGTCCATACTGACCTGAGACATAGCAGAAATGTAATCAACATGTGTGTAAATGTGTGTGTGTGTTTGCATGTTTTAATAAAGAAAGGGCCAATTTCAATGCCAAAGATGTTTGCATCTCTTTAGATGAGTCTCTTAGTTTCTCTTAATTCTTTAAAATGAGGTATATAATAGACCCTTTCTGACTCTAAAATTTTATGATGTATAAAAGCAAAATAGAAAATAATTGCAAGCATCCTAAGAATAAAAATACTCCCATCAAGTTAATAAGTACCTATGTATTCATTTATAAATAAGCCAATATTAACATTTCAATAATGACCTAATGAAGCCAATACTAAATGGAGATTTCTTCATTATATTTTTAAAAATTTGAAACCCTTCTATGAACCTATTAAATAAATGTGATAAAAGGAAAGAGATGAAGAAGGAAAATGAGGCTCTTTGGGGTAGTAGAGACACTGAAAACACAGAGATCAAATAGATATGCTATTTTAAATACTGATCTGTAGGATGATTAGAGTTTTAATAGGGTGAAAGTTGCAACTGAAAGGGGAGGTCTGGGGACAGTGGACTTCTACATTCTACAGCATGCTTTCCTTAATTAAAGGAGTTATCAGGGAAAGTGATCCTTAAAACCTATGATTGACAAGCATCTTCTTTCTGAAGAGGCTACAAATATAAAAGAAAAAATGCATACTTTTTTGTTTGACTTGAACTGGAAATAGAAAATAAATTATAAGAAGCTATAAATGTCTCCAGATAAGACTCAGTAAAGTTTCCATTAAATTTTCCAATTAAGATAGGGTTCATAATGAAAAAAAAAACAGATTTTGCCAAACCACAGTGAAATTTTAGATGTAGAAATTTTTTAAAATCTTATTTTATGATCAGAGCCAAAATATTATGAATGATGATTCAATTTGATTCACTATTGTTAGTTATTATTGTGACCTTCAAACCAAAGATAACCTAATCCAGAGAAACAGAACTGAGTTCAAGGGTGTTTATTTGTATTCTCCTCTTTTCAAAGCAGTATGATAATCGCATTCAAGAATACTAAAAAAGTGAAGACAAATTCACGGACCCCCAAGGAAGACAAAGGTAATACATAGACAACAAGTAGACACTGTAAGTAAACCCAAAATAACATACCTACAGATACACCGCCAAGGAATACAAAGCCAGGAGTTGATCTCAAAGGAAGGAATTTAGTCTGGGAAGGCATCTAGGAGAACTGGAGCCTTTAGCAAGGTCTCAGAGGAAGCAGAACCAGGGTCATGCAGCTGAGGAATGAGGGCCTTCAGGGCAGAGTGGTGACCTTAACAAAATCATCCGGTGGTACCACTAGACCAGATGTGTGTTTAAGTTGTGAATAGCTTGTTGAAAGTGAAGAGATTGTGAGATGTGATTTGGAAGACTTAGGTATGGCAGGGATTTAATTGGAAGATCCTTGGGTAATATTAGCATCTAGTCAAAGTAGTGAAGGAAAGCCAGGGTTTATACAATACACTTTTCCTCATGGAAAATGTATTCTAAGTTCTTTAGGGACTATTTTTTATTATAGATTTCAAGTCCTCAACTTATCCTTCAAAGTTCTCCTGAAAAGTCTAAACTCCTATCCCAGCATTCAGGGCTCTTTGCACTGTGATCCCAGCTTACTGTTCTAGTCCAGGGACCTGTTTTTCTCCCACGTAAACCTCCCACATGGCCACAATGAAACTGAGTATAGCTGAGGACATTTTGAAATATTCTTTTGTACAAGAGTAAGCTTGTCTGCACTTCTGCCATTGCTTCTTATTTTCAATTCTGCTCGAAATGCCTTCCTCACTTCTATCATTCTGGGTCGTCTCCATCCTTCACAGTCTGGTAGCATTCTGTCTGCTATAAAGCCTTCTCAGCCTTTCCATTCCACTGTGATTTCTACCCTAAACACTTCTGTTTTGTGCCTATTGGTTAAAATATCTACTTTGCACTGAAATTTGACTTAATACATGTATACAATTTATATATATTTGTATGTCCTGTGTTGTGTGCTTAGTTGCTCAGTCATGTTCAAATCTTTGTGACCCTATGAACTGTAACCTGCCAGGCTCCTCTGTCCATGGGGGTTCTTCAGGCAAGAACACTAGAGTGGGTTGCCATGCCCTCCTCCAAGGGATCTTCCCAACCCAGGGATCAAACCCAGGTCTCCCACATTATAGGTATATTCTTTACTGGCCGAGCCACTAGGGAAGCCCAAGAATACTGGAGTGGTTAGCTTATCCCTTCTCCAGGGGAAGTTCCCAACCCAGGAATAAAACTGGGGTCCCTTGCATTGCAGGTGGATTCCTTACCAGCTGAGCTACCAGGGAATTCTATGTAGTTATATATATACTTTTAAATGGAGCAACTGGAGGGCAGAGATTACATGTATATTTTTCATTTCTCATAATGCTATGTATATTTTAGGCATTCAGTGAAAATACATGGACTTTTTAAGCCATATGAAAACAGGATTATTTTTGTCTTTTTGTGTTTTAGCTCAGCGCCTTGTTCAGATCCCAATATATTGTATATTTTTCTTCTCCATGAATAGATTGAATGTACAAATGATAATACAGTGGAGTGGAAGCAGCATATGCTCTGAAATCAGACAGATCTGGGTTCAAATTTGGCCCTCTACTACAAGCCTTGTGACAACCAGGGGCAATTTCTCAACCTTCCTAAGCTGTATTTTCCTCCATTACCATTGAGGGTAATAAATCTAACTTGAAACATATAAAATATGCAGATAATGCTAAGCATTCAATAAATGTTATCTATTACTAAAGTTTTCCACCTGAATTTTCCCCATAAATCATTGAATCCTTAAACTTTATGATATAGAAATCATTACATTATATACCTGATGCAATATAAATATAATATGACATGTAACATTATGTCTAACATTGTTGTTCAGTTGTAAAGTCATATCTGACTCTTTGTGACCCCATACACTGCAGCATGCCAGGCTGCAGTTTCCCCTGTCTTTCACTACCTCCCGGAGTTTGCTCAAATTCATGTCTTTTGAGTTGGTGATGCTATCTAACCATCTCATCCTCTGTCATCTTCTCTTTTGGCCTTCAACCATTCCCAGCATCAGGGTCTTTTCCAATGAGTCAGCTATTTGCATCAGAGGGCTAAAGTATTGGAGCTTCAGCATCAGTCCTTCCAGTGAATACTCAGGGTTGATTTCCTTAAGCATTGACTGGCTTGATCTCCTTAGTGTCTAAGGCAGTGTCAAGAGTCTTCTCCAGCAACACAGTTAGAAGCTATCAATACATTGGCACTCAGCCTTCTTATTGTCCAATTCTCATATTTGTATATGACTACTGGAAAAACTATAGATTTGACTATATGGACCTTTGACAACAAAAAATGTCTGCTTTTTAATATGTTATCTAGGTTAGTCATAGCTTTTCTTCCAAGGAACAAACATCTTTTAATTTCATGGCTGCAGTCACCATCCGCACTGATTTTGGAGGCCAAGAAAAGAAAATTTGTCACTGCTTCCACTTTTTCCCCTTCTATTTGCCATGAAGTGATGAGACCAGACACCAGGATCTTAGTGTTTTTAATATTGACTTTTAAGCCAGCTTTTTCTCTCTCCTCTTTCACCGTCATCAAGAAGCTCTTTAGTTCATCTTCAGTTTCTGTCATTAGAGTGGTATCATTTGTGTATCTGAGGTTATTGATATTTCTCCTGGCAACCTTAATTCCATACAGCCCACCATTTCATATAATGTACCCTGCATAAAGGGCTTACCAGCGGCTCAGCAGTAAAGAATTAGCCTGAAATGCAAGGGCCGTGCATTTATTCCCTCAGTTGTGAATATACCTTGGACAAGGACATGGCAACCACTCCAGTATTCTGCCTGGGGAATCTCTTGGACAGAGGAGCCTGGTATGTTGCAGTCCATGGGGTCGAGAATAGTCAGACATGACTGAAGCAACCTAGCACACACACACACACACTCAATATAGAAGTTAAGCAACCTAGCACACACATACACTTTACATAGAAGTTAAATAAGCAAGGTGACAGTATAAATGTCTCCCAATTTGGAACCATTCTGTTGTTCCATTTCTGATTCTAACTGTTGCTTCTTGACCCACATACAAGTTTCTCAAAAGGCAGGTAAGGTGGTCTGGTATTCCCTTTCTTTAAGAATTTTCCACAGTTTGTTGTGATCTACATAGTCAAAGGCTTTAGTGTAGTCAAGGAAGCAGAAGTAGATGTTCTTCTGAAATTCTCTTGCTTTCTCTATGACTCAGTGAATGTTGGTAATTTGCTCTCTGGTTCCTCTGCTTTTTCTAAACTCAGCTTGTGCATCTGGAAGTTCTTGGTTCGCATATTGCTGAAGCCTAGCTTGAAAGATTTTGAGCATAACCTTATTAGCATGTGAAATAAGCACAATTGTAAGGTAGTTTGAACATTCCTTAGCATTGCCCTTCTTTGAGATTGGAGTAAAACTGACCTTTTCCAGTTCTGTGGCCATTGCTGAGTTTTCCATATTTGCTATCATGTTGAGTGCAACACTATAACAGTATCATCTTTTAGGATTGGAAATAGCTCAATCACCTCCACTAGCTTTGTTTGCAATAATACTTCCTAAGGTCCAAGTTGGCTTAAAGCTCAACATTCGGAAAACGAAGATCATGGCATCTGGCCCCATCACTTCATGGGAAATAGATGGGGAAACAGTGGAAACAGTGTCAGACTTTATTTTGGGGGGCTCCAAAATCACTGCAGATGGTGACTGCAGCCATGAAATTAAAAGACGCTTACTCCTTGGAAGAAAAGTTATGACCAACCTAGATACCATATTCAAAAGCAGAGACATTACTTTGCTGCCTAAGGTCCGTCTAGTCAAGGCTATGGTTTTTCCTGTGGTCAGGTATGAATATGAGAGTTGGACTGTGAAGAAGGCTGAGCACAATGGGAAATAGATGGGGAAACAGTAGAAACAGTGTCAGACTTTATTTTTGGGGGCTCCAAAATCACTGCAGATGGTGACTGCAGCCATGAAATTAAAAGACGCTTACTCCTTGGAAGAAAAGTTATGACCAACCTAGATACCATATTCAAAAGCAGAGACATTACTTTGCTGCCTAAGGTCCGTCTAGTCAAGGCTATGGTTTTTCCTGTGGTCAGGTATGAATATGAGAGTTGGACTGTGAAGAAGGCTGAGCACAGAAGAATTGATGCTTTTGAACTGTGGTGTTGGAGAAGACTCTTGAGAGTCCCTTGGACTGCAAGGAGATCCAACCAGTCCATTCTGAAGGAGATCAACCCTGGGATTTCTTTGGAAGGAATGATGCTAAAGCTGAAACTCCAGTACTTTGGCCACCTCATGCAAATAGTTGACTCATTGGAAAAGACTCTGATGCTGGGAGGGATTGGGGGCAGGAGGAGAAGGGGACGACCGAGGATGAGATGGCTGGATGGCATCATGGACTCGATGGACATGAGTCTGAGTGAACTCTGGGAGTTGGTGATGGACAGGGAGGCCTGGTGTGCTGCGAATCATGGGGTCGCAAGGAGTCGGACATGACTGAGCGACTGAACTGAACTGAACTGAAGGTTCACTGGACTTCCCACTCCAGGATGTCTACCTCTACGTGAGTGACCACTCCATGGTGGTTATCATTAAGACCTTTTGTGAAAGTTATTCTGTGCATTCTTGCCACTTCTGCTTCTGTTAAGTCCTCACTGATTATGTCTTTTATCACACCTATCCTTGTGTGAAATGTTCCCTTGATATCTCCAGTTTTCTTGAAGAAATCTCTGTTCTTTCCAATTCAGTTGTTTTCCTCTACTTCTTTGCATTATTCATTTAAGAAGGCCTTCTTATCCTTCCTTTCTATTCTCTGGAACTCTGCATTCAGTTGGATATACCTTTCGCTTTCTCCCTTGCCTTTTGCTTCTCTTTTTTTCCTTAGCTATTTATAAAGCCTCCTAAGGAAACCACTGTTTCTTGCATTTCTTTCTTTTTGGTTTTGGTCACTGCTTCCTGCACAATGTTAGAAACCATCGTTCTTCAGGCACTCTTTCTACCAGATCTAATCTCTTGAATGTATTTGTCATCTTCACTGTATAATCATAAGGGATTTGATTTAGGTCATATCTAAATTTCTTAGTGGTTTTCCCTACTCAATTTAAATCTGAATTTTGCAATAAGGATCTCATGATCCAAGCCATTGTCAGCTCCTAGTCTTGTTTGGCTGACTGTGTAGAGCGTCTCCATCTTTGTCTTCAAAGAATACAGTCAAGCTGATTTCAGTATTGGCCATCTGGTGATATCCATGTGTAGAATTGTTTCTTGAGTTGCTGGGACAAGTGTGTTCTCTTGGCAAAACTCTGTTAGCCTTTGCCCAGCTTCATTTTATACTCCAAGGCCAAACTTGCCTGTTACTCCAGATATCTCTTAACTTCCTACTTTTGCATTTCAATCCCCTATGATGAAAAGAACATCTTTTTTTTTTTTTTTTGATGTTAATTCTAGAAGGTCTTGTAGGTCTTCATAGAACTGGTCAACTTCAGCTTCTTTGGATTAGTAGTTAGGGCATAGACTTGGATTACTGTGACATTGAATGGTTTGCCTTGGAAATGAACAGAGATCATTCTGTTGCTTTTGAGATTGCACCCAAGTACTGCATTTCAGATTCTTTTGTTGATTTTGAGGGCTACTCCACTTCTTCTAAGGGATTCTTGCCCACAATAGTAGATATAATGGTCATCTGAATTAAATTTTCCTATTCCCATCATTTAGTGCACTGATTCTTAAAATGTCAGTGCTCATTCTTGCCATCTCCTGTTTGACCAATCCAGTTTACCTTGATTCATGGACCTAACATTCCAGGTACCTATGCAATATTTTTCTTTACTGCATCAGACTTTACTTTCACCACCAGACATGTCCACCAGAACATTGTTTCTGCTTTCACCCAGCTGGTTCATTCTTTCTGCAGCTATTAGTAATTGCCCTCCACTCCTCCCTAGGAGCATTGGACACCTTCTGACCTGGGAGGCTCATCTTCCAGTGTTATATCTCTGTGCCTTTTCATACTGTTCATGGGGTTCTCATGGGAAAAATACTGGAGTGATTTTTCATTTCCTCCTCCAATGAACCACGTTTTGTCAGAACTCTTCACTATGACCTGTCTTGGGTGGCCCTGCACAGCATGGCTGACAGCTTCATTGACTTACACAAGTTCCTTCACTGTGACAAGTCTGTGGTCCATAATGGGGATGTCTATTATACACGATAAAATAATAGTCTTTATATCCAAATTAAATTTTACCATTTTCAAAGAGATTTTTCTTGCATTATTTAACTTTCTTGAACATTTCATCTGCCAACACAAAAATCTTTAGAGGTTCTCTGCAACCTAAAAGTATTTCGCATGACATTCAAAACTTTTTAAAATAAATCCCTAACTGACACTTGAGATTTAGTTTGGATGGTATCCACCCTAGAACAAAAGTAATATCATCTCTCTCTTTTCTGAGCTTCATAAGTACATTGTGTTCACACAGTCATATGGTGCCATCACAAATTACATTATATTGTTGTATATTTCCCTCTGCTGCTAAATTGCAATTTCCTAGAGGAATTTTTTATGCATACTTGAATCATTTATAGTAGCTAGCAAAATTATATATTTGTACCAGGGATCAGTATATATCTAACCCATACTTTTTCTTCACATTTTTATTATCAAATTTAAAATATTTATATTAGAATCCATGACTTAAAATTTTGTAAAAATATCTCTGCTTGGTTTATGTGTATCACATGATCAAGATAAAAAGTTTGGGAGCCAAACTCCCTAGGTTCCAAATGTTAGCTCTGCAACTTATTGGCTTTGCAAACCTAGGCAATATGATTAAAATCTTTTTTGTATCTCTCTCATATTTAATAAGGGGAGGATAATTAGTAGCTACTTCATAGGTTGTGAAGCAGATTACTTGAGTGAAGTTATGTGAAGCTCTTCAAACAGGGGCTGGCACATGGAAAGAACTCAGTAAATGTGAGTTATAGTTCGTTTTCCAATTTCTATACATAAATATGACTACCTCCTACAAAGCTGCCTAGGAGAAACCACTGCCTGGTGATTTTACTGGGATGACAGAGTTCATGTTCAGGGGACAGATAAATGTTCTCTATCATGCATAAACCTACAGAATCCTTCACTCATAACATAGATTTGCATCTCAAGCTCTTATTTTTGAGTCAAAGCCTGGGGATTTGTGTTATTACATGAATGGTATTTGATAGTAAAGAATAGACATAAAAGATTAGTCAGCTCCTGATCCTCACTTTAGGGCCAACGATTTTGAAAAGGCACAGTTATGTATTCACAGTAGCCATAGTTCAAATTAAACTTCTTAAAATTAAATTTATTCCCTTGAGAATGCTCAACTCTAAGAAATATTAGCTTTTTGGTTTTGTTTTTATGTTAGCGTTTGTTAATGGAATTAGTCACAAAGAGTTGGACACGACTGAGTAACTGAACTGAATTGAATGGAATTAGAGATTTGACACAAACATTGTCTTCAACCCCAGGGAACAGGTTAATAGATAAACCTATGAAGTTAAAAGCAATTAACATCAAAAAATAAATGGCAATAAAATGATCATACTAATCTGTCAGGATTATAAGTGGTTTTAGAAACTCTTGTCAAGATTCTCCTGGCAAAGACCAGTCCTTCAGGGTTTGTCACTAGAAAATCATATTCTTTTTTATTTGGTAACTGTTATGGAAGAGAAATTAAAAAATTTTTTTGCATTATAAATCAAATAAACAAAACTCACATAATTGAATGCTTTACAATAAATGTTCCCAGTTTAGATTTTTAGCTTGACTTTATGGAATAAATACCAATAAGCTATATGGGTATGCTTGTTTCACAGAACTGTTGTTTGGAATACTGAGAAAATTCACTTTGCTTTTCCTTTTTGAGACCAGACTGCTACTAAATGATCTGTTTTCATTAGTGTGTCCTTCAGACAACCAGAAGGGGCACTATTTCAGCCGCCTACGCTGAGGTTACACAGCCTCTAACTAAGGGGTATGGTTGACTGACCTCAAACTAAACAGAGCTATAACCAGGTTTTAAGGGAAAAAGGAAGTGGAATATGTTATGTACCATTTCAGGCTAGAGCAAAAGAAAGAAAGAAAGAAATGGACTAGCCCAGTAAAGAGATTCCCAGACATTTTTGGCGATGCAATACCTTTTGATATTTGATTATGTGATAAGCTTTCTGCTGTCTCCACCAGTTACTTTCTTATGTCTTAGAAAAAATATGTTAAATTATATGTTTAAAAAGATTTTGTTTTGAGAAATTATATGAATTTCTAATAGTTGTTATGCTGATTGAAAACTTTTCTGGGCATTGTAAAGCCATGGCCAGTAACCAATATTCAATAATCAGAGACATACTGTGAATATATTTTGTAGAGCTGAGGGTTTGACTTCACTGAGAAATGAAATTGTATCTCACTGTCTTTCTCTCTCTTCTCTCCTCTCCTCCCAATGCTAAAGGTAAATATCAATTCTTTTCTTAATTGAAAAATCAGGTCACAGTCATTAGAAACTATTCATGCAAGCACAGCATGCATCCAGTGAAGTCTGCTGTGCTAAGCTGTTTCAGTCATGTTTGATTCTTTGTGATCCTATGGACTGTAGCCCACCAGACTCCTCTGTCCATGGGATTCTCCAGGCAAGAATACTGGAGTGGGTTGCCATGACCTCTTCCAGAGGATCTTCCCAACCAGGGATTGAACCTATGTCTCTTAATATCTCCTGTACTGGCAGGTGGGTTCTTTAGCATTAGCACCACCTGGGAAGCCCCAGTGAAGTCTGGTTGAAGCCATAGCCTTTTTAAGAGCTCCGGGTAATGCAGCATAGTGATTACAGTTCATGGCTCAAAGTCTGTATCATCCCTTAAAAAAGAGAGATGTGTTTGTGACACATCCTTATTTCTTTTTCAAGATGAAACGACACCATCTCATACCTTCACACTATTGCCAAAATAGGAAATAAAATTAATCTATTTTGATTCATACTGATATGTTTTTTTGGTTACAAATATAATTTGGCCACCAGATGCAAAGACCTGACTCACTGGAAAAGTCCCCGATGCTGGGAAAGATTGAAGGTAAAATGAGAAAGGGGCAGTAGAAGATGCGATAACCGGTTGGATGGCATCACTGACCCAATATAACAACACAAAGTGAGGTAGGATAAATGCTGACTCTGCTAGCAGTACATGATGCAAGAGTTAAGGTGAGCAGCAACAGATATGGATATGAGTTTAAGCAAACTCCAGGAGATAGTGAAGGACAAGGAAGCCTGGTGTGCTGCAGTCCATGAGGTTCCAAAGAGTTGGACACAACTTAATGACCAAACAACAGCAACAGCAATAAATGATGCCTAAAATGTCACATTTGTGTGTAAGATGATTTTCAAAGCTACTGTACTTTGGAAAGGAGAAAATAAACATAAGAAAAGAAGTAGCAACACAAAGTGACATAGGATAAATGCTGACTCTGCTAGCAGCATGTGATGCAAGGGTTGAGGTGAGCAGCAACAGCTGGGTTGTAATATCTGCACAGATGTTAATGTACTTATGTTGTGCATACAGTCGGCCTTTTGTATGCACACAACCAGGTATTCAACCAGCTGCGGACAGAAAACGTTAAAAAACAATTCCAGAAAGTTCCAAAGGCAAAACTTGAATTTGCTGTGTGCCAGCAAGTATTTACATAGCATTTACAACCATGTGGTATTTATAACTACCTGAAAATCATTTACATATTATTAATGTCAGTTTTATAAGCAATTTAGAGATGATTTAAAGTATATGGGAGAATGAGCATAGTTCATATGTAAATACTGCTCCATTTTATGTAAAGGACTTGAGCATCCATCCACAGATTTTGCTATCGGCAGGGGTGTTGGGGTGTGTCCAGGAACTAATCCTCTGCAGACACCTAGGGATGACTATAAGTAATACAATGCATACATTTTACATAAATACATCAAATATACAGTGTATTTTATGTCAATTCCAATTAGCACAGTTTTATTAAATAGCTAAGTTGAGTTTGTATGTGCTTTAGAGGCACCAAGGGAAGGCATGGTGGGTTTGGGCTGTCATTAAAGTCTACATGCCAGATTCACTCCAAATCAACACACCATCAGAGTTAAAACAAACGTGTTTCGTTATTCCTTATAAGATGAATATAAGGTCACTTTCAGACAGGGCTAATAAACAAGGGCTAAGTCCCTTGTTTAAAAATTCTGGAGCCTTGCCTGGATATTTTACCCACTTTAACCTAAAGTGCATGAAGATGAATAAGATACAATGTCTCTTCAATGAATTTGTTTCCAATTTGCCTGTCTGTACCAACATGAAAATTTATTCATTGCTTAAAAAGAAAACACCATATTAGGAAATAATTTCTAAAGTAGACACTACTGTGGACATGTATGCAACTTCTGAGATGACAAGATATTTTGGGGGGAAAGGGGGCACGAAAATTCTTTTGAACATGTGCATATTATCACAATTTCATTTGAGTATAAGCTCTATGAAGATGTTTAGCTTCATCTATATCATATTCTCGTTCTCAGAACCAACATGACCTTGAACTAAGGTTACTTTAGAATAATTGCACTTTAGAAAGTGAAAAGTGAAAGTTAATCACTCAGTTGTGTCTGACTCTGTGATCCCATGGACTATACATACCCAGCTCCTTTGTCCATGGAATTCTCCAGGCAGGAATACTAGAGTGGATTGCCATTTCCTCCTTCAGGGGGTCTTCCCTACCCAGGGATTGAACCTGGCTCTCCTGCATTACAGGCAGATTCTTTACCACCTGAGCCACTGGGGAAGCCAATCACCTATCAGGCTTCTCCATCCGTGGGCTCTTCCAGGCAAGAGTACTGGAGTGGGTTGCCATTGCCTTCTCCAATAATTAGAGGAGACTAGCTCAACCGCTTGCACCCAGTAAGGTACAAAAGTTGTCTAAATCACTGTCTTTGACACTTCAATATTCCTATATAAATGCACTCAGTAAAATGCTATTTGCTTTCATCAATAATCAAATTGCCTATGTCATCTCAGGAGACCAATTATTAACAGTAATGAACTCTCAGGCCTTGTGAGCTCTTAACTGTGTATGCGTATTCTATTCTCTAGTAAATATGCTTTCAAAAATAGCGCTGCTGGTCTGCCAAGAGCCAACTCAAAATGATCACTTGGGCACTCATTCTGGTGTTCCTCAAAACCCATTTCAACTTAGCCCAGGGCAGGCAGAGCTGTCCCTCACTACCTCTTGCTCACTCCATCCCGAGAAAAACTGCTTAATTTGTATATTTAAGATAAATACTTGCAATATTAGGGATCCCAGATGGACTCTGTTATCCGACTTCAAAGACAGATTATTCCATTTTTATTAATCCAAAATTCTTTGTACACCTGCTTAACCTTCTATCTTAAATAAATCTCTTTTGAAGGCAATTCGGCTGAACTCTTCCCTCAGATCTAAATAAAGGAAGCATAAACTACAATTCCCACTGAGGAGGATTTATATGGAGATGGCTCTTCACTCAGTCTTTTTGGGGGATTATACCACAGAAATCTTCCAGGGTCAAATTTAAAACACATTTGTTTTAGAGTTTGCCAAGTCTGGTATTATTTTGAAATTTTAGTGCTATTTGATTTCTATATAAAAGTGTTTTTCTGTCTTCACTTTGCTCCTCAAAGCCCATTTACTTCTGTCTCTGATCTCTCTTTTCAGCAAAGAGTGTGGGAAAGGATGGGAAATTCGACGTGGCTCTGCTTTTGTTTGAATCAGGTTATGGTTCTTTCTGTAAAAATCATTCAAAAGCTTCCTGCATCACTACTCATTTTATCCCATTGTAACGAGCATAGACGTATATTGATGGAGCTACTAGAAGCATCCTGAGAAATGATTCGAAAAATATTTGGTGGTTGGAATCTCGTTTCACTGTAACTCTACATGGACTGAGTGCAATAGCTGAGCTTGCTGACCAAATTACACTCCTGTGGACTTAGATCATTTCTTCTCCTCAGAGGATTAATAGCCCTTTCATATTTTTGTTTCATTTGGTTTATAGCATCTTTCTCTTAAGAGAACAGCAAATTGATCTTAAGTGTAGAGGACACTTCCTATAGCCTTCCCTGGTCTATATTGAAGTAGAACAATGTGATTTGTGCTCCTAAACACATTCTGATCATAGCTGTGGGCTCCAGTATACCAGCAGTCTGATAGTCCAAACTGTCAACAGGGTACATTTTGTTTCATATCAAACCTCAGAAATCCTCAGTCTTGGTCCAAGAGAATTTGCCTGGTGGAAGTCTATGAGAGAGCACTTTGCATAAAAGATGACTAATGACCTGGAATAAAGGCCCGCCCAATGGCTTTGTTTATTTGTAAAGTCTTCAGGAACTCACTTACACACCTGAACATTGTCATCAGAGTATGCTAAAAATTCTCGGAAGAACACCATTCCCCATTCATATTTTAAATTAAAAACTTTAGGGAATTGACAGTAATTTTTGTTTTCAGGATCACGATCGTATACTGAGTGCTTGCAGAGGTCTTGCACTACAATGGAAATGCCATGGACATTGTTTCACTTGACCAGCTCGATAACTCTGTAAGGTGACTGTTATTGATCCTATCTCAAGAGGTTTTAGAAATCTTATAGAAAGATTTAGTAACTTGTTTATTTTCACATGTCCCATCAAATTTACAAATGTTCACAAAAAGTTCAAAAATTCTTAAAACTTTTCTTACCTATAAGATGGAGACAATAATACCTCATACATTTTAAAGTCTTGTTCTTGTCAGTCAGGAAACGAGAACATAAAAACTGATACACAAAGGACTAGAGGCAACTATAAAAAGAAAGAATTTTCTCCAATGGATTTACAGAAATTTACTTCAGCATATCAGCCTCCAATTAAGCTACAGGTTTTAAAAAATGATTATTGTTGTTGCAGGTACTCCAGTTTGTATATAATGTTTGCTGTTTATTCGCTAAGTCAGGTATGACTCTTTGCGACCCCATGGACTATAGCCCACCAGGCTCCTCTCTCCATGGGATTTCCTTTGTAGACAAAAGCAAGTTCCTCAACCCACATGAGTCTCAATGATATGAGAAAGTGACTGACTAGAATATGATTTAAAGTTTCTTCAGGTTTTCTAATTCTAAGTAATTTTAGATGATTGAAAAGAGACAACAGCTAGATCATAATGGTGGGCAGCGGTCAGCATCAGGGGTGAATCTGTTCAGCGTAAAAGTAGTATAGGTGTTCCAAAAGGCAAGTCCACATGGGCCTGAAGACTTGTGGTACCTCTAAGTGATGGGGGAGAATGTATTTCAGTTTTTCAGATCTATTTATACATATAAGTAATAACATCTTTAAGAGAACACTTTAGAATTCTTATAAAGAATAAGAAAAGGACTGTTTATGATCTTGAAGGCAATAGTCAAGGGAAAATGTATATTGTTTTCAGATTTTAAGCAAAATCAATGTTTAACTATACTGTTGGCAAAGAGTAAATTGTGAACAACATGGTATGCAGCTGTGTATGGAAAAACTAAAAATGGAATTGTAATTTGGTCTTAAATTAGAAACACATCTGAGTTTTGTTAACAATTTGAGTGATATTAATTTGTTTCTTTCACTTCTTAATTGTATGTATATGTGTCAGAGAGAAGAAAAAAGGGGGGAGGAAGGAGGGGCAGAAAAATAAAAAATGAACAGAGGAAAGGGATTAAAGACAGGAGAAGGAGAGAGAGAGAAATATATGACAACTGAACATAGATGTCCATTCATATGTGAACTTCATTTTGCTTATAGTCAGGTTCTCTAAGATGGCAGGACCACTTTACTGAGAAAGAGCAAATCACTGAATGCCTTCCAAAATCCAATAAAGAGGCAGCATGTCTAAGAGAAACCTGACCTCCTGGTGGTGGTTGGGGCACTTTTAGTCTGAGATGGGTCTTTGTGGCGCGGTACGGGGGCTTCTCTCATGATGCACAGGTTTCAGAGCACAGGGGATCTGCAGTTGCAGTGTGAGAGCTTAGTTGCCCCATGGCATGTGGGTGCTTCAACCAGGGATCGAACCTACATTATCTGCAGTAGGAGGCGGACTCTTAACCACCAGACCACCAGGGAAGTTCCAAAACCCGACTTCTTAGCTGTATAATCTAACAGTGCTCCAGCCTTACCACTGCTGCTAATAACAGATTCACAAATACAAAACCAAACCATTAGAAAGGCCTGTGAGAGTTCTACAGCTGTGCAAACTGTACTTGATTTAACTGCAAAGTCTAAGGACACGGAATGAATTTATTCTTTTCACCTGAGCTCAGTAATGGCGACTGAATGGCCGTTAGTTTTTCTTATTTAGGCCATACGCAACTCCAAACATCCCAACTTCCCATGAAGTTTCAATGATTCTGTATATACTGCCCAACACAGGGAGATTTCATAGACTTAATCTTAGTAATCTAACACATTCTCTGGAAAGTTTATTTAATGCTAAAAATTTGAACACTGATACTCACATGGACACTTTAAGGCACACAAAGAGAAAGGAAGGGATTTAAAAATGCTTTAATTTGTCACAATCACAGATATTACCAAACTAGTCCCTAAATGACTTCTCAATTCCCAAGAATCTCCAAGAATTTAAAGACGACTCTTTTCTATTCTAAGTTTCTAATCCCCTCAGTGTTCATTGGAAGGACTGATGCTGAAGCTGAAGCTCCAATACTTTGGCCACCTCATGCGAAGAGTTTACCAGTTGGAAAACACCCTGATGGCTGGAAAGATTGAAGGCAGGAGGAGAAGGGGGCGACAGAGGATGAGATGCTTGGATGGCATCACTGACTCAATGGACATGAGTTTGAGCAAACTCTGGGAGATGGTGAAGGACAGGGAAGCCTGGTGTGCTGCAGTCTGCAGGGTCGCCAAGAGTCAGACTGGACTAATCCCCTCAGTGTTCATTGGAAGGACTGATGCTGAAGCTGAAGCTCCAATACTTTGGCCACCTCATGCGAAGAGTTTACCAGTTGGAAAACACCCTGATGGCTGGAAAAGATTGAAGGCAGGAGGAGAAGGGGGCGACAGAGGATGAGATGCTTGGATGGCATCACTGACTCAATGGACATGAGTTTGAGCAAACTCTGGGAGATGGTGAAGGACAGGGAAGCCTGGTGTGCTGCAGTCTGCAGGGTCGCCAAGAGTCAGACTGGACTGAGTGACAAAGCAATGAAAACAGCAATCCCGCCGAGGGATTGTGCTAGGTAAATCAGGGCCATTAATTTGCATGAGAATGAAGTGAACAGAGCACATGAGAAGTTTGCAAAGATTGAATTTTGCTCTAGGTCCTTCAATACCTCTAAGGTTTTCATCTCTTTTGTCTTTCTTTGAGCTTTTTACTGCCAATATTTCTGTCACTTTCTAGTTGAGTTCTTTGGAACAACGTGTGTATTTTATTCTGTTAGAGAAGCTAGACTTTCAGTATATCTCAGTAACTAAACCATAATATTATTACCATCCTTTTCTGTAATTCAGTTCAGTTCAGTTCAGTCGCTCAGTTGTGTCCGACTCTGCGGTCCCATGAATTACAGCACGCCAGGCCTCCCTGTCCATCACCAGCTTCCAGAGTTCACTCAAACTCATGTCCATCGAGTCGGTGATGCCATCCAGCCATCTCATCCTCTGTTGTCCTCTTCTCCTCCTGCCCCCAATCCCTCCCACAATCAGAGTCTTTTCCAGTGAGTCAACTCTTTGCATGAGATGGCCAAAGTATTGGAGCTTCAGCTTTAGCATCAGTCCTTCCAAAGAATACCCAGGACTGATCTCCTTTAGGATGGACTGGTTGGATCTCCTTGCAGTCCAAGAGACTCTCAAAAGTCTTCTCCAACACCACAGTTCAAAGACATCAATTCTTCGGCGCTCAGCCTTCTTCATAGTCCAACTCTTACATCCATACATGACTACTGGAAAAACCATAGCCTTGACTAGACGGACCTTTGTTGGCAAAGTAATGTCTCTACTTTTGAATATGCTATCTAGGTTGGTCATAACTTTTCTTCCAAGGAGTGTCTTTTAATTTCATGACTGCAATCACCATCTGCAGTGATTTTAGAGCCCCCAAAAATAAAGTCTGACACTGTTTTCTCATCTATTTGCCAGAAGGCAATGGCACCCCACTCCAGTACTCTTGCCTGGAAAATCCCATGGACGGAGGGCCTGGTGGGCTGCAGTCTATGGGGTCGCTAAGAGTCGGACACGACTGAGCGACTTCACTTTCACTTTTCGCTTTCATGCATTGGAGAAGGAAATGGCAACCCACGCCAGTGTTCTTGCCTGGA